>JANAVB010005596.1:2623166-3190411 GCA_029216955.1 Iris pallida
TCTAATATAATATTTGAAATAATTTCAAACAAAAGTAATACTAAACTTATAATCAAATAGCAATCAAGGCTTGATCATTACAAACTACAAATTGAAATAAGATTTAGGATAAGGAGTTGAAGAGTTTGGGTGGAAAAATTTAGGATTTAAATTTTTATTAAGAAGTATGAATGAAAACTATATATATATATATATATATATAGATATATATATATATAATATATATAATATATATATAAGTCGGGTTTCGGGTTCTTCGGATAAGCAACACATTAATCCGAGCCCAACCCGATTTTTGATCGGGTTCAAATATTTTAACCCAACCAGCCCGAATCCGAGTATCTTCAACCCTAACCCAACCCATTAACGGGTTTAACCGATCGGCTCGGTTAGCCCGCCCGAGTTGCACCCCTACGGCTGCTGGTCCGGCGAAGTAGACGTGGTGAGTACAACCCGACATCGATCTCTAGCTTGGGTGGTGGTGATTGAACCTGATGTGGACCTGAATTGAATGGAGCTCAGTGTGTGAAGCCGAGAATGCCCAATTCCGCTTGGCCATGAGACTTGAGTCAGTCAAACAGAACTTAAAGGCAATTTATAAGGGCACATAACATTTTGATGGCGAAAATGCTTTCTTGCCCGCGGGCCACATGGCACGCCACGATTGGCTCCCCCATGCTAACTTTCGGGCCCATCCGCCCGGGAGCCAATCACGGAGCGACACGTGGCCCATGGGCCAGGACCGCGGTCCAAGCCCGTGGCAACGCAGCAGCTTCCTTTTGATGGGGGCTAGCCAGGATTAGGGCTAGCCAGGATTTGAGGAGATTTTACTCGGACTATCCAAATATTACACTCAGGGGGGTTGTCCAAACACACACCCTCCGAACCCCAAAAATCAACCTCATTTCTAAATTTCACTCTCTTCCAAAACCCTTCTTCTTCTTCTTCTTTCTTCTTCTTCTTCTTCTTCTTCTTCTTCTTCTTCTTCTATCCATCTTTTTTTTCTTCTTCTCCACTATTTTCATTCTCACATCTCCATCAAAATTCTAGTTTTCTTCTCATCTTTTTCTTCTTCTTCTCCCCCATTTCCATCATCACCATCTCCATAAAAACCCTAGTTTCCTTCTCATTCCTAATTTCGATAGCACCCAAAAAATTAAATAAACCCTTAAATGCATGGAAATAAAGCTTAAATACTTATTTCCTCACAAAGAATGCATGAAAATAAACCCTAAAATGCATATTTCACTATATTATCAAGATTGAAATAAACCCTAATATATATTTTTATTCGAAAATTTTGACTTTAGGACTGCCAGAAATTGTGACAGTCCTGAAAGGAACTTGCTGTACAGCAAGTCCTTTTCAGGACTGTCTCAACTTCTGGCAGTCCTCAATATGTCTAGGACTGCCAGAAATTGTGACAGTCCTGCTGTAGAGCATGTTCCTTTCAGGACTGCCACAATTCCTGACAGTCCTCATTACTTCTAGGACTGCCAGCAATTGTGGCAGTCATGTTGTACATCGAGTCTATTTCAAGACTACCACAATTTCTGGCATTCTTCAATAATTATAGGACTGTCAGAAATTGTGGCAGTCTGATATGAATCTAATTCTTCTACAACTAGGATTTCTTCCATAGTTTTCTTCTACAACTAGGATTTCATGCATAATTCTTCTATTAATAAAGAAAAATTGGTTAATAGACTAATAGATTAATAGATTTGATAGATTTGATAACCCAATTTCTTCTACAACTAGGGTTTCATCCATAATGCCCAAACAAGAAGAAGAAAAATAAATTAGGGTTTGGAGAAAGAGATCTGAGAAATTAGAAGAGAGCAAAAAAATCAAAATAAACTAGGTTTGAAATTTTTTTTGTTCTTGTTCTTCTTCTTTTTCTTCTTCTTCTTCTTCTTGTGAGGAAAGAGAGGAGAGCAAAAAAAAAAAAGTTGACTTATATATTCACATGTTGGCTAGCCCTGATTAAATTTTCAATGACAAACTTGTAAATAAATTAAAATTTACTTTTGGCTAGCCCTGATCAACTTTGCACGTACCCTTATAAATTGCCAACTTAAGATGGAAAAAGGAGAGGCCACACTCAGTTCTTGACTTCTTGTTGTTCGTGAAGAGGCGCTCAAGGGGGTTCAATCCCGCCTTAATAAATTTCGAAGACCAAGTCAAAAAAGTTGAGATATTTACGCAAAGACAGATCCATATTAGACTTTACACAAAGGTCAAACTGAGTCAAACTCAAAACTCTACGCAAGCCTTAAATTCAGACTTTACACGGAGAACAGTTTCACTTTCTACACAAAGAATGAGTTGTCCATGCTGCATTAAATGCACGAAGCTGACAGATTGATTTTCTGACAAATAATTACACAGAAGCCAAGGAGTTTGTTGTTTAATGTGCCAATGAGCTGTTTTATGCTTGAGGAACAACTTCCTCTTTACGCATAAGAGTTATTTGAGCTTTTACACTCAAGGCTATCTCAGCCACTCTTTTGCGCGTACAGTTTATTTGAGCCCTTACGCTTGAGGCTATTTTTAGCCTCTTTATGCATGAAGCTTACTTTGAGCTATTTTACGCTCAGACATGCTTAAACAACATATTTTCGGCACAACCTGTCCTGATTGTGTGGGAATGTGGTTTTTTGACGTGGCCTTCATGCCATACTTCTCAAAGAACGTATGTACGTGCTCTCCTTATTTTATTGGATTATGGGACATGTGTCAACATGCGTAAAGGCCAATTTCTGTACATGGGTGACAGTTATCCTAACAGCCTGCGTAGAGATCCAATATTGGTACTTTTTACGCATAGAAGACAGGCCTATATAAAGACCTCTTTTTTTTAAAAAGAAAGAGAAGATTTTGGAGATCAGATACTTTCAGAGCAAAGTGATTTTCCAGAGTATTTTTTTTTTCAACTTTTCCTCAAGAACAGAGTGAAGCAAAACAGGAAAGCATTCGACTGTGCCTTCAGTGCCAATTGTGTCGATACCTTTCTGGTGACTTAGTTCTTCTAGTTGTTCATCTCCAAGCAGTTTTCTTCACCATCATCGTGTGTGTCACGACCCGCACCCTAGAGTAAGGGCACGAGAAGTGGGTACGTCCAGCCTACGCCGCAGTGTCGGCGGTAGAACGCTGTCCTAGGTAAATCATCTAACAATAACAAGTACATGTACAGTTTATACTCTCCGAGTGGAGGTGAAAAACAGAAACAATCTCAATCACATCTAGGTAGAGAAATGGAAGATAGATAGATAGACAGATGGTAACTCAAGAGAACAGTACAATAGATGAAATAAGTCCAAGTGTCTAGGATAACATAACATCAGAATGTCAACTCATAATACAATAAGTCTAAAAGTCTACAAACCTCAACATCTCAAAATACAACTCAGATGTGAGATAAAATGATAATATAGAAAGACTGCCTAGTCTAAACTGGTCTAGACTAATGGGGCAACATCATCAGCTGCAAGTGGATCCTGCTGAGGGTCCACAACATAAGTGTCATCTAGTCCTGCTCCATAATAGGTAGACACCAGGGCCTCCTCCTCATCCTCTGTAATATTTTCAACAGGTCCAATCAGGACAGGAACGAGCACAATACATCTCACGCAGTACATAGTATGATAGGAAATATAAAGCATGCAATAGAGTAAAATACAGGAAACACTGAAGGAAAATGCATGTAGCAAAAGAGAGAACTGTAATGAAATATCTACTATAATAGAGAACTAGCAGTGTCTAGTGAGTCAGAGTAAAATATAGACATGTAAAATGGCATAGGAGATTCATGGCTACAGCTAAGAGTAATTCATGGCTAGCTACTGAGGTAATATCCACATGACTATTTCCACTCCCCCATCCCCAATCAATACACAAGGATCCATTCAGGTTATGTTATGATTCGTGATAAGCCCATAAATGGGAGATTCATGAGAGGCTCTGTGAACATGAGAGTACATGAGTCACAAGCGATTCGTGAATCTATGAAAGCATAGAGATACATGATGATTCGTGAAAAGCACAAACATGCCGTATCTGATGCTCCCGAGGGGGATAACATCTCATGAAAAGATCCATATAGTACCAATCCATGATAACAATCGTGTCAGCATCAAGTAAAGTAATCTAGAGCAAGAATATAAATCCTGGCAAATATGAAACGGTCAGAGAATGTACTCGCCTGATAACTGAATGTCTGAAGATGATATACTGTCTGAGGAGAGGTGTATGGCTCCTAATCAGAGCAATACAAGTCACAATGTATTCACAGTAGTAAAAATAAAGTATACAATGCATACTACATGATTCTAGGTCAATCTGGTCAAAAGTCAACTCTTGGTCAACTCTAATAGTCAAACTAGATCACAGGAAGTCATACTAAGTCAAATAAGGTCAAACAAGATCAAACAAGGTCAAACAAGTTTAATCTAGGTTAAAGTCAACTCCTGGTCAACACTCTAATCAAACTAGTCAAATACTAGTCAACATGATCAATCTGGATAAGGTCTAGATCAAACTTAGACCAACTAAGGTATTGGTCAAACAAAGACTAGTCAGTCAGGTAATTAGGTCAAACAAAGACTAGTCAATAAGGTGATTAAGTCAAACATGGTCAGACTAGTTGAACTAGTCATTTTTAGGTCAATTAGGTCATGGTTTGACCTAAGGTTGACTTTGGTCAACCCTTAGTCAACAAGGGTCAACAAGTAGGGTTTTTGGCCTTTAGGGTTAACCCCCAAGCCATAGGCTAGCAACATAGGCCATAGGCCATTGGCTAGATAACCTATAGGCTAGTGGTTATAGGTCTCTATATAAACCTATTTTTAGTAAGTTATCTATATATACATCTCAATATGTGTACCCTCTATACATAATGCCAAAACCTATATATATATATATATATATAATGACACTAATACAATATATATATATATATATATATATATATATATATATATATATATATATATATATATATATATATATATATATATATATAAAATACCCAATACATATAACCCATACATATAATACACTATATATACATATATAGTTAGCTATCACAAATGTATATATATACATTCCATATATATATAAATATATATAACCCATATATACCCTTAACCATTTATACCAATATATATAACTATATACAATATAACATATATATATATATATATATATATATATATATATATATATATATATATATATATATATATATATATATATATATATATAACATATATATATATATCTATATATACATAGAGGGAAATAGAGAGAGAGAGAGAGAGAGAGAGAGAGAGAGTGAAATAGAGAGAGTTAGAGTGAGAGAGAGGTGGACAGAGAGAGAGTGAGAAGGGACTGAACAGTCAAAGGGGGGACTGTTCTCAGTTTCCTGAGAACAGGACAACCCCCAAACCAATACTAAAAACACACACACACCCCACATATATACATATATATATACACATCCCTAACTACCTATACACATAACCAATAACCTCAAAATTCACCCACACACACACATACATATATACTACATATATATACACTAAAATACATATATACAATGTATTAAACATATCAAATTTGGTTTTGAAATCCACTTTTGAAAAGTGGAAATAATCCTAAAATCTGGAAATATTGGACTGTTGACTCGATACTAGGTAAACCAAAATACATACACGAAACCGAGCTAAGGCTCGAATATCTAGGTTGGTAACTAATGCCCCATACATACACTAGAGTCCTAGGTGCCTGACACGACACCACGACACGGTTTCACGTGTCCAAACACGCAAAAACAGCACACGGGTAAATCCTGACACGCGCACGAAACCACAGCGTCGTGCACGCGTGCAGTCCTCTCTAGGACACACCACGAGACACGACACGTCTCGTGGTCGTGCACATGCGTAGCCCACACATAGGGCTACACGTTGCACACCCTGACACATGTCCACGACACTCGTGCACACGTTGCACATCCGTATCAGTCGTGAAAACACGACTGATACACGCGAGTTCAGACCGCGTCGTGCACGCGGTTGCACGCGTCGTGCTCGCGACACAGGATACGATGCACCACGTGCTCTTGTCCACATGTACGCCACGTATAGGGCTACACGCCCGTGTCACTACGAGACACTCTAGTGTCGTGTCCATGCGATACGAAGGCCGTGTCCAAGTCAGATTTCGACTGAAACTGTGCGCGTGCACGACAGTGCACGACCAGTGCACGTGTCCTCGTGTCCTCGATACGACACGAGGTGTCCTGAAATTTTGGGGGCATGTGCGCAAACACTGCCCCCTCGTGTCCACCAATTTTGGTGTGTCCTAGTGGTCTGTACAGTGAGAACTAAGGGGGTGGTAGCAGGGCACTGCACGAGGGTCTCGTGCAGTGGGTTCGTGTCCGATTTGGACACGGACACGACACAGTCTTGTGTCAAATAGGTTAGGGTTGTGACCTAGGTGTCTAGGGCTACCATAAAATGTGATTTGTTTTACATTTTAACAAAATCCATTTCTCAGTGGCATTTCATCAAACACAGTTTCCTAGCCTAGGATACGTGTCCGATACGGACACCAAATCAATCCTAAATCCTACCAAACTTGACACACAGTACCCTAGTACCTAGATGCATGCAAATATGAAGAGAAAACACAAATTTAACAAAGTTTATGGGCATTTACCTATTTGTGCAAATCCAATGAAAATCAAAGAAGAGGGGGGGTGTATCCTTCAACTTTGTGATGCCAAAAGCTTCCAAATCCTCAATGGCAGGCCCTAACTAGTACCCTCTAGTGTGGGAGAGTCCAATGCAAGAAACTAGAGGTGATTTGGATCAAAAATGGCAAAGTTGTGTAAGTTTGAAGAAATAAAATTTTTCTAGGTTTAAATTCATGTAAAATTGTTCATGAATGATGCAATGGGACTAAATAGAAGTGTGGGCTGCTAGGGGGGTACCCCATGGCCGGCCAAGGCAAGGGGGGGTGTCTTGGCCTTCCTTCATGGTTAAGGCAAGGACTTTGTGTAAAGGTCTTGATATTTTGCATGGTTTAAGCAAAATATCAAATAAAGGTAACTAGATATTTATCTCACTTTATCCTATGACTAATATCTATCCCCTTATCATTCTAGGTTAGTAACTAACCTCTAGATTAGTGCTAAACTAGGTTAGAAGCTAACATGACACTAATCAACTAATTAAATAATAATAAATCACATAATCCAAATAATTCCTAAAAAATTACCAAAATACCCTTTAGGCTAAAAATCACTAATTTGGTGTTCTAAGCCTATGGCTAGGCTCTCATGGTCATGGCAACTTCTAGGTTAAGAAAAACTAGGGTTTACACTAAGTTATACTAACAAAATCACAAAGTCATAAGTCATGACTTAGCATGACTTTAGAAATGGTTTAACTTAACTAAAATCACCAGAAAATCATACCATGACTAAAATACCACTAATAAATAATAAAAATAATAATTTTTCAAAAATCCCCAATTTCAGAAAACAGGGTGTTACAAGTCTACCCACCTTAAAATAATTTCGTCCTCGAAATTTAGATGGTCGTACTCCTTCTAGGTCAAACCTCCAACAATCAAGGACGAAGCCACTACCTAGGCAACATACAAGGTCAACAAGCAAAATATGGGTAGTAGACCTATACTGGGTCATGTCCAAAAATTGGCTGGCAGTTTCAGGTCATAAGGTGTCCTGAATTCAAATCGAAGCCAAAAGTAACTCCATGGGGTAAATCAGGATGGAGTCTCGGGTCAGGAAAATCGTACTAAGCAAATGAAGCACACAATGGTATGCCTGAATGGGACACTAAGGTCATGGGTGTAGTATGTCATGTCTAGGTCATGTATGTGAAGTCAGTTTTGAGAAAACTACTAGTCTTGTGCTCCAAATTTAAAAGTCACGGTAACGTGTCTACGGTGATCATAATTTAGAGTGGGAAAGGTCTATGGCCTAAATTGAACCAAAAATCATGATGAAATAGTAGTATAAAGGACAGGTTAGGTGGGACAGTCCTAGTCATAGGTATAGACTAGGAAGATAAGGAAATAATAATTCACAGGGCTAAAAGGGCTACCATTCTATGGTCAGAGCTACTCTATCAAAAAGGCATAACATATACATTAATTTATTTAAGGGAAAAATTCTTGACAAAAGAGTTTAGTCAAGAATTATATTAACAACTAAACTACTCCTACTCCTACTCCTACTCCTAAGTAAGAGATGAAGAAACAACAACAATCGACAAAATCAAAAGAACTGACAGGTCAAAATTGATCACTAATAAAGAACAGGTAGGAGCAGATGGAATTGGATTTTAAGATAGATATAATGAAGCAAGGTGGGAATGGAATTTAGAATAACAGAACCTGCAAGCACATCGCCAACTGCTTGAGCATCCTCAACTGTCATGGCATAAGCACGCCCCTGCTGACCTCTTCCAGCCTGCTGCTGAAATTGCATAAATCTCTGCTGTTGTGGCTGTAACGGTCCTCTCTGCTGCTGTCCTACCGGAGCCTTGGCTCCTGCTCCTGGTGCTGCTTCCTGTGCTACTCTGTCTGTGAACTGGGAACACTCCCTCAGCTGGTGGTCTGCTGCCCCACATAGTAGGCACGAGCCCAACCTCTTCCTGCACTCTCCCCATCCATGTCCCGGTTTCCTACAGTAGGGACAACTGGTAGTCTGCTGTATCGGGGCCTGCTGCTGCCTCGGCTGCTGATACTGCTGTGGCTGCCTCTGCTGGTACTGATAGTGAGGCCTCTTGGCCTGACCTCCACTGCTGCCTGCTCCCTGTGTATCACGGCCCCTCTTGAGCTTCAGCTTAAGGTCATCCTCAGCTGCCATCGCTCCTGCCAGAATCTCCTCAAAGGTGGCACTTCTGTCACTCTTGGTCAAGGACTTGACTTCCTTGACCAAGCCCTTTCTGAACCTCCTCGCCTTCGCTGTCTCGCTAAGGCCCTCTACGAATCTGCTCAACCGGCAAAACTCACCGGAATACTCCTCTACAGTCTGGTTCCCCTGAACCAGGTTTTCGAACTGGGTCTCCAAAGCACCGACTGCCTGATCCGAGAAAAACTTCCCCTTGAAGAGCTCCTTGAAAACTCTCTATGCCTGCCCTGGAGTGCCTACTCTCGGGTCCGTCTGATACCAGGTATGGGCAAGATCCCGCATCTGGCTGGCTGCTGCCTCAACCTGGAGTCCGGCTGGTATCTCCGCCAGTCGAAAGATCTCCTCAATGTGCTCTATCTAGTCATCAGCATAAAGGATCCCCTCAGTCCCCAAGAAGTCCCTGGGGTTCATCTTCTTGAACTCCTGAATGCCCGGAATCCTCTGCTGACGCGGCGGTCCTGATCCTCCTTGCGGCTGGACTGCCAGCCTCTCTATCGTCGCTCTAGCCATCTGATGGACCTCATCAATGCCTCTGGTAAATGCCGTCGTTTGACGCTGCTGCTGGGTCTGATGCGACTCTAGGAACTGCTGGAAATATATAAACATCTACGTAGCATCCACATATCCAGATGGCATCTGCTGCTGGTACTCCTGCTGGTACTGCTGGTGCTGCTGATACTCCGGCTGAAACTGTGGCTGACGAAACTGCGGGGGAGGCATGTCTGGGGTAGCTGGAATGGTCCCCTGAATAGTAAGAGGTGTACCACCAAATGGGGCAGAAGCTCCCACATGAGCTGGAGTATGGGGAGCTGCAGTCCCCGGGTCCTGGTGAGCTGGACGAGAGGTGGCAGACCTCTCAGTGGTGTCACCTGGATCGAGACGCTGCGATCGTGTCTCCACCATCCTGAAGACAGATCAATAAGGAAGTCAATAACGGTACAAGAATGATAGTATCAAAGGACAAATGAAATAGATTATATAGATTTGAACAAAAGTCAGTAGATTCAAATCCATGGAAATTTTCCTAATTGTGATTGAATATCCACTCTCTCTAAGCCTATTCCTTAAATCCTATCACAGGCTGTAGTGATACTCTAGTTCGAATACCACTACATAAACTCGACCTGCATGGGCCACCACTAAAAATGTGTCACGACCCGCACCCTAGAGTAAGGGCATGAGAAGTGGGTACGTCCAGCCTACGTCGCAGTGTCGGCGGTAGAACGCTGTCCTAGGTAAATCATCTAACAATAACAAGTACATGTACAGTTTATACTCTCCGAGTGGAGGTGACAAACAGAAACAATCTCAATCACATCTAGGTAGAGAAATGGAAGATAGATAGATAGACAGATGGTAACTCAAGAGAACAGTACAATATATGAAATAAGTCCAAGTGTCTAGGATAACATAACATCAGAATGTCAACTCATAATACAATAAGTCTAAAAGTCTACAAACCTCAACATCTCAAAATACAACTCAGATGTGAGACAAAATGATAATATAGAAAGACTGCCTAGTCTAAACTGGTCTAGACTACTGGGGCAACATCCTCAGCTGCAGGTGGATCCTGCTGAGGGTCCACAACATAAGTGTCATCTAGTCCTGCTCCATAATAGGTAGACACCAGGGCCTCCTCCTCATCCTCTGTAATATTTTCAACAGGTCCAATCAGGACAAGAATGAGCACAATACATCTCACGCAGTGCATAGTATGATAGGAAATATAAAGCATACAATAGAGTAAAATACAGGAAACGCTGAAGGAAGATGCATGTAGCAAAAGAGAGAACTGTAATGAAGTATCTACTATAATAGAGAACTAGCAGTGTCTAGTGAGTCAGAGTAAAATATAGACATATAAAATGGCATAGGAGATTCATGGCTACAGCTAAGAGTGATTCATGGCTAGCTACTGAGGTAATATCCACATGACTATTTCCACTCCCCTATCCCCAATCAATACACAAGGATCCATTCAGGTTATGTTATGATTCGTGATAAGCCCATAAATGGGAGATTCATGAGAGGCTCTGTGAACATGAGAGTACATGAGTCACAAGCGATTCGTGAATCTATGAAAGCATAGAGATACATGATGATTCGTGAAAAGCACAAACATGCCGTATCTGATGCTCCCGAGGGGGATAACATCTCATAAAAAGATCCATATAGTACCAATCCGTGATAACAATCGTGTCAGCATCAAGTAAAGTAATCTAGAACAAGAATATAAATCCTGGCAAATATGAAACGGTCAGAGAATGTACTCGCCTGATAACTGAATGTCTAAAGAGGATATACTGTCTGAGGAGAGGTGTATGGCTCCTAATCAGAGCAATACAAGTCACAATGTATTCACAGTAGTAAAAATAAAGTATACAATGCATACTACATGATTCTAGGTCAATCTGGTCAAAAGTCAACTCTTGGTCAACTCTAATAGTCAAACTAGATCACAGGAAGTCATACTAAGTCAAATAAGGTCAAACAAGATCAAACAAGGTCAAACAAGTTTAATCTAGGTTAAAGTCAACTCCTGGTCAACACTCTAATCAAACTAGTCAAATACTAGTCAACATGATCAATCTGGACAAAGTCTAGATCAAACTTAGACCAACTAAGGTATTGGTCAAACAAAGACTAGTCAGTCAGGTAATTAGGTCAAACAAAGACTAGTCAATAAGGTGATTAAGTCAAACATGGTCAGACTAGTTGAACTAGTCATTTTTAGGTCAATTAGGTCATGGTTTGACCTAAGGTTGACTTTGGTCAACCCTTAGTCAACAAGGGTCAACAAGTAGGGTTTTGGGCCTTTAGGGTTAACCCACAAGCCATAGGCTAGCAACCTAGGCCATAGGCCATTGGCTAGATAACCTATAGGTTAGTGGTTATAGGTCTCTATATAAACCTATATTTAGTAAGTTATCTATATATACATCTCAATATGTGTACCCTCTATACATAATGCCAAAACCTATATATATATATATATATATATATATATATATATATATATATATATATATATATATATATATATATATATATATATATATATATATATATATATTTTATATATATATATATATATATATATATATATATATATATATATATATATATATATAATATCCAATACATATAACCCATACATATAATACACTATATATACATATATAGTTAGCTATCACAAATACATATATATACATTCCATATATATATAAATATATATAACCCATATATACCCTTAACCATTTATACCAATATATATAACTATATACAATATAACATACATATATATATATATAACATATATATATATCTATATATACATAGAGGGAAATAGAGAGAGAGAGTGAAATAGAGAGAGAGTTAGAGTGAGAGAGAGGTGGACAGAGAGAGAGTGAGAAGGGACTGAACAGTCAAAGGGGGGGGGACTGTTCTCAGTTTCCTGAGAACAGGACAGCCCCCAAACCAATACTAAAACACACACACACCCCACATATATACATATATATATACACATCCCTAACTACCTATACACACAACCAAATAACCTCAAAATTCACCCACACACACACATACATATATACTACATATATATACACTAAAATACATATATACAATGTATTAAACATATCAAATTTGGTTTTGACATCCACTTTTGAAAACTGGAAATAATCCTAAAATCTGGAAATATTGGACTGTTGACTCGATACTAGGTAAACCAAAATACATACACGAAACCGAGCTAAGGCTCGAATATCTAGGTTGGTAACTAATGCCCCATACATACACTAGAGTCCTAGGTGCCTGACACGACACCACGACACGGTTTCACGTGTCCAAACACGCAAAAACAGCACACGGGTAAATCCTGACACGCGCACGAAACTACAGCGTCGTGCACGCGTGCAGTCCTGTCTAGGACACACCACGAGACACGACACGTCTCGTGGTCGTGCACATGCGTAGCCCACACATAGGGCTACACGTTGCACACCCTGACACATGTCCACGACACTCGTGGACACAAAACGAACTCCGTATCAGTCGTGAAAACACGACTGATACACGCGAGTTCAGACCGCGTCGTGCACGCGGTTGCACGCGTCGTGCTCGCGACACAGGACACGATGCACCACGTGCTCGTGTCCACGTGTACGCCACGTATAGGGCTACACGCCCGTGTTACTACGAGACACTCTAGTGTCGTGTCCATGTGATACGAAGGCCGTGTCCAAGTCGGATTTCGACTGAAACTGTACGCGTGCACGACAGTGCACGACCAGTGCACGTGTCCTCGTGTCCTCGATACGACACGAGGTGTCCTAAAATTTTGGGGGCATGTGCGCAGACACTGCCCCCTCGTGTCCACCAATTTTGGTGTATCCTAGTGGTCTGTACAGTGAGAACTAAGGGGGTGGTAGCAGGGCACTGCACGAGGGTCTCGTGCAGTGGGTTCGTGTCCGATTTGGACACGGACACGACACAGTCTTGTGTCAAATAGGTTAGGGTTGTGACCTAGGTGTCTAGGGCTACCAGAAAATGTGATTTGTTTTACATTTTAACAAAATCCATTTCTCAGTGGCATTTCATCAAACACAGTTTCCTAGCCTAGGATACGTGTCCGATACGGACACCAAATCAATCCTAAATCCTAACAAACTTGACACACAGTACCCTAGTACCTAGATGCATACAAATATGAAGAGAAAACACAAATTTAACAAAGTTTATGGGCATTTACCTATTTGTGCAAATCCAATGAAAATCAAAGAAGAGGGGGGGTGTATCCTTCAACTTTGTTATGCCAAAAGCTTCCAAATCCTCAATAGCAGGCCCTAACTAGTACCCTCTAGTGTAGGGGAGTCCAATGCAAGAAACGATAGGTGATTTGGATCAAAAATGGCCAAGTTGTGTAGGTTTGAAGAAATAGAATTTCTCTAGGTTTAAATTCATGTAAAATTGTTCATGAATGATGTAATGGGACTAAATAGAAGTATGGGCTGCTAGGGGGGTACCCCATGGCTGGCCAAGGCAAGGGGGGTGTCTTGGCCTTCCTTCATGGTTAAGGCAAGGACTTTGTGTAAAGGTCTTGATATTTTGCATGGTTTAAGCAAAATATCAAATAAAGGTAACTAGATATTTATCTCACTTTATCCTATGACTAATATCTATCCCCTTATCATTCTAGGTTAGTAACTAACCTCTAGATTAGTGCTAAACTAGGTTAGAAGCTAAGATGACACTAATCAACTAATTAAATAATAATAAATCACATAATCCAAATAATTCCAAATAATTCCTAGAAAATTACCAAAATACCCTTTAGGCTAAAAATCACTAATTTGGTGTTCTAAGCCTATGGCTAGGCTCTCATGGTCATGGCAACTTTTAGGTTAAGAAAAACTAGGGTTTACACTAAGTTATACTAACAAAATCACAAAGTCATAAGTCATGACTTAGCATGACTTTAGAAATGGTTTAACTTAACTAAAATCACCAGAAAATCATACCATGACTTAGCATGACTTTAGAAATGGTTTACGCTCATCTCACTACTTTACTCTCAGAGTACATTGGGGCTATTTTTACGCCCTACTCTTTCTGGCCAATTTGGAATATGGTTTGCCTATATGGCCTTCATGCCACATATTTCGAAGAACGTGTGCACGTGCATCCTATTCTTACTGAATGATGGGACACGTGTCAACGTATACAAAGGATGACTCTGATCATGGGTGACAGTTGTTAGCGTAAAGGCGGATTTTGCTGCTTTTACGCACAGAAGCCCAAGTCTATAAATAGACTGACTTTACACACACACAACAGGGAGATACACACACAGAGACAAGAAGAGAATACAGATCAGAGCCCAGAGACTTTGAATTTCTAGGAGCATTCTTCTTCAACTTTTCTTCAAGAACAGAGTGAAGCAAAGCAGGAAGCATTTGACCTCGCCATTAGTGCCCAAGTGTTGTCGATACCTTTCTGGTGACTTAGTTCTTCCATTTGTTCACCTTCCAGTAGTGATCTTCACCATCATCATATAGTCTAAGGAACAAAGTGATCATTTATAAGATCATACTTCTATAGCAATACTTCCCCAGAATCAAATTTGTACTCTTTTGTACTTTTTTTCGTTTCCTTTCAAAAGTCAATTTCCAAGTATTTTTGTTAAGCGAAACAAAATGGCGACTCTGCTGGGAACGACCTTCTCCTCTGACGAGGAGGCGATTGCTCAATACGATGATGTGTCGATTGGATCGACAAAGAAGACTCTGGTTGTACACTTCGACCAGACTGCTTATGAAGAAATGCTCCGAACTGGGGGTGGTTCTCGCTACTCCAATGTTCAAAAGTATCGCAAAGCATGAAAAGTTTGGATTCCTAAATCCAAAACAGCTTTGAATCTCTCTGTTGCTGCTGACAGCAAGGGAATTCTTTCCTCTCCTGTAGTAAAGGCTCCCATCTGTTATGAGGCAGTCTCTACTCCGGTGATACGCCATGAGCGTAAAGACAAGTCTCCCGTTTGTAATATGGCAGACATACGCTCCAGGTGTAAAAATCAGGTTATACGCTCTACGCGTAAAAATCAGGTTTCTCTTCCTGAGTGTGAAAATATGTCTCCCGTCTGTGACTTGGTAGACACACAAAACTTACGCTCCATGCGTAAAGGAAAATCTTCCATCTGTGACGTGGTAGATAAGCAAGTTTTACGCTCCACGCGTAAAGGTAAATCTCCTGTCTGTGACAGTGTAGATGCTATTCATAATGATGTTTTTATATTTAAAATGAATTTACCTAAACGCATACAGTGTAAAAATGTGGTTGGGCAACAGCCCTGTTATACTGCTTTACGCAAGGTTCCAAATCTATAAATTATACACAACGAAAATAGAGTTCTTCGTGCTCAAAAATCTCAAGATTTACGCACACAACTCCAAATGCGAAAAATGTACAATTTGGTTCTGCGAACGCAGCTAGTAATCTTCTTTATACACAGGGGACTAATCGTTTTTCTACCCCAAATGTAATAAAGAAGACTACTCCTTCTGACTTACGTGAATTGCTAATGCAAAAGCGTAAGAATCGACAATCTCCTGTGACACTCCCTCAAAGAACTCATCAGTGTGAGTGTCACCACATTGTAATCAATTATTGTTGTTCAACAGCAACGTGGTCAGTTTTTGATCGATTGAGTATTAATCTGTCTCAACAACGAGCTGATGAACTGCCATAAGCATCAGTCAACATGGCATCTCACACTAACAGAGGACGATGTTCTAGACGGAATACATCCCAAACTCCAAGTCAACAATAGTTCAACAGGCTTCTTGATTCCTTTGAAGGAGTATATCAGAATACTCGATCAAGAAGACAAAGACAGTTATAGACTTTTGACTCAGAAGCTGGAGGTACTCAATCTTTTGAGTCTGAGACCAATAATGTTGATTCATATCTCTATACCAATCCGTCTGTATCTTCAAAAGAGGTTGAATCCTATACTATTGGAGATGAACCAGAGACGTCATCTGCCAATATAGAACAATGTCTCACTGCAGTTGAGCAATCATTGAAGGACATGCTCACCATGATGCAAAATATGCATCAGATTATGACTCAGCAGACTGCTCAACCGACAATGGTCACACCGGTGCAAATAATAGCACACACTCAAGATAGTCAAGGGGTTGATATACCTTTGAATACTCAAGAACCGATGGTGAACCAAAATTCTGCATCTCCAGATCCCATCATTCCAGAGGATGTACCGCCTCCAGTCGGAGTTACGGTACTCCCAACAACTACTCAATCAAATGTGCTTCCTCAAACTAGTAAAGCTATTCAAGCAGTACGTGAGCTCAAAGCACAATTTGAAGTCTTGAAGCACAAGGATCAGCTGTAGAGGTTAGGGATCAAGCAACCTTATCCTCCCCATTGGAATGATGTACCCTTCCCACCAAAATTCAAGCCACAATCAATGGTGTTGTTTGATGGAAGGGCTTCTCCCAGTCAGTATATCAATTACTTTGATATTATGACTGTACATCTGCAGAAAAATGATACTCTTCTTACTAGAGTATTCATTGGATGTTTGACGGGTTCAGCTTACGATTGGTATCGTAGTTTACCCGACAATTGTATTTCGTCTTTTGATGAATTCAGAGCAATATTTCTTTCCTATTTCTATGAGGGAGGTATGGACATGAACATGTCTTCCTTAATAGAGATCAAAAAGAAGGAAAAAGAAGATACTCGGACGTTCATTGAACGCTTCCGACAGGCTACTCTGAAGATGCCCCCTGGTATGCCAGATTCAGCATTAATTGATACATGCAAGATAAATCTGCGACCATCTATTGCTATCTTTACAGGTTCCCAATTCACAGATTGGGCATCATTCATTCTAGCAGCAATTTCGGCCGAGACCAATGGCAGGTTGGCTCGTGAACATGGGATGATCTTCGTCTCAGAAGATTAAGGAAAGAAAGGAAATCCTAGTATTAATTCTGGCAATCGTAATATAAAAGGAAAGGATACCCTTATGGTTAATCTTTCCAAGAATAAAATAACGCCGAGTAATCAGGAATCTTCCAGGTCAAAAGAAGAATATTCTTTCGACGAGAGCGATATCCCGGGGATATTCCAGTGTCTGGTGAAAAGTGGCAAACTTCAGATTCCGGAGCCAAGAAGACCTAATGAAGTGGATTTGACGGATAATCCCAAGTATTGTATCTATCATAGATACGTAAATCATCCTACAAGGGCTTGTTATGTCCTTAAAAGGAAAATCCAAGAGCTGATTAATGCTAATGCCATCGCTTTAACTAACGATGAGTATACAGTCACAACCAACATGGTCTCTCTTCAATTTGGAGACTTTCCTTCTCAACAAGTCTCAGATGGGATTTTTCAAATTCTAAATGTGATGATGAAAATTGTGAATATCCCGCCTGCCGGAGAAGAAAATGAAGGATTATTGTCTCTTACATTAAAGAATGGCGAAATCATGTGGGTACATCCTGACTTAGTAACTGAAATGGAAGATGAAGATAAAACTTCAAAATCCAAGAAGGATAAGAAAGTTGGAACCTGTAACATGGTTTCTCACGTTATTCCAGATTCTGATGATTTGGATCATCTGTGGGATGATATTCCTTTGGAAGACAGGTTGAGAGGATTGAATATATGTCCTCCGAGTTTAGCTCCTCCTACTAAACTCAAGCTTACTCATCAGCAATGGCTAGCCATGAATAGTGTTCCTTTATACAGAGCACAACAAGTTTTTGCTGCCTATGAAAAAGCTCCTACAGGGATTCTTTCTTCTATTTCGAATCCTTCTTCTTCAGTGGTTACAGAGACCTCTATGTCTCATTCTCTTGCAATTACAGAGAACACTTCCTCTTTCTCTGTTGAAACACCAATCAAAAGTCCGCTGCCTACTCAGTTGTACAGTCAGCAATCTATTCTTCTCATGAAGAAGATGGGTTATGACTTCCAAAAAGTAGAAGGTTTGAATTATGATAAAGGAATTCGACTTCCTTTGCAAATTCAAAATCAAAAATCTACCGCCGGATTGGGTTCTGAGGTTCCTCGTAACAATCCTTACAAGAAGAAAACTAAGGGAAAGAAGACTAAATCCTGTAATATGGTACTTCCTTCTTCTGAGTCCGAAAAATAAACGTTTGCTGGTACAAGATCTGGAAAAGAGTACCACAAAAATTATGAGGGATCCTCCAAAGAAGCAGAGGATGATGAAATACCACCAGTCCAACCTTCTCTTGTTCCTGCTAAACCGTCTGTGGTTGAAAATGGGAAACAGAAAACAGTACGTTTTGACGACCCGTTGAAGTCTGCTGCTAGTCAGGGGGTGGTGATGAAACCCTACAAATTTGATATTATAGCCCAGTTAGCCAATACTCCGGCTAGATTATCTATTTTTGAGCTGCTTCGTCTTTCTAGAGAAAGCAGGGAGACTTTGAGTGAAGCCCTACTTCAAGCAGATTCATGTTTGGCTCAGCTCAAAAGTTCTGAAGATATACCCATATCATGCCCGCAATGTCATAGTGTGTGGAATCAATCCCCAACATCACTTTTACAAAAGAAGATATGTTGTTGAAGCATAACAAGCATGACAGGCCTCTATGCTACACTGGGTATATTGGATCCACTAAAATTGACAGGATTTACATTGATCCTGGATCTTCAATTAGCATAATTCTTCAGAGTATGCTAAGGCCGCTGAGGATCCCTACTAGTGATCTGATTTACACTAGTACCACAATAGTTGGTTTTAACTCTGGCAAGAGTAAACCGCTAGGGAAAATTCGTCTGAAGATTCAGATTGGTGATCTTCGAACCATGGTAACTTTTTATGTTATCAACTCAGACGTATCCTATAACATTCTCCTGGGGAGACCATGGATTCATAAGCATAACAATGTGCCTTCAACTCTCCACCAATGTTTCAAATATGTGGATTCCAAAGGAGTTGTAAAGACTGAGTTCGCCGATATTAATCCTTTCAAAGGTGTTGAAACTTATTTCTCTGATCCAAGGCTTTACAAATAAGAGCCTGCGAATGAAATATCAGACATAGCTGAAGATCAATCAGCTATTGAGGATCAGTCTATTAATGAAGATCCGCCTGAGGAGCAACCTTTGAAGATCACAGTTAAGGGACGAATTCAATCCTAACCTGTCAATGCTCAACCTTTGATGATTAAAGTCAAAGGAAGAACTCAAGCTTCATCTGAGAAATCAGTAAATATTCCTACTAAGAGCTAAGTTCAACCTTTTATAATCAAGGTCAAAGGACGTACTTCTGGTATGAATGATCTAGAATCACCATTGATTGTCAATCTTGGCAAATCTATGCAGAATACAGATGATAGTCCATTGGTGATTAATCCGAAGCATGGTGATCAGATTGTAAATGATGTAAATATTGATCATTCTGTACTCTTTGATATCAATAAAGATTTTCTTTTCGAGTATATGGCTGTCAAGTTTATTGAAAGAATGACTTTATCGTCTGACGATCAAAGCCCTCAATATAAAGACGACATAAGCACAGAAGACATCTTATACATTGACTATAAGGAAAATTCCTTTCCTCCTCATGTTGATGTTGGACCATATGCTCAAAAGTTCTTAACATCTTCTCCCTATCTTCTTCCTGTAGCTGCTTCTTATGACGACAAGTCTGAGCAGATATTTTCAGTCAATATGGTTCAAATTGATGATGAATCTGAACCATTTGAGAATGATCCTTGGGCTCAACAGATGGACACTCAATGGGAACTGCATTTTGAACAACGACAGCCACCTACAGAAAATGAGGTTGTTCAGGTTGATGTTGGAGATGGAACTACATCCAAACCAATATTCATCAGCAAAAACCTTATTGAAGATGAGAGAAAAGAATTGATAAAATTGATTAAAGAATATATTGATATCTTTGCATGGAGTTATGAGGATATGCCAGGTTTAGACCCAAAAGTTGCTACTCATAAGCTCAATATTCTTCCTAATATTAAGCCAGTAAAACAACAACAACGGCGCTTCAGACCAGATATGATGGATGCAATTGAGGCAGAAGTCAAAAAGTTTATTACATGTGGCTTTGTTCGTGAAGAGCAACACCCATATTGGATTACTAATATTATTCATGTTATGAAAAAGAATGGAAAAGTCCGAGTCTGTATAGATTATCGAGATCTTAATACGGCTTGTCCTAAAGACGAATTCCCACTTCCAATTACCAATATCATGATAGACAATACATGTGGGTTTGAACACATGTCTTTTATGGACGGATTCTCAGGGTACAATCAGATCAAGATGCATCCCGAAGATGAGAAATATACCTCTTTTCGAACACCCCTTGGGGTTTACTGCTATACGGTTATGCCGTTTGGTCTTAAAAATACAGGAGCCACATATCAACGGGCTATGAGCAACATCTTTCAAGAACATCTTTGGAAGACAGTTGAGTGTTATGTAGATGATATTGCTGTTAAGAGTCGATCAAAAAATGATCACATTAAAGACTTGAAGACAGTATTTGATTTGATGCGTCAGCATCAATTGAAAATGAATCCCACTAAATCCTTCTTAGGGGTTTCTAGTGGCAAGTTTTTAGGATTTGTCATTACTTCTCAAGGTATCCATGTTGATCCTGATAAGGTTAAAGCAATCCTTGAAATGCGTCCCCCTCGTAATTTGAAAGAGCTTCGCGGCTTTCAGGGTCGCATTGCTTACATCAGGAGATTTATATCTAATCTCTCTGGAAGATGTCAACCTTTCTCCCGTCTACTAAAGAAGGGTGTATCATTTGTTTGGGATGAAGCGTGTCAGAAGGCCTTCAATGATATCAAGCAATACCTTACAAATCCACCTGTTCTGGTACCTCCAGTGGTAGGAAGACCATTTTTGCTATATTTTCGAGCTTTGGATCATTCACTTGGTGCTCTTCTTGCACAAAAAAAGTGATATGGGTCATGAATAAGCAATTTATTATCTTAGCCGAATGATGGTTAGAGCTGAACACAGGTATACTCTTGTAGAAAAAGAATGTCTAGCATTGGTTTTCGTTGTCCAAAAGACAAGACATTATGTGACTGGACAGGCTATTTATGTCATCTCCAGAATAAATTCCATTCGAGTATTGATGAGAAAACCAAGTATTCTTAACTCCAGTTTAGCTACTTGGGCAATGTTGCTCACTCCTTATGATATGGTCTATGTACCTCAAAAATCAGTGAAGGGTCAAGCATTAGCTGATTTCTTAGCAGCTCACCCTATACCTGAAACGTTGAAGTTGTATAAAGACATTCCAGACGAAGTCGCAGATTGTAACATGACTATGAAGAATGATATCTGGCAATTATATTTTGACGGTGCATCACAGGTGGGACCCAAAGGTAATATTGTCTCTAGGGTAGGAATCATTTTGATTTCTCCTGACAAGATGGTCATATATCGTGCCTATTCTCTCAATGAGCCATGCTCTAACAATGTAGCAAAATATAATGCTTTACTGATTGGTCTTCAAGTAGCAAGACAATTGGACATTGAGCACTTAGAAGCTTATGAAGATTTCCAACTGATTGTTAATCAAGTTAGAGGGACTTATGAAGTCAGGAATCCTGATCTCGTCCCTTATCATCAAGTGGTAGTTGAGTTAGTCCTCTCATTCAAAGGATTCTTCATTGAATTTGTACCACATTCTCAGAATGCGGAGGTTGATGCTCTTGCGAGTCTAGCTGCAGACTTGGCTGTTCCAATCCGAAGACAAAATACAATTACTTTGTTGGACCAAGACTTACTTTGTGTCAAGAATAATTTGTATATTGAACAAAGTTATACTACAGAATCGAGCTTTCAGCAAAGGGATTGTAGAAGTCCATTCATTGACTATGCGGTTCATGGGATTTTACCTGAAGATCCAAAGGAAGCTGCATCAATTAAGAGATGATCATTTCGATTCTATTATGATTCATCTCTACACATGCTATATCGTCGTTCATATGATGGACTCTTGTTGCGCTGTCTCTCAGAGGGTGAAGCCAAACAAATACTCAGAGAAGCTCATGATGGTGTTTGTGGTGCTCATCAACCAGGTCCAAAATTACAAGATCGCATTCGAAGAATGGGGTATTATTGGCCGTCTATGATAGCAGATGCTGTGGACTATGCCAGAAGGTGTAAAGCGTGTTAGATTCATGCTGATTTTATCCATCGACCGTCTGAACTTCTACATCCTATAGCAGCCTCTTGGCCCTTCGAATCTTGGGATATGGACATCATTGATCCTATTAACCCTCCTTCTGTTAAAGGACATCGGTTTATATTAGCTATAACCGATTACTTTTCCAAGTGGGCAGAAGCAGTTCCCCTTGCTGAAGTGAAAACATCTAATGTGATCAGCTTCATCAAGCATCATGTCATCTATCGCTTCGGGATTCCTCGACGAATAATTCATGACAATGGACCAGAATTTGCCAGTCAGGCATTTTATCAATTCTGTGATAAGAATCGAATTCAGAATATGGCTTCTACGGCTTATAATCCTGCTGCTAATGGTTTAGCCGAAGCTTTCAACAAGACGATCATCAAACTTCTCAAAAAGTTTGTCTCTTCTAATAAGCATGATTGAAATGAGAAACTTGGAGAATGCTTATGGGCTTATCGAACTACAGTCCGAACTCTTACTGGATTTACACCATTTTTATTGGTTTATGGATGTGAGGCTGTTCTTCTATTGGAAATTCAGATCCCATCTCTACGAATAGCCATTGCTAATGAGCTGACTATAGAGAATAATGATCGCTTACGACTCCAAGAACTTGAGGGATTGGATGAGAAGCGTCTTCAAGCACAACATCATATCGAGCTATATCAGGCCCGTATATCTCGAACTTTCAATCGTAAAGTTAGAGAGAGGGTATTCAAGGTTGGTGAACTGGTGTTAGCTGTTCGGAGACCGATGGTCATGACTCATAAAAGCAAAGGGAAATTCCAAGCAAAATGGGAAGGCCCTTATATAATTGAGAATGTGTTTTCCAATGGCGCCTACCGGTTATCAAAGCCCAATGGAGATTTACTCATGATGCCCATCAATGGCAAATTTCTTAAGAAGTACTATGTATAAAGAAGAGACAGAATAAAAAATAAGACTTCTTTTTATTTTTAACAAAAAATAAGGATGAGGATCATTGCCCTCCTTATTGAATACATAGTCAGCCAGTGCTTCAAAGCCGTCATTGCCTGAGTTCATAAAAAATCTACAGGCAGCTATCCTCAGCGCCTCTTCTTCAGGAGTCTTCCCTGGCTCTATTAAGAAAGCAAGGATATCTCGTGGTGGCTTGGGCGTGGAAGAGTTCTCGCCTACTTCGTCTGGACCTGATACAATTTGCTCAATGGGGTGTGTCTCAATGACGTCCTCAACCTTCTTGGAGACTTCATTCTTTTGCTGCATATCCTTGGAAGACATTTCTGATAGAGGAGCGGAAATAAGAATAAAACGTTACAAAGAGTTCTCACCTATTTATAGAAGAGAACTATAAATGAACTGGTCTTTTGAAATTGAAAATAACCTTTCATTCCCGAAAAGGCTTGTCCGTTCATTCTATCAGGTTCATCCATTTAATTATGGAATTGAATCAATATGTTCCTTCCCCAAAAGTTATGTTAGTTCATTCATCCATTGATACAAACCTATATGATTATGACATCTGTCTCCTTATTCCCCAGCTACCAAAGTTTGGTTAAGCTGATTTCTGGTCTCCTTGGAGAGGGATTTTAAATCTTCTACTTTATCAATTGATTAAGAAGTGGGACTCATTATTTATCATATTTTCGTGACCTATGGATAAATATTAAACCTATCTACTTTTCTTATCTATCATTTCCATTTTTGACCTCTACATAGATATTAATCTAATTTTCTTTTGAGTTTTTACATACTGTCATGTCCATACTACCTCTGATAGTATTGTATACTCTAAAAATAGAAAATAAGATTTCTATTTATCGATCATGTCCACATTACATCCAGATAGATACAAAATTATTGAACATAGAAGACTTATCATTTCCATTCTCATATCATCATCTGCTGGGGAGCCATCGAGATTGAAGAAAGAGAGATGGTAAAGAAAATGAGGCTAAAGAGTTCAGAGTGGCAAGAAGACAAGTAAAAGTCTTCATCGGACTCAAAAAAGTTCTATTTATAGGGATTTTTTTCGAATCGGCTCAAATTCTTCTCTGCTTTATGCCGACTGTTGGAAATCCCGAGTTTTACGCGGATGATTGTTGCGTATCCTGTTGACTGGTCAAAGCCCGACTTTTATGCTTCTGTTCAAAGTGTTTCAAATTTTGAAGATATATTTGAAAACTTTGAAGGGGGTCTTGTAGGAGCGTAAAAAGTGCTTCACAGAGAGAGTCAAAGTAACAGATCATTTCACTCAAATTGATCCCCTTTACGCCACAGAGAGGCTAATCACTTTACGCCTGAACAAGTTGATCCTTTTATGCTCGGGTCTAAGCTGATGGCTTTTTACGCCTATGACAGGCTAACAACTCCTTTTTATGCCGGACAAGGCTGTCTAGTCTCACATTTAATGCAAAGTCTGACATGGAGATATTAATGATGCCATATACCACATAATTCAAAGGGATTTGTCTCATACAAAGACCAATGTTGTCGTTTAGTATGTGGATTGAGCTGCTTTACGCTCACAATATGGTTTCTTTTACGCACAGAGTTTACATGAGTTTTTACGCTCAAAAGACGATATGTGCGTAAAGTCTATTTGGGCTATTTTATGCTCAAGGTTATTCAATAACCACTTTACGCAGGAAATCTATGACAGAGCTATTTTACGCTCATCTCACTACTTTACTCTCAGAGTACATTGGGGCTATTTTTACGCCCTACTCTTTCTGACCAATTTGGAACGTGGTTTGCCTACATGGCCTTCATGCCACATATTTCGAAGAATGTGTGTACGTACATCCTATTCTTACTGAATGATGGGACACGTGTCAACGTATGCAAAGGATGACTCTGATCATGGGTGGCAGTTGTTAGCGTAAAGACAGATTTTGCTGCTTTTTACGCACAGAAGCCCAAGTCTATAAATAGACTGATTTTACACACACACAACAGGGAGATACACACACAGAGACAAGGAGAGAATACAGATCAGAGCCCAGAGACTTTGAATTTCTAGGAGCATTCTTCTTCAACTTTTCTTCAAGAACAGAGTGAAGCAAAGCAGGAAAGCATTCGACCTCGCCATCAGTGCCCAAGTGTTGTCGATACCTTTCTGGTGACTTAGTTCTTCCAGTTGTTCACCTTCCAGCAGTGATCTTCACCATCATCGTATAGTCCAAGGAACAAATTGATCATTTACAAGATCAGACTTCTATAGCAATACTTCCCCAGAATCAAATTTGTACTCTTTTGTACTTTTTCTCGTTTCCTTTCAAAAGTCAATTTCCAGGCATTTTTGTTAAGCGAAACAACGACTTTCTCCTCTGACGAGAAGGCAATTGCTTAATACGATGATGTGTCGATTGTATCGACGAAGAAGAGTTTGGTCGTTCAGTTCGACCAGACTGCTTATGAAGAAATGCTCCGAACTGGGGGTAGTGCTCGCTCCTCCATTGTGCAAAAAACATGAAAGGTGCACAAAGTTTGGATTTCTAAGTCCAAAGCAACCTATGATCTCTCTATTGTCTCTGAAGACAAAGGAATTCTTCCTACTCCTGTCATTGGGGCTCCCGTCTATGACGAGGCAGTTCCTACTTCACTGTTGTGTCCTTTGTGTAAAGTTCAGTCTCCCGTCTGTGACATGGTAGACACTCAAGTCATGCGCTCTATGCGTAAGGGCAAATCTCTCGTCTGTGACATGGCAGATATTTCTATTTTGTGCTATACGCGTAAAGGCAAATCTCCTGTCGGTGACATGGTAGATAAAATTTACAATGGTGCATTTGCATCTAAAGTGAACTTGCCTACACGCGTACAGCGTAAAAATAAGTCTTTTGTTGCTACTATGGCAGACAATTCCTTTGGTTTATCCAAGGAGAATAGAAATTTTGGCAAAAATTCTATTTTTCACTAACAATCCTCTAATGCTGCTTTACGCAAAGTGCCAAATCTTAGGATTATGCGCAATGCTGATGGTGTTCTCTGTGCACAAAAATCAACTCAGGATTTACGCACATAACTTCAGGCGCGTAAAAATGCACAATTTTGTTCTGCCAATGAAGCTAGTAACTTTCTTTTTACACAAGGGACTAAATATTCCTATGTCCCAAATGTAAAAAAGAAAATGTTACCTTCAAATTCTTCTGATTTACTGAGTTACTTGTGCAAAAGCGTAAAAACAGAAAATCTCCTATGACACTTCCTTAAAAAATTATCATTATGAATGTCACCAAATTGTGATCAAATGTTGTTGTTCTGCTACTAAACGGTCAGTTTTCGACCGATTAAGCTACAACGTACCTCAGCAATAAATTGATGAACAAGAACATGAGTCGTCCTATGCATCGGTCAATATGGCATCTCATATCAATAGAGGATGATGTCCAAGACGCAATTCGTCCCGGACTCCAAGTCAACAACGGTTCAACCGAATCCTTGACACTTTTGAAGGAGTATATCAACATACTCGGTCAAGAAGTCAATGATCTTTAAGTATGCATTCTTCAGATTCAGAGGCTGGGGGTACCCAGTATTTGGAGTCAGAAACTGATAGCGTTGATTCATATCTCTACACCAATCCCTCTATATGTTCAAGAGAAGTCGAATCTTATATTATCGGAGAAGAACAAGAGACGTCTACTTCTCATACAGAACAACGTCTTTCCGCGATGGAACAATCACTAAAGAATATGCTTGCCATGATGCAAAATATGCATCAGATAATAACGACTCAGTAAACAGTCCAACCGACAGTGATAACACCAGTACAGGTAGCTGCGCAAACTCATGATAGTCAAGGGGTTGACATACCTTTGAATAATATGAGTTAAGAGCCTGTTATCAATCAAAACTCTGCATCTCCTGACCCTCTCATTTCAGAAGATGTATCACCTCCGGTAGGAGTTACGGTACATCCAACCACTATTCAATCAAATATACTCCCTCAAACTAGTGAAACTATTCAAGCAGTTCGGGAGTTAAAAGCAAAATTTGACGTTCTTAAGCACAAAGATCAGCTCCAGAAGTTGGGGATCAAGCAACCTTATCCTCCCCACTGGAATGATGTACCCTTTCCTCGTAAATTCAAGCCACAATCTATGGTATTATTTGATGGAAAGGCTTCTCCAAGTCAATATATCAATTATTTTAATATTATGACTGTACATCTACAGAAGAATGATGCTCTTCTCACCCGAGTCTTCATTGGGTGTTTGACGGGTACAGTATACGATAGGTATCGCAGTATACCCGATAATTGTATATTGTCTTTTGACGAGTTCAAAGCAATATTTCTCTCTCATTTCTATGAAGGTGGGATGGACATGAATATGTCCTCCTTAATAGAGATTAAACAAAAAGAGAAAGAGGATAATCGGACGTTTATTGAACGTTTCTGACAAGCTACTTTGAAAATGCCTCCTGGTATGCCAGATTCAGCATTAATTGATACATGCAAAATGAATCTGCGAGCAACCATCGCTGTTTTTATAGGCTCTCAATTCACAGATTGGGCCTCGTTTATTATAGCAGCAGTTTCAGCTGAGACCAATGGTAGATTGGCTCGTGAACATGGGGTGATCTTCGCCTCAGAAGATAAAGGAAAGAAAGCCTCTTCAGGTAATAATTCTGGTAATCGCAATGGAAAAGGAAAGGAAACCCTGGTGGTGAACCTTTCAAAATCCAAAACTACACCAAGTAATCCGGAGTCTTCTAAGCCGAAAGAAGAGTACTCTTTCGACGACAGTGATATTCCTGGGATATTCCAATGTCTCGTGAAGAGTGGTAAACTCCAGATTCCAGATCCAAAATGACCTAATGAGGTGAATTTGACTGATAATCCCGAGTATTATATCTATCATAGATACATAAATTATTCTACTAAGGCTTGCTTTGTCTTGAAGAAGAACATTCAAGAGTTGATAAATGCTAAAGCTATTGCTTTAACTAATGATGAGCATACAGTCACAACTAACATGATTTCTCTTCAATTTGGAGGTTTTTCTCCACAACAAGTTCCTGATGGGATTGTTCTGATTTCGAAGGCGACAATAAAGATTGCGAATCTTCCATCAGCCAGGGATCAAAGTAAAGGACTATTGCCTCTTACCTTAAAAAGTGGTGAAATCATGTGGGTACACCCTGAAATGGAGCATGAAAGTAAAATTTTAAAATCCAAGAAAGGTCAAAAAGTCAAAACCTGCAATATGATTTCTTATGTTGTTACCTCAGATCATGATGATTTTGATCATCTGTGGGATGACATCCCTTTGGAAGATAGGCTAAGGGGTTTGAACATATGCCCTCCAAGTTTGGCTCCTCCTACCAAACTAAAGCTTAATCGTCAGCAATGGTTAGCAATGAATAGTGTCCCTTTGTATAGGGCACAACAAGTTTTTGCTGCCTATGAGAAAGCTCCGGTTGGAATTTTACCTCCTGCACCGAAAGTTTTCACCCTTGCGACTACAGGGGTATCCGTTCTTTCTTCATCTATTGGACCGTCCGTTGAAAGTCCGCTACCCATTCGCATGTACAGTCGACAATCAGTCCATCTCATGAAAAACATGGGCTATGACTTTCAAAAAGCGGAAGGTTTGAACAATGGTAAAGGTATGTGATTTCCTTTGCAAATTCAAGGTCAGAAATCCTCCGTCGGATTGTAATTTGAGGTTCCTCATAAAAATCCCCATAAGACGAAGATTAAGGAAAAGAAGACTAAATCCTGTAATATGGTACTTCATTCTCCTAAGTCTGAAGAAGAGGCTTTTGCTAGTACAAGATCTAAAAAAGACAACCACAAAGATTACGAGAGAACTTTCAAAGAAGCGGATGACGTCGCTGAAACACTACCGACTCAGTCATCTTCTATTCCTGCTGAGGCAAGACCTTCTAAACCATATGTGGTTGAAAAAGGGAAACAGAAGGCAGTACGTTTTGACGTCCCGCTAAAATCTGGTTCAAATCAAGGGTTGATGAAACCCTATAAGTTTGACATTCTAGCCCAATTAGCCAATACCCCGGCTAGACTTTCCATCTTTGAGTTACTTCGTCTCTCTAAAGAAAGTCGAAAAACTTTGAGTGAAGCTTTTCTACAAGAAGATTCATGTTTAGCCCAGCTCAAAAGTCCTGATAATACACCGGCGTCGTGTCCCCAATGTCACAGTGTGATGGAATCAATTCCTAACATTACTTTCACACAAGAGGATATGCTGTTGAAGCATAATGGACATGACAGACCTTTGTGTTATACAGGGTATATTGACTCTACCAAAATTGACAGGATTTACATCGATCCTGGGTTTTCCATTAGCATTATTCCTCAGAATATGCTACGACCATTGAGAATTCCTACTAGTGAGTTGACTTACACTAGTACGACAATTGTTGGTTTAAATTCTGGAAGGAGTAAACCATTGGGGAAAATTCTTCTGAAGATTCAAATAGGTGATCTTCGAACCATGGCAACCTTCTATGTTATCAATTCAGATGTATCTTATAATATCCTCCTCGGAAGACCATAGATACATAAGCATAACATTGTACCTTCAACTCTCCACTAATGCTTCAAATATGTGGATTCTCAGGGGACTGCAAAGACTCAATTTGCAGATCTCAATCCTTTTAAAGGTGTTGAAGCCTATTTCTCTGATTCAATATTTTATACACAGGAGCATGTGAAGGAAATATCCGATATGGTTGAAGATCGATCGCCTTCAGAAGACCAATCGCCCTCAGAAGACCAATCGCCTTCAGAAGATCAACCTTTGAAGATTAAGGTTAAAGGTAGGATTCGACCCCAACCTGTCAATGATGAACCTTTGGTGATTAAAGTTAAAGGAAGAACTCATGTTACGTCTGATGAATATGTGAGAATTCCAGTCAAAAGTCGATTTCAAGTCAACACTAGTGATCAACCTCTCATGATCAAGGTTAAAGGACGTATTTCTTGTCCAACTGATTCAGAGCCACTAGTTATCAACCTGGGCAAGTCTACGCCTAAGACGGATAATGGTCTGTTAATGATTAATCCAAGGCGTAGTAACCAGTCTGTCAATGATGTAAATATTGATCAATCTGTATTTTTCTATTTTAATGAAGATTTCCTTTTGGAGTATATGACTGTCAAATATATTGAAAGAATGACTTTTGATAATCAAGGTCATCAACATAAAACTGAATAAATACAGAGAAAACCTTATATATTAACCATAAAGAGAATTATTTTCCTCCTCATGTCAATGTTGGGCCCTATGCTCAGATGTTCCTAACATCTACTCCTTATTTTCTACCTGTTGCCTCATCATCACAAGCTTGTGTGGTTTATAGACGTCATGAAGAATCTTATTTTATGATCCCGTCTACTAAGAAAAACAAGCGTCAAATTGTGTTTGGTTTGGCTAGAAATATTCCTATTATCCAGACAGATAATCTCGAAGAGAAAGATAAAGGAAAAAATCAGAATTGACAGATATAGTCAACAATCCCGTAAGTTTATCCAAAATATGGGATATGATTTGAAAACCATGTCAGGTCTCAATCATGGCAAAGGAAGACGATTACCATTATGTGGTGATCCTCAACGAACCCGTCATGGTTTGGGATACGATACATCCTACATGTTTAAGGAAGATATGGAAGAAGAATTTTCTTCCAGTTCTTCACAATCCTCAGATTCTGAAGGAGTCCAGTATGTCGAATCTGAACATGTCTTTTCAGTTAATATGGTTCAAACCAATGATGAGTCTGAACTATTTGAAAATGACCCTTGGGCACAACAAATGGATACTCAGTAGGAGCTTCGATTTGAACAGTGACAGCCACCCACAGAAGATAAAATCGTCCAGATTGATGTTGGAGACGAAACTACACCAAAGCTAATATTTATCAGCAAAAATCTTTATGAAGATAAAAAAAGTTGATAAAGCTAATAAAAGAATATATTGATATCTTTGCATGGAGCTATGAGGATATGCCAGGTCTACATCCTAAAGTAGCTACCCATAAACTCAATATTCTTTCTAATGCCAAACCTGTAAAACAATAACAATAATGTTTTTGACTAGATATGATGGATGCAATTGAAGCAGAAGTTAAAAAGTTGATCACATGTGGCTTTGTCCGTGAAGAACAAGACCCAGATTGGGTTGCCAATATTGTTCCTGTCATGAAGAAGAATGGAAAAGTTCGAGTTTGCATAGATTTTCGAGATCTCAACGCAGCTTGTCCAAAAAATGAATTTCTACTTCCTATCACTGATGTCATGATAGACAATACATGTGGCTTTGAACGTATATCTTTCATGGACGGATTTTCAGGATACAACCAAATTAAGATGCATCTAGGAGATGAAAAGTATACTGCTTTCCGTATACCCCTTAGAGTTTATTGGTACACGGTTATGCCATTTGGTCTGAAAAACATCGGCGCTACATTCAACGGGCCATGAGCAATATCTTTCATGAACATCTGCGAAAAACAGTTGAATGTTACGTGGATGATATCGCCGTCAAAAGTCGATTAAAAGATGATCACTTTCAAGATTTGGAGACAGTATTCGAGTTGATGCGTTCGACATCAACTAAAGATGAACCCCACTAAATCTTTCTTAGGGGTTTCTAGTGGCAAATTTTTAGGATTTGTCATTACTTCTCAAGGTATCCATGTTGATCCTGATAAAGTTAAAGCAATTCTTGAAATGTGTCCTCCACGTAATCTGAAAGAGCTTCGTGGCTTTCAAGGTCGCATTGCCTATATCAGAAGATTTATATCAAATCTTTCTGGAAGATTTCAACATTTCTCTCGTTTGCTGAAGAAGGTTGTGTCATTTGTTTGGGATGAAGCATGTCAAAAAGTATTCAATGATATCAAGCAATACCATACAAATCCACCTACTTTAGTACCCCTAGTAGTGGGAAGACCATTTTTGCTGTATGTTCGAGCATTAGATCATTCTCTTGGTGCTCTTCTTGCACAGAAAAGTGATAAGGGTCATGAACAGGCAATTTATTATCTAAGTCGAATGATGGTTGGGGCTGAACACAGGTATACTCCCATGGAAAAAGAATGTCTAGCCTTAGTTTTTGCCATTCAAAAGACGCGACATTATGTATCGAGACAGACTATTCATGTCATATCCATAATAAATCATATTCAGGTATTAATAAAAAAAGCCGAGTATTCTAAACTCCCGGTTAGCTACTTGGGTAATGTTGCTTACTACTTATGATATGGTCTACATACCTCAAAAATTAGTAAAGGGTCAAGCGTTAGCTGACTTCTTAGCAGCTCATCCTATACCTGAAACTTCTAAGCTATATGACGACATTCCAGATGAAGTCGTAAATTGCAACATAACTTTGAGGGATGATATTTGGCAACTATACTTTAATGGAACATCACGAGTTGGACCTAAAGGCAATATTGTCTCCGGAGTAGGCATTGTCTTGGTTTCTCCTGATAAAATGGTTATATACCGTGCTTATTCCCTCAATGAACCATGTTCCAATAATGTGACAGAATATAACGCTCTGCTAATTGGTCTTCAAGTAGCAAAACAATTGGACATTGAGTTCTTGGAAGCATATGGAGATTCTCAGCTGATTGTCAATCAGGTCAGAGGGACATATGAAGTCAGAAATCCTGACCTTATTCCCTATCATCAAGTGGTAATCGAAATGGCTCTTTCATTCAAAGGGTTCTTCATTGAATTCGTACCGCATTCTCAAAATTTGGAAGCTGACGCTCTTGCTAGTTTAGCTGCAGATTTAACAGTTCCAATCAGAAGACAAAATACCATCACTTTGTTGAATCGAGACATATTCTGTGTCAAAAATAATTTGCATATCGAACAGAGTTATGCTACCGAATCAAATTTTTAGCAAAAGGATTGGAGAAGTCCATTTATTGATTATGCGGTCTACAGAATTTTACCTGAAGATCCAAAGGAAGCTGCATCAATCAAAAGACGATCATTTTGATTTTATTATGATACTTCTATGCACATGTTGTATCGTCGATCTTATGACAGGATTTTACTACATTGTCTCTCGGAAAGCGAAGCTAAGCAAACACTTCGTAAAGCTCATGATGGAGTTTGTGTTGCACATCAACCAGGTCCAAAGTTACAGGATCGTATTCGAAGAATGGGTTATTATTGGCCTTTTATGATAGCAGACGCTGTGGATTACGCTAGACGGTATAAAGCATGTCAGATTTATGCTGATTTTATTCAACAATCTTCTGAATTTCTACATCCTACGACAGCTTCCTGGCCTTTCGAAGCTTGGGGTATGGATATTATTGGTCCAATTAATCCCCCTTCTATCAAAGGGCATCGATTTATCCTTGCTATAACTGATTATTTTTCTAAATAGGCAAAAGCAGTTCCTCCTGTTGAAGTAAAAATGTCTAATGTGGTTAACTTCATCAAACATCATGTCATTTATCGTTTCGGGATTCTCCGAAGGATAATCCATGATAATGGAACACAATTTGCCAATCAGGCATTTTATCGATTTTGTGACAAGAATCAAATTCAGAACTTATCTTCTACAGCTTACAATCCAACTGCTAATGGTTTAGCAGAAGCTTTCAACAAAACAATTATTAAACTTCTTAAAAAGTTCGTTTCTTCTAATAAACGTGCTTGGAACGAGAAACTTAGAGAATGTTTATGGGCTTATCGAACAACAGTCAGAACTCCAACTGGTTTTACACCATTTTCATTGGTTTACGGATGTGAAGTTGTTCTTCCACTGGAGATTCAAATACCATCTCTTAGAATAGCTATTGCTAATGAGCTAACTACGGAGAATAATGACCGCTTGAGACTCCAAGAACTTGAAAGTTTGGATGAAAAGCGTCTTCAAGCACAACAGCACATTGAGCTGTATCAAGCCCGTATATCTCGAGCTTTTAACCGCAAAGTTGAAGAAAGGGTATTTAAGGTAGGAGAGTTAGTTTTAGCTGTCCGAAGACCTATGGTTATGACTCATAAGAGTAAAGGCAAGTTCCAAGCTAAATGGGAAGGTCCTTATGTAGTCGAAACCGTATTTTCTAATGGTGCTTATAGGTTGTCTAAACATAATGGAGATTTACTCATGATGCCAATTAACGGTAAATTCTTGAAGAAATACTACGTTTTTGAATTTCTTCTTCATTTCCCAGCTACTAAGGTTTGGTTAAGCTGATTATTTATTCTCCTAAAAGAGAATTTTGATTTTCTATCTTACTAGCTGATTTTAGAAAGAAAAAGATTTATTATCTATCATGTCTTCATTACCTCTGAATAGATATTAAATCTACTTCTTTTCATTATTATATATCATGTCCATATTATCTCTGAATAGATATTAATCTATTTCTTTGAGTCATTACGATCTATCATGTCCACATCACCTCTGATAGTAATGTACACTCTAAAAAGAAAAAAAAGACTTATTATCTATCATGTCCATATTACCTCTGGATAGATATAATCTATTTTGTTGAGTTTTGAAGACTAATCATATCCATATTACCTCTGATAATCATTTTCTATCTCATACCAATTTTTTTTAAAAAAAATATTTCATTTATTTCATGATTGGAAATAGTACATCAGCAAGATGAAGGAAATGACAGAAGATAAAAATTCTTTATTGAGTACAAAAATTTCTAAGGCGGAGCAGATAGATCTTCAATCATTTTCTGTAATTCTGCCATACGCTTTTCGCGAGAGCTCAATACAGTTGTGTATAATTTGGATCGTCGAGCTTCCGCAGTACAGAGGTGGAAGAGTTCGGCAAAGACAGCTATCATTTTATCTTTGGCTTCTTCAAGGGTTTTGATGTTTGATTCAGAACCAAACATCCGTTCTTCCAAAATGGAACTTTGCCTCAAATATTGATCTCGATCTGCCGTCATCCGATTTTGCTTCTCCTTTAATCGAGCCAGCTCAGCCTCGACTTCACGAATTCTATTATTTTATTGATGGATTTTGATATTCATCGAGTCATAGGCTTGTTGATGATGCTCCAATAATGGTTTATTTTCTCTCAAGAAGGTCCTTTCTACGACAACCTTATTGCTATAATCTTGAAGAGATTCTTTGAAGATAGTTTCCTGAGTTGTATACTCATTAGTGAGAGCATCATACTCAGATTGGACGAGTGTCATACCCCAGAACCAGAATACTGGAGAGCGGGGACAGACATAGCCAGCTACGTTTAATAAAACGGAATCCACTTCATCATACGGTCACGGTTGTCTAGATACATAAGGGTTTACTACAAGCCAACAGTCTCCTATGGTCATGAACAAGCCTAGAGTCTCAATCACAAGCAAGCAGATAAAAGTCACAAGATGTACGATCATTAAATATACAATAACAAGGCATCCCAAATATTACATATTCAGCTGATCATGAAGCTAGTCGTTACAAAATGTTAGGACTAGCAAGAGTTTAGTCATACATGATCAACCCTAGGATCTGTCAATCATGTTATAGCCCGTAGGCAGACAGTAAGTAAGTGCAATCGAGCTAAATAGGTGCTCATCGGCTAAATGCCTAAAAAGAATATCTTTACAGTAGAGTGGGAGAGATAAAAATAACCCACTCGTTGCCCTGGTTACGCCTGGTGGTCACCATCGGGCTGGAAGGTTGGTAGATCCTCTGGAGCTGCTCCGAAATCTGGCCATACAAAACTAGCTGGGTCAGATCCCAGAAAGAGTAAGTGCCACAAAGGAAGCTTCACTTAGGAACTAAAACCAGCAATCAGCACAAGGAATATAGATAAATAGTAAGAGCTGGAAATAAGGAAAACATACCAGGATGATATACGACGAGACAACCATAAAACTATTCAGATAACCAGGTTACAACCCGTAAACCAAACAAGGACCGGGGTTGTAACCCTTCATCTGAACGGAGCTTGGTTTCTCACCATTTATCGGTAAAATAAATACAGGCATTCAGGTCATGTAACAATCTGGAGCAGGATCAGGATAAGACTAGGCTGGTTAGACTCCATTCAATCATTTCATGGCCAAGCAAGAACTACGGCTTAATACTTTAACTAACTAGGGTTATCACAGTCCTAGTTACTAACAAGATGCAGTGAGATTATTTCACAGCCACAAGCCCTGCAGACCATCCAGGTTACCCAGATCAAAAATTAGGGGTTGAGTTCAGGTGGGTACATCGTCCAGGAAACGCATGTACCCTTAGGTAGCTTGAAGGGTGCAACACATGACAGTGTGCTGGAAATGTTTCCTACTCGACGGCAGGCTACAGATCCCAGGCGCGCCCAGGTAACGGGATCGCCTGTAGCTGAGAAATCTCTTCATGACTACTGTGTTATTCTAGTTGTTAGTCTTATTCCATTTTAGTAGGTACTCCTGACCGTGGTACTCAGGAGTCCCATCCTAGACATGATGCAAGACAGGACTGGATTATTTCTACAAGCACAATCGCCCACGATGTCCAGGAAATTTATACAGGTCATATCATGTCAGGTAGCCGTCGCAATAGCTATTCGAGATAATCATGTCAGGTATACTTGTCAGGAGTGCGCCACGACGGGCCACTATCATGTCATATTCAGGTTACTTGTCAAGGGTAAACTACTACGGGTCACTATCGTGTCATGCTCAGGTATCATATCCAAACATATTAAGCAAATTTGTGATTATCAAGTTCATGACAAAAGGCGTAAGGATATAAAATAGGCGTAAAAAATATACAATAAGGGTTACAAGACATGGGCAAATAATGATAAAATAATAGTACACATGGCTATTGGAGAGTCATGCGGCTCAGACATATGCGGCCAAGAAATGATCACATGCGGCTGGAAGGAGAACAGCCCATGCGGCCAGCGGGAAGGGAGGGGCATATGCGGCTAGAAGAAATGGGGCGCATGCGGCCAGGGAGACAAGGGCGCATGCGGCTCCAAGAAGTTGGGTCTCATGCGGCCAGCGGAAGAGTGGGCTTCATGCGGCTGACGGGAAGCAAGTTCATGCGGCTAAGAGAGGCAAGGGCGCATGCGGCCAGGAGTGATGGGCGCACATGCGGCTCAAAATAGAATAAAATCCATGCGGCTGAGGGAAGACTCAGCCTCATGCGGCCAAGGGTACGAGCGCATATGCATCTCGGAAGCAAGGCCTTATGCGGCTAGATGGGTTATACGCCTATGCGGCCAGAAGATGAAGGGGTACATGCGGCTCAGTTAGAAGCTCATGCGGCTAGGTCAATTCAAGAGCTCATAGGGCCAGAGGGAATACAAGTTCATGCGGCCAGAGGGAATACAAGTTCATGCGGCCAGGAGATGCAAAGGCACATATATGGCTGAGTGGGGAGAAGTCCATGCGGCTGGGAGAACACTTGCCGCATGAAATGTTCATACGGTCAAGTCAAGTACTGTTATTCTTCTCCAAATTTCCGAAAAGAAGAACACCAAGAAGCCATGGCCACCAAGCTGCATAGAACCTTCATCCGGGGTCCAAATTCGAACTTCTATAGGCCAAAATGGGGCAAAACGTAATTCTCTACAACATGGAACCATCAAAACTTGAAAAGAACAAGATTAAGTAGATCAAAACCCAAGAAATTTGAAAATAAAATAAACTTAGATCTACAAAAATCTAGCCATGGAAATGAGAAATGCCAAATACTAAAGTGCTTTAGAGTGCAGTAAAGAAGAGAATGGAACAACAAAATCAGAGTTCCTCCATGAAGCAAGATGCACTTGCCTAGACCTCTCTCTCTCTCTGGTAGGTGAGGAGTTAATGGAGGAAGGAAGAAGAGTAATCAAAGAATCATGCAACAAGATAAAATATGTACACGTATTCCAAAATACGTAATACAAACAACAGGCATTACAATGAGGCTTTCAATAGTCCCACTTGACAACCTTAGATATTCTTTGATTGGTTGTTCAAGTCCTTGGACTATCTTCTACAAAGCTGCTGCCCTCTCAGTATCATTAAACATGGCGATGTTGTCAATGGTGGTGGCAATTGCACTTTTTAAAATCTCATAACTGAGGCCTTTCTTCAAAACCATCTTGATCAATGCTGCCAAGGTTTTATAAAATGTTTTAGTATGAATCTCTACCAAAAGATTTATATCAGCATTAGAGCTTGGTGTATCAGCGATATATGCCAATCTCTTCTCCTGAAAATCGGAGACATATGTTGTCGTCGCTGTGGTAGCAAGCTGAGTTAACGATATATCTGTTATCGTTACCATGGCTAATTGATTCCCAGGGAGTTTTGGGACTACATCTTCAACAACCTTTTTGGCTGCCTCCAAAGGTTGAGTTTCAGTGGTAGGGGATGGTATCACGGAGGTGCTACCTCCTATGTTTGATTTAGACTCGAGCACTACTGTCTCAGGAATCTGGTCTGGACTAGCAGCAGTAATTATGTTACTGCTACATCTACGACCTCAGCAATCGGTTCTTTAGCAGCAAATGATTCTCTGAGCATTACTGGCTCTTCTTCTGCAGTTGGCTCTTCATCTCTTTCTTCGGCGAGAGGAGACAATTCTTGGTGTGCCTCTCCTACAGACTCTTTTGTATCTCTACAGATGGAGAACCTTCCTCAGAATGAGAATCTTCTTTTGAAGAAGAACTTCCTTCTTTAGATTCTATTACCTCTTCAGGAATAGACTTTTGATGAGAAGGAGCGAAGGGCCTTGTCACAGTGATGACACCTACAAAGATTAAATAAATTAGTCAATATACAAAATTATAATACATATTTTTGTATAAGTTTTGTACAATTTATCTTTACATGGAGTAGGTACAGGACGAGATAAGAGTGCGTCAAAATCTAGATCCCAGTCATCATCATCTAATTCAAGACCCGGTTCATCCGAGGGGATGGGTTCTGGATTACTAGTATGAGTTGTGGTTGTATCTTCAATAGCTTTCGTCTTTTATGGAGAAGTCAGGTGCAATGAGGTGCTAAGACGTCCGGAAGATAGGTCTCTGGTAACTTCTGTTGCTGCTGCTGGCTGGGGTGCTGAAGACCCTTCTCCAGGTTGAGCTGAAGAAGATATAATATTTTGAGTCTCCTTAACAGGATTTTCGCTTTCTGGAGTAGCGGCTCTCTATTTGGAAGACCCTTTAACAGTAATCTTCTTCTTTTTCTCCCGGAGGGTAACAGTTGTGTCAGATTTCCGCTTCCGGGTTGTAGTGATGGTAATTGCTCCTGCAGCTGTCTTTCCAACTCCCATAGGGATCGCTTCCAGATATTCATCTGGAACAGCATCATCAGGTATGTCCGAACACACCATAACTGGTTCTTCGGCGTCTCCTTCTTTTTCCCACCGAAGACTTCTTTTCATGTTGTAGTCTTTGGCGAAGGAACGAATGAAGACATAAAATTGTGCATACAAATGAAGCATTCGTAGGTCAGTTGTGCTCGAGGCAGTAGAGACATGAAATTTGGCACCGGTGCCTCCAACGCTGAAATACCGCCATGCTCTCGCTCCATCAACTAATTTTCCATAATTGTTGAAAGTAGTGGAGGGATTACCAACATAAAACTGGTCATACCCGAACTAACGAGCGAACCGACTGGGTAGATACGGTTCAAAGTGCAGTTGTCTTCAATTCTATACATCAGATGTGAGGGTCTGATGCATATTAGCCAATTAAAGACTGGCGCATGTATCTCAGTCCTCTCACAACCTATGTCGTCAAATTGTACACTGAAACAATCGGCTGGAACTTGTGGTCGTGTGCAGAAAAAATTTCACCCAAGGGAGAAGTTTAGTGCTGCCCGTGTATCCGTCACTGAAGTCACCTTCCATGTAGCTTTACTAAACTTCTAAAGGAATACCTCCGCATCATTTCAGGTCCTGGTGGTAATAAGCTGCAGTTATGGTGTAGTAGCCAGCCCATCAAATAAGTATAGGGCATCTCCACCCTAGGAAAATCATGACGGTAGGGAGCATTATTGATCAATTCTTCACCAAAATCTCGCAAACCCGCGTTCATCCGGCACACCATTGCCGATAATAGATTGAGTCTGACTTTGAATACCAAACGTACTTTTAGCCATAGTACATTTTGGTGAATTCTGTCAATTGTACCGGTCCCTAGTACGACCCACCTTTGCAACCACAGGGAAAGAAAGCCCGCCAGCAAGGCTTCATTTGAGAGCTTTCGATTGCCATGTTTTAAGAAGCTCAATTTTTTAGTCCCCGCAGGGAATTCTCTAGCCTTGGTGGTCAAATACTTGTATGGGGACTTATATGTGATCATCCAAGTATTTATCAAATCGGCAAGAATTATTGAACAAGGGTTGATGGTTTGAGCCTTGTTGTTTTAGAATCTCTCTTTATCCTCCTTGGACACTCTATTCTTATGATAGAATAGATATGTTGTCCATTTATTGATATATGCCAAATTTGATCCACTTTCATACATAGTGGTACAAATCAAATAATGCACATCAGCTCATGGTATACCTCGACTAAGCGAGGGTTTTTCTTGCTAATTTCTGCTAGTTTCCGGTTGGAGGGAACATACTCTTCATATGGAACTTCTCCCATTGGTAGCTTGGAGATAAATTGCATCTCATGGAGTGCAAATCCCATTTCGCCTACTGGGGTTGCAAAGGTTCCTGTCGAACTGATATATAACTCCATCAGAGCTAAGAACAGGTTATTATTTACGGGTATGCCTTGACTTGTGGAGGCTACCGCTTCTAACAAATCGATGGCTTTGTAAAACCCCTAAATTTTCTTCTATTTTTTTTTTTGGTTTCAAAATATTATATATAATAATTATTTAGCTATCGTACCAAAATTTTCAAGTTCATTATTTTATTTTCACAAAGGCTTTCATTTATACAGTTATTAATAATAAATAATATTTTTAGTGCGTACATATATTGCATAAATATTTTATTAGTGTAATTTTCAAAATTATTAATATTAATATTTTATTATTCAAAAAAAGATTTATTAATTTTTGAAATTATTATTATTAGTATTTTGGAAAATATATTTCGAAATTTTTGTGGCGATTTAAAATCTTAATTTGAATCTATGGATTTATTTATATGGTTAAATATTTGAAAATTGAATTATCTCATTCGATTCTAAACTAAAAATTTAATTAGATTCAAATTTGATTTGCATTTGGAATTGGATTTATATTTAGATTTGGATTTAAATGATTTTAAATTAAATGGTAAAATTATCTACTTGGGTTTTAAACTACTCCTAATTCTTATCTAATTGGGAATTCCCACATCCTATAAATAGGCAGGTACTCATCCATGTATTTCTATTCTCCACAAAAATCCACAACCAAACGTGTATCGTGTCCGTGTTCCACCATCCACACTCTTATTCCATCTTTACAAATACATTATTTAGTTCTTGTGTCGACAACTCCGACACAGCAACCCAAATCCTCTAACCCTAATCCCAATGCCTCTTGTCTTGTCTGACAGCCGGATACGACGACACCAATTACAGTTATCCCTAATCCTAACCTAACCACAGCCGAGAAATCTCGTCGCTGCCATCTCCCGGCCTCCTCCCATATCCCCCATCACCAACACCACCGTCACCAAAGCCACCGCCTCCATCCGCCATCGTCTCTGAGACCACCGCCACCAAACCCCCGGACAACCTAGCACACAACCACCGCTATCCCGGCCAAAGCCGGCCGGCCGTCACCCAAATCCACCACCAAACACCAGGAAAAAAATAGAAATCAAAAGAAAACCTTAACCCTAAAACTCACCCTCCGCCGGTGGACGGCGAGCCACGGCCGCCTGCTCCAGCGCGCCACCGCTTGGAAGCGTCCTCCGCCGAGCGCGCCTCGACCCTCTGGTCCGCCCCTCTCCGCCTGTCAAGCGCCCGCCGTACGCGCTGCTCCGGCCGCGCTCGCGCACCCCTCCACCACCGGAGCAGTCGTCGCGCCGCCCCCCCTTCACTCCGACCGCCGCCGCCCAGACTTCACCTCACCGCCCTCATCTCCCCGAACCCTCGTCCGACCATCGAACCCACCTCCGCCTTGCTCGCCCCTTCCTTCCTCGTGCTCACCCTCACCCATCGTCGCCCCAACTCCCCTTCCTCCGCCACACGCCGTGCCCCTCCTCCCGCTGACCCGTGCGCGCGCGGACGACCCTCTCCGCCGGAGCAGCTGCTGGCGGCAGCCTCCATGAGCCCGAGCCCCGGCTCAGCTGCCCGCTCTTCTCCTCCTCTCCACCAGTCACGCCGCCGGCCACCTACTGTGTCTCTCCCACCGCCTCTTCTTCTTTTCCCCGCCACACTCCCTCACGCTCTTCAGCCTCCGCCCCCTTCTCTCTTTCTCTCCCGACCGAACATCCTTTCTCTTATTCATTCTCGCTCTCCTGACCCTCTTGCCAGTTCACATTTTTCCTTTCCTCCTCTTTCTTGACTTCACTTCTTCTTTTTTTAAGTTCTATAACCCAAGAGATGACTCTTCCGTCTCGAACAAAGAGAAGAAGTGACAGCTGTTATGTTACTTTCTTTTTTGTTTCCTTTTCCTTTTTCTGTTCTCCCCCTGTCCCCATTCTTCTGAACCCACTCGCTCACTACTCGAAAGGAATACAGCAATTATAAGCTGCTGATTTTTATTTTTATTTTTTATAATTATGTTATGAACTATAGTATTATAGTATCATTAATATTCTACTGTTACAATTACTATTATTAGTATTATTATTATTATTTCATTATTATTATTATTATTATTATTATTATTTGAAGATAACAGCACTCTATTATCTATATATATAGTTATTATTATTATTATTATTATTATTATTATTATTATTATTTTTATTATTATTATTATTATTATTGTTATTATTATTATTATTTTCTTTTGTTTGTTAAAATTATTTATCTGTCAAATTATTATTATTATAGGAATTAGATCATTTATAGTATTTCTAGATATTTTTAAAAGTCAATCTTGGCCTAAATACTGTACTTTGTCAAAAAGTAGGATTTAGTCCAAATGATCGCCTAGACTTTAAATATTCATCTAAAATCTTTTTATATAAATATAGCATCTTAAATAGTTATGGGATTATTTACCTGTTTTAAAATATAGTTTTCTACATAAATTTTTTATTTTTAAACAAACTTAGATTTTTAGTGAAACAGGTTCTCTTATATTTTACTATTATCTAAAAACTATTTAAACTATCAAATATACTTTCCAAGGTTTATTATCAGTTTTCAAAAATCTTATATATATATTATTTACCTAATTTCCTCCGACTATCCTCATATTCGTGACTAGCCTATTATTCATATTCTTCCGCCAATCTGGACTACCTCATGACCACCTTAACTATTTTGACCGTCCCGGACCCAATGGAACCGTCTGTGCCACCATCAGAGGTCACCTTCCATGGTTGTTGCACCAAAGTCGCAGTTCGTGCCACCTTGATCATTGCAGCACACCAGGCGCACTATCAGGCAAGACACATTGCCTTTACTGTTTAATTTCTTGCTCAATATCATGCATTTTTTACTTATCTTAGAAAATATAAACTATACTTGCAAATTATTATATTTTAGTTGCATTTGGCCTAGAGTTAAGGGACCACCCTTTGTTTGTGTCGCATTCATTGGCTTGACACTTGTGTGCCACGAAGTCGCGAGTCGCATATAGATTCGGACTTGCGTACTGACCGTACATCGGTGCGTACAGGACGAGCGTTAGGATATAACTGCTAATATAGTTGTCTAGAAGGCTTAGCGGTTATTAGAAATATCGTGGTGTGGATTCAGCACGAGTAGTGCATGGGGAGGGTAGAGACAGTTATTAGGCGCAGGAGCTTTCACACATTTACTTTTCTCTAGCTGCCATTTGTGACTCAGTCGAGTGCAAATGGGACGTGCATTTACTTTCCTCTAGCTGTCGTTAGTGACTCACCCAAGAGCTAGTGGCCGTGCATTTATTTACTTTCCTCTAGATGCCACTAGTGCCTTGGTTGAAACGCTAACGTACCGTATTTCTAGCTTCGGAAGGCCCTTGTGTGGAACGTTGTCTTCAAATGCATATTCACATAGAATGGTTAAGAACCTTTATTTGTGTAGTTTCTGTTGAGCTTTATTTATTCAGTTATCGGCATGATATTATGTGTCTTGTTACGTCCCTCTGAGGACCTGGTTATCTCGCCAGGTGTGTGCTATTGTCTTTCGCAGGTATTCTAGCTCTAGCCGTGATCATTGCTATTTCTCCGAGGATAATTACACTTGGATCGTCTTCGCATCGCTCGCCACTCATATCATTTTCTATGTACTGTTCCTTATTTTGTTGGTAGTGGATTTATCTCCGTCCAACTACATGTACCAAATGACAAATTCATGGTTGATTATATGTTATCATTTACTCATATATTTTTGTGTGGATGAGATTAGTATGGTTCTACTGCACTTACAGCTTATGTATTTATACGAGGATTTCCATATATTGGAGTATACTTCGTATGAATACAGCTGGCATGTCTACGTTCCTAGTCCTACGTATTTTGGGACTGGAGCGTTACATGTTTTTGTGGTGGCCCATGCAGGTCAAGATAAATTGTTTGGTTACTTTACCGTACCAAGCAAGCCTGCGGATAGGATTAGAAGTTTAGGATCTCATCCACATACTTGACCTCTTTCCTTGATTTTATCTACCGTTGACTCATCAATTGCATCTTGTTTGCTTCCTTCCATCCCTATTCCTATCTTCCCTTCGTGCTTGCTAGAGATTGACCCTACTAGTTAGTTGTCCCAAAACACCATTACTTAATTATTTAAGTTGGATAGAATACCTTATGAACTAGCAACCCCTTTGACCTAGTGACCTATATTAGCAAGTTTATTTAGATCCTAGAATCTAGAGGACCTAACCCGTCTAGCCAACCAAGGACTTGGATAAGGAGACTATAGGACGACTGTATGACTTAGAATCATTCTACATTCATTAAATCTTAATCTCTCGTACCTATGTATTTACCGTTTTGACTAATGATGCTAATGTAGCCTAGTTTTTTTTTTGCAAGCTTATCCTTTATCGAGTTTGTTCATGACATATGCTATTGAGCGCTCACTAACCTATTGTCTAATCAGAACCGGTGCATAATGGTCTGATCAACCAAATGCACTTTGGTTCGCTTTTATCTATCGTTCTACGTGGATGGAGACATAGAGTCCCATCCGCGACTGCCTTGGCAAATTCTTTTGAAATTTTTTTCGGTCGTCCTTGAATCACGTATTCGTATTCGATAACGCCTCCTTCGAACTCGATATTACTTCGCCATCACCTATTTTAGGAGGACGAAAGCGTTATACTAGATCTTCCTCTAGCCTTCCTATCGATTATGACAATACCGTATTATTTTTCTAGGATCTAGATCGCGATTTCTAAAGGCATGATTTTGTTATCGATTGTTCCTCATCGATACCCCCTTGTGTCTTCTCACCCCCCTCATAATTCTTAATTTCGAGGACAAAATTCTTTTAAGTTGGGTACGATGTAAAATCCCTAAATTTTCTTCTATTTTTTTTTTGGTTTCAAAATATATACATAATAATTATTTAGCTATCGTACCAAAATTTTCAAGTTCATTATTTTATTTATTTTATTTTCACAAAGGCTTTCGTTTATACAGTTATTAATAATAAATAATATTTTTAGTGCGTACATATATTGCATAAATATTTTATTAGTATAATTTTTGAAATTATTAATATTAATATTTTATTATTCAAAAAAAGATTTATTAATTTTCGAAATTATTATTATTAGTATTTTGGAAAATATATTTCGAAATTTTTATGGCGATTTAAAATCTTAATTTGAATCTAAGGATTTATTTATATGGTTAAATATTTGAAAATTGAATTATCTCATTCGATTCTAAACTAAAAATTTAATTAGATTCAAATTTGATTTGCATTTGGAATTGGATTTATATTTAGATTTGGATTTAAATGATTTTAAATTAAATGGTAAAATTATCTACTTGGGTTTTAAACTACTCCTAATTCTTATCTAATTGGGAATTTCCACATCCTATAAATAGGCAGGTACTCATCCATGTATTTCTATTCTCCACAAAAATCCACAACCAAACGTGTATCGTGTCCATGTTCCACCATCCACACTCTTATTCCATCTTTACAAATACATTATTTAGTTCTTGTGTCGACAACTCCGACACAGCAACCCAAATCCTCTAACCCTAATCCCAATGCCCCTTATCTTGTCCGACACCCGGACACGACGACACCAATTACAGCTATCCCTAATCCTAACCTAACCACAGCCGAGAAATCTCGTCGCTGCCATCTTCCGGCCTCCTCCCATAGCCCCCATCACCAACACCACCGTCACCAAAGCCACCGCCTCCATCCGCCATCGTCTCTGAGACCACCGCCACCAAACCCCCGGACAACCCAGCACACAACCACCGCTATCCCGGCCAAAGTCGGCCGACCGTCACCCAAATCCACCACCAAACACCAGGAAAAAAATAGAAATCAAAAGGAAACCCTAACCCTAAAACTCACCCTCCGCCGGTGGACGGGGAGCCACGGCCGCCTGCTCCAGCGTGCCACCGCCTGGAAGCGTCCTCCGCCGAGCGCGCCTCGACCCCTCTGGTCCGCCCCTCTCCGCCTGTCAAGCGCCCGCCGTACGCGCTGCTCCGGCCACGCTCGCACACACCTCCACCACCGGAGCAGTCGCCGTGCCGCCCCCCCTTTCACTTCGACCGCCGTCGCCCGGACTTCACCTCACCGCCCTCATCTCCCCGAACCCCTGCCCGACCATCGAACCCACCTCCACCTTGCTCGCCCCTTCCATCCTCGTGCTCACCCTCACCCATCGCCGCCCCAACTCCCCTTCCTCCGCCATACGCCGTGCCCCTCCTTCCGCTGACTCGGGCGCGCGCGGACGACCCTCTCCGTCGGAGCAGCTGCTGGCGGCAGCCTCCGTGAGCCCGAGCCCCGGCTCAGCTCCCCGCTCTACTCCTCCTCTCCACCAGTCACGCCGCCGGCCACCTACTGTGTCTCTCCCACCGCCTCTCCTTCCTTTCCCCTCCACACTCCCTCACGCTCTTCAGCCTCCGCCCCCTTCTCCCTTTCTCTTCCGACCGAACATCCTCTCTCTTCTTCATTCTCGCTCTCCTGACCCTCTTGCCAGTTCACATTTTTCCTTTCCTCCTCTTTCTTGACTTCACTTCTTCTTTTTTTAAGTTCTATAACCCAAGAGATGACTCTTCCGTCTCGAACAAAGAGAAGAAGAGACAGCTGTTATATTACTTTCATTTTTGTTTCCCTTCCCTTTTTCTGTTCTCCCCCTGTCCCCATTCTTCTGAACCCACTCGCTCACTACTCGAAAGGAATACAGCTATTATAAGCTGCTGATTTTTATTTTTATTTTTTATAATGATGTTATGAACTATAGTATTATAGTATCATTAATATTCTACTGTTACAATTAGTATTATTATTATTATTATTATTATTATTATTATTATTATTATTATTAACTGATGAGAATGTCTCCCAACTCCCTGTCCCCTATTGTTGCGTTGTTGGAAACAAAAATCAGGCTGGAGAAAAAACTGACGAGAATGTCTCCCAACTTCTGGTCCCAAGTGCACAATATGCAACAATGTGTCATAGCGCGTATTTGGTTGAGATGGGATGAAAGGTCTTGGTCGGGACGTATTATTCATAATACTAAACAACTCATAGCGGGGGTGTTTACTAATAAAGGAGGTTTCCAATTCCTTTCCGGGACGGTCTATGGATATAATGATAGACGAAAATACGAGGGACTATGGCAGGAACTCATTCATATTAGTGTGATAGCGGAGACACAACATCGACTTCCACTTCTACTGAGTAGGGACTTCAATGCAATGCTGTTTGGTAACGAAAAAATAGGGGGTCGACGCATCCCAGAAGCTATTCTTGCTGATTTTCAAACCTGCATTTGCCAAGATAGACTTCAATGTTTAGAGAGATCGGGGCACATGTGGACATGGAATAAAAAATCGATCAATTATCGGATTACGTGTCAACACGATCAAGCCCTCGGTATCACAAAGTGGTCTGACACGTTCCTATCAGTAGCGGCAGAAGGACTGGCGCCATCCACTAGTGATTATTCTCCAATTCTTATCAAGCTTGCTGAAACCCCCAAAGGCCGAGCTAGACCGTTCCGCTTCAATAATGCATGGCCGAAGAAGCCGAGGTATGATGAAGTGGTTGCTAAGGGTTTGAGCTTTGTAGTGCCGAAAATGCCCAATTTTCCTTGGCCATGAGACACAAGTCAGTCAAAACAGAACTTAAGACAAAATAAGGAGAGGCCACACTCAGTTCTTGACTTCTTGTTGTTCGTGAAGAGGCGCTCAAGGGGGTTCAATCCCGCCTCAATAATTCTCCTGAAGACCCAGAGCTAGCCGCACAAGAGACTGCCCTCATGAAGGAGGTACATGAACGTGCGTGGCAGGAGGAGATACAACTTGCACAACGGGCCAAATGCGTATGGCTAAAAGATGGTGATAGATGTTCCAATTTTTTCTATGATATCATACGTACGCAACATCACATGAATTCCATCCCCAAGACAATTGGCCATGACGGTAAAGTGGTTTCTGTTACGCCCCGATTCTGTAGAATCGAGAGTCGTCCCCCGGGCGTGATGCCGTGTGAACCTAAGTTGTGATGGCAAAAGGCATAGTCATAAGGTTATCCGAAACACAACATCAAAATAGAGTACGCAGAGAAATTAAATGACACATTTAGAATGGAAGGAACTTTTTTTTTCATTGATAATAAACATCATTTACATTCTTTTCACGGTAGAATGGCTTCTATTTCGTTCGTTTTGGACTACAAGAGGATGCAGAAAGAATCTTATAAGGGGGACCATAGACCTTTGATGGTCGGCTGATTGTTATCAACCAATGACATTCGACGGCAAAATATGCACGAGACTTACTTCACTCCGTCCCTGTATTGGATTCGGTTACCTAATCTTGCCATTCAATTCTGGAGTAGTTCATTGATTATGAAACTGAAGAGCCTGGTTGGGGTCCTGATAAAATCAAATGAGGCAACAACATCACAATCTCGATTATCGTATGCATGTGTTCGCGGAAATATATGCAACATGAGATCTACCTAGAATATTGGAGTACATGCTACCATCATGCAAAATTTGTTCACAAATGGTGGAATATGAATGGGTGTCCCCGGTGTGCCACAGATGTCAATGCTTCGGTCATGTGAGTAGGCTATGTTCAGTACCAGTAGAGAATTTGTAAGAGGGAGGGGATACAAATATGGAGGATGATATCCATGCCATTGTCCAACCCGAGAGGAAGATGACAGACAGTGAGGGTACCCACATCGGATGCATTGGCGATGGTGGTGGCGGTAGGAGAGACATCCCACGGGGGTGGAATTCTAGGCAAACGTCCCATATCGGAGACATGGGAGAGGCGTCCAGAAGAGCTGGACGGAAGAATAGTCCCATATGATGCCCAACATGGGATGAGCACAAGAATCCAAACGTAAGCGGCCGGACAGGAGCAGGATATAATTTACGGACAAACAGGGGCGGTTAAGAACTCCTCCATGAAAAAGAAGGCAACAGTGACAATTGTGGTGGGCTCGGGGGCAACCGATAAAGCAACTACTACCACAGGGACAATACCTATGAGTCAGGACAATCCTAACGGGCGGACGATGTTGGTGGAAACAGTTATGAATTAAGATCCAGAGAATAAGGAGCACAGATTGCAGGCAAAGCTCACTAGCAACCTGGAATTGTGCTTGAGTAGTCAGAAAGGTTGTTCAAATTGTCATTAATGTCAGTTACGACATGGAATATTAGAGGAGCTAACTCGTTGGCTCGCTGGAAAGAGATTAAAGGAGTAATTAGACAAACAGAATGCTCTATTGTTGCGTTGTTGGAAACAAAAATCAGGTCGGAGAAAAAATAGACGAGAATTTCTTCCAACTTCTGGTCCCAAGTGCACAATATGCAACAATGTATCATGGCACGTATTTGGCTAAGATGGAACAAAATGTCCGGGTTGGGACGTAATATTCATAATATTGAACAACTCATAGCGGGGGTGTTTACTAATAAAGGAGGTTTCCAATTCCTTTTCGGACGGTCTATGGACATAATGACAGACGAAAACGCGAGGCACTATGGCAGGAACTCATTCATATTATGTCATGACCCGCTCCCGAATAATCGGACATGAGTCGGACATGCCTAGCCTTCATCGTTGGACACGATGAAGTAAGTTGTACCATTCTAGGGAAATCTAACCAGAGAATCAATACAAGTATGAAAATACAGCATCTATAAACGTATCCCAAATCCAGAGTAAAGTACAAGTCTCAGAATTATTACATTCCAGCAAAATGAAAGATATAGTCTACTAGTCTCGAATACAAGGTATAATATAAAGTACTAATAATAAAGCTCTAGGATTCTGCAGCCTCTAAGTCAAGAGCAACTCCAGCTAGCTCTCTTGTATCAACTGGCTCTCAGCCATAATAAGTGTCGCACAGGGCCTCTAACTCACCTACAACATATCCTATTCAGGAGTGGAGCAAAGTATAATTCTAGGTAATGAACAAGACATCATGATATAAAAGTACAAGGGAACATGGTATGTAAAGTACAAGAAAGAACATGGTGTGTAAAGTACATGAAAGAACATGGTATCTAAGAACATGAAAGAACATGATATGTAAGAACATGAAAGAACATGGTATCTCAGGAATCATAGGAACTAAGTACATGATATATCTCCTGAACATGTGTGTACAATATCTGAAATATAACTAAGTATGTGACTGGCTAGGGGTAAAAACATGAAAGCACATAAAAGCACATGAATGGTACGGCTTAGGACCCGCGTGCACGATGCGGGGTCTAAGGTAAACAACCTGAGTTGTTTCTTGGGTTTGGTCACATAAATAGTATATTTTCCCTCCCCAGGTACAAGTAATAAGAATAAGGAATATGAGCACCAGAAATACATATCGTGTTGCAGTGTGTCAATCAAGAAAGCACATGATATAATAAAATGTACAAGACCGTAGAGTGTACTTGCCTTGCTCCAGGAAAGTACAGGTAGGCAATAGAGCTAGATATCCTCTTTTATTTAAATGATTTTACAAGTTGATTAATAAATTAAGCATAGTTATTTCGCTAAATTCTCTTCATAATCTAGTTATCTAAAATAAGACTAGCCTATCTTCATAAAGATCTAATGACCATACTATCTGTTTGGTAGACTTAACCAACATATCAGGCTCATATGTAATACCCAACAAACTTGGTTGAAACCTACAACTCCAATACCCAAAATTGTCAATAGGTGCACACATGAGTCCTCCAAGCCATTCAGAAGCTTTTTCAGTATGTGTTATTACACAGTTTCCCCACAATCCAACCCTGCTACTACTATATATGCCATCCAATCAACTCATAACCAGAACAGAGATTCATAAGATCAAAGAATTGCCCAACTTTCAAAGAACGCAAAGAACTAACAGCTCAACAGAATGGAGAAAACTTTAACAAATATTTTCTCACTATAAATTTGTAATCTAAACTCAGCAAAACTAAAGTTAGCAAAATCCAACAAAACTAAACTGAATTCAAAATAAATCACTTCCTCTGCTACTCCCGTTACCGCATACCCATGCCAAACCAAATTCAAATCCCAGCACGATCAATACACATGCATACGACTCCAAAACTGAAATATATACATTCAAAATTTATCAAATTAAAATAAGACTCCAGCTTCCTTTGTTAAACCGACCCTGACACGTACATACGCCCCGGACACGAGCTCTGTCTGGACACAGCTACATCACTGCAACACAAACGGTCCCACACAACTTGACACAGTCTCGAGAATACGAACTCTCGACATGATCCGACTCTCATCCAGAAGAAAACTCGAACGTACGCCCAACGATTACGATGCATGAAAAGAACACACGCCATATTGAATTATAATCGAGCACCCTAAAGTATTCTGAGTAAAAAAGAGTGGAGAAGAATTACCTGAACTATTTGATCCACTGTAAAAGAAATCCAGGGGTAGCCACGAACTCAATGATAGACACAGACACAACTAACTGAGATAACTCGATACTGCGACACAATCAAACAGAAAAGAACATGGAGATGGAGTAATATTAGAAAAAAATTGAATTCTCCAACAGAGTTCACCATGATGGAAAAATAATACTTACAATCAAAAATCGAAGCTACTCTAAATTCGGACACGGCCTCGCACTGGTCCGATCTCCAAAAATTCTGCTCTTCGAACATGAATTGATCATAAAATCAGAGAATAAATAATTAAACAAAACACGAGGATGAGATCGCCGAAGTCGATCTGAATAAGAAAATACGAACAGAGCCAGATTCGAGAATTTTTAAGAAAAAGAACTGACTATAGGAAAAAATTCCCAACAACTCACCACAGCCGCTGGAAACCCTCAATCGCCGAAGATCAGTTGCTTCTAGACATCGCCGGGGTTGTCATCGAGCTCCAGGAGAGTACCATCGTCGTCGCTGTCGTAGCCGGAGTGGTCGGGGGAACACGTCGAGAGATGATGCTGCTTCTACGCCGAAGGAGGAAAACTCGCCGCTGCCATCGCCATGGCCGCCAAGACTTGGTCGCCGGGCGGTGGCTGCCGAAGGTTGGATGGTCGGAGGGATCGAGAGGAAAGATTAGGGAAGTTCAAAAAAATAAAAGAGTAGAGAGGAATGGGCTACTCTCTCCTCTTCGAATTTTTAAAGAAATGGATAAAAAAATTACAAAAACCCCCTCCCGCTCTAAACTAATTGCAAAAGACCCCTCCTACCATGAATTTTATACAAAAAGCCCCTCTGCCTTTTCATTATTACAAAAATGCTGAAAGAAATCAGTTAAAAACTTTTTGGAAAAAAAGAGGGGACCACAAGTTGGTTGTAACAACTTTTTAAAATTTGAAATTGCTCCTAATTTATCCCGCCAAAATATCAATTACCATTTTAAAACCAAAAACTCATTATTTGTAATTAACCATCAATATAAAAATCATATTTATTTCCCAAAACAGGGAGGTGGAGTTACAAATCTCCCCCCTTAAAAATTTTGTCCTCAAAATTCGAGAGACAACAAAACAATTTCAAATCAAATCTCAAGAAGGTTCAACACAATTTATTTATTGTATTTAAAATTCTCAATATCAAAGTACACTCAAACAAAAAACTGGGATAGCACTCCCGCATCTCGTCCTCGTGCTCCCATGTGGACTCGCCCGGAGAGTGGTGTCTCCATATGACACGGACAAGTGGAATAGTCTGGTTCCGCAGGCGCTGCTCCCTTCGATCAAGGATCTCCACCGGCTGCTCCTCGTAGGTCAAGCTCGGACCCACCTTTAGCTTTGAATAGTCCACCATATGGCTCGGGTCTGGAAGGTAGCGTTGAAGCTGTGACACGTGGAAAATGTCATGCACTCCCTCCAAGCTAGCTGGAAGCGCCAGTCGATATGCCACATCGCCAATCCGTGCAGTCACGTCGAAAGGCCCGATAAATCTCGGACTGAGCTTTCCGCCTCTGCCAAATCTGATGACGCCCCTAGTCGGTGATATCTTCAGAAACACTATCTTCAACCGCAAACTCAAGTGGCCGTCTGCTGCTGTCCGCCCAGTGCTTTCGTCGATCCTGCACAATTCTGAGGTGCTTCCTGATCAGTCTGACTTTCTCAGCTGAGTCTACCACTATCTCTGGTTCAAGCAAAGCTCTCTCGCTAACTTTGTCCCAAGATAAAGGCGTGCGACATCTCCGCCCATACAGTGCCTCTGACGGGGTCATCTCTATGCTAGCCTGATAACTGTTGTTATAGGCAAACTCCACTAGATGCAAATGATCCTCCCACGAACCGTGGAAGTCGAGTGCGCAAACCTGCAGCATGTCCTCTAATGTCTGAATGGTCCTCTCGGACTGCCCGTTCGTCTGTGGATGATAAGCGGTACTGAACTTCAACTGTGATCCCAAGCTCATCTGTAGACTCCTCCAGAAGTGTGATATGAAACGGCTGTCCCTGTCTGAAACAATGCTAACTGGCACCCCATGAATCCGCACAATCTACCGCATGTAGAGGTCTGCAAGCTTCTCGGTCGACAGCCCAACCTTGAATGGAATGAAATGAGCATACTTCGTCAGTCTGTCCACGATCACCCAAATAGCGTCTTTGCCACTGGGCGTACGCGGTAATCCAGAGACGAAGTCCATGGTGATATATTCCCACTTCCATTCCGGTATAGATAAAGGCTGGAGTAATCCTGCTGGTCTCTGGCGCTCCACCTTGACTTGCTGGCACACAAGACATCTAGAAACAAATTTGGCAACCTCTCTCTTCATTCCATACCACCAAACATACTCCCGCAGATTCTTATACATCTTGGTAGACCCAGGATGAATAAAATACTGTGACTGGTGGGCCTCATGCATTACTTCCTCCTGCAAGTCCTTAGGCACACACAACTGGTTCTCGTGCCTCAAAGATCCGTCCTCCATAATAGTGAAGTCGTCAAGCAATCCTGCCTCTGCCTGAGCTCTAAGACATCGGAGTCCCTCATCAAGAAACTGGGTCTCTTTGATCTTCTCTAACAGTCCTGACTGTATCTGCATGTGCATCAGCTGTCCTCCTACTTCTGGTAGAACAATCTTGATCCCAAGGCTCTCAAGATCCTCCAGAAGATGTCGGTCCATAGTGAGTAATATAGCAACAAGATATCGACTGAGAGCATTTGCCACTATATTTGCCTTCCTAGGGTGGTACTGCAGACTGATGTCGAAATCCTTCATGAGTTCCAGCCATCTGTGCTGCCTCATATTCAGCTCCTTCTGAGTGAAAACATACTTCAGACTTTTGTGGTCCGTGAAGATATCCACTCTCTCCCCATACAAATAGTGCTTTCACAGTTTCAAGGCAAAAATGACTGCTATAAGCTCTAAGTCATGTGTGAGATAATTCTTCTCATGAGGCCTCAACTGTCTAGAAGCATAGGCAATGACCTTCTTGTTCTGCTCAAGCACACATCCCAAGACTTTCCCTGAAGCATCGTTGTAGGTGATGCAAAGCTAGAACTGGCGCTTTCGTGAGTCTTCTCTTTAATTCTTCAAATGCTGACTGGCAGGCGTCGCTCCAGATGAACTCCTCGTCCTTCCGCGTAAGCTTCGTCATAGGCTCCGCTATCCTGACAAAATCTTTTACAAACTTTCTGTAGTATCCTGCTAGACCCAGGTGTTTTCCATAAATAAATTCTTTTTATTTATTGTGTATCTGGGAAAATTACAACTTTAGGAATCTAATCTAGAAGACGATTATTCTATCCCTTGGACGATGCGATGAAGAAAACTCGAACTTTGAAGAAGAACTTGGACAGCAACTGGGCAATCTCTCTTGTTCTCTCTGACTGTAGTTGTAGTGTCTGATAAAGATGAAGAAACTCCTTTTTATAGAGTTCAGGATAACTGCCTTTGAGCATACGCTCAGGTAGTTACTTGACGTGTGCAGTTTGCAGGGACGCGTGGCGAATTCTGATGAAGACACATTAGCGTGCAGTTTGAAAGTAGTGGAGCATGTTCAGGAGAGATCGATGGCATGGGTGCCACGTTGCATAACTTCTAGAGGAGTGGATAACTGGGTACAGGACACGTGAGAACGTGTGTTGACTGTAATCCTGGACATAGTTGCTGTAATACGCTGCCTCGTTGAAGGAGAGTTATACGCTGACTTGGATGATGTAGAACCAAATAAAGCTGATACGCTTACTTGGTCATCAAGGAGTCGTATAGAATTTACACGCTCACTTGAGAAGGAAGGAGTCGTATAGACTTCATACGCTTGCTGGAGAAGTGAGGAGTCGTATAGACTTCATACGCTCGCTGGAGAAGTGAGGAGTCGTATAGACTTCATACGCTTGCTGGAGAAGTGGCCACGTGGCCATCATCAATCTTCTCTGATACGCCATATCTTCAAATAACTGTCAAAAGATTTTCTCGAGCGTCGTGACTGCAGATATGACGGCTGACAGACTGTCAGAGCTGACAGTAATAATAGCTTTTCATTAATGATCAGCTGAGCTGTCCTCATAAAAGATAAACCAACTCTTCGAAATCCTAAACGACGGTTGCTCTCTTCATGACAACTGTCTTTGCACGAAAGACGAGACGTCAGATTCATTCTTCACTTAGTGTATGCTGTGCTGTCATTTTAAGAAGAAATAATAAAATATCCACTGAGCGTATGGCTTCTGATAAGCGTATAGCCTTGAGAGTGTGACTTCTGATTGAGCGTATGGCTTCAACTGACATCCGTCCTTGAGCGTATGGATTAAAATGACAGCGTGTCATAATTTTCCACATCCTACAAGACCCCCTTCAAAGTTTTCGGACTTTATGAGTTTCAAAAGTTCGAAATTACTTTCAATTAAAAGTGGGAATTGTTTGCAAAAACAAAAAGGATTGTTTTGATACAAACTTTTTATTGTAAAGGAAAGATTACAATTTGAATTCTGGGAAAGTACAACTGTAGGAATCCAATCTAGAAGACGATTGCTTTATCCCTTGGACGATGTGAACTGTTGAAGACGAAAGCTTTTGAAGATGACTGAAGACGAAGTCTCTGATGGAACGAAGGCAGGAAGCCTCTGATGAACTGAAGGCGAAGAGCCTCTGAAGAACGCAGCAGCACTTTAGCAAGAACTCCTGGATTCTCTGAAGAGAATAATCTCTCTGTGTGTGATCTGATATGTATGTAGTCGTCCCTTGAAATGAATCTTGAAACTCTATTTATAAAGTTCTAGAAATAACTGTTTTACAGTTATTCTGAATTGCGCAGGGTGGATTGCGCAGCTTTTGGATTGCGCAGGAGGAGACTGCACAGGCAGTTATTTGATCGTGGGCCACCTGTCTTGGACACTTGGAAGAGCTTGATTGAAATGCGCATGGTCGTGCACAAGCAGTTACCACGTTCTGAGAAATTGATGGCATGAAGGCCACATATGCATTTGGCAGTTATTTTGATAGACTGCACAAGAACTGGACTGCGCAGGATCTGGATTACGCATAATCTGGACTGTGCATGATCTGGATTGCGCAGACATAGACTGCGCAGGAAGTAGATCGTGCACTGGCTAGACAGCTGTCCTCGAGCACTGTGCTGTACAGAAAAACGAACGATTTCCTCGTCTTTTGCGCCTGTCAGTTGTCAGAGATTTGATTTGGTGTCAGGTAATGATGACACTGGCCACGTAAGCTATGCGCAATCGGGGTGTGCGCAATGGGACTTACGCAATCTGATGTCTGCACAATCTGATGTCTGTGCAGTTTGATTGAATGGTGCATATCTTGATCATTTGACTTGATTGATTGGTGCAACTTGATTTTTTAGGACCTACAAGACCCCCTTTAAAGTTTTCGAAAGTTGATTTGATTCAAAGTTTCGAAATACTTTGAATTATGATGATTGAAATCAAGTTGCGCAAAGGCATGATCTGTCTGCGCAATCTGGATAGTGCGCAATCTGAGGCGCAAACTGTGGTGGCCGTTTCACTTTTCGAAAACTATAAATAGTCTTCTTATACTTGAGAACCCTTCACTTGCATTCGTTTGAGTTCTGAGAAAGAAAGAAAATCCTTTGCAACCGATCTCCTCCTCCGACGAGTAATGGCTCCCCGACGATCTTCCATCGCCGACAAGGGCAAGGCCCCCGCTGAATCTTCACGAACTGCACCGCGCGCTTCTCGCCATGCGGCCGCGCACCCTGCGCTGAGAGGTGGGCAAAATTTCGATCGAATACCCTTTTTAGGGTTTTGACTTTCGAAACTCATCTCTTTTTAGAGATGAGTTCACACTGCGCCACCCTTTTTAGGGTTTCGGTTGCATGATCATGTCGATCTTTATTTTTATGAGGATGGCTCTCCTGCACAGTTGGTTGAATTGCGCAGTGCAATTGATTGATTTGCGCAGGAACACTTGCGCAAACTGTTGAACTGCGCAAGGCATACCAGCCCAGTTTGATACTTGTGCAATATAAGAATATGCGCAATCTGACAGAGTCTTTTTGACTTGCACTGATTTGTACTGATCTTGATTCTCATTCTAATGCAGTTGAGACCAGAGAAGACCCAAACTATGAGCATTTTGTTGGAACTTTATCTGAATCTGAATATAAAGAAGACTTGTCACATGTTCATTTTCCTCATTATGCACTGCCGTCATCTCGTCAGGCCATATTGACTGCTCAAGATAATGAAACCTTGCTGAGCTTGATTAATGGTCAACTTTTGCAATCAGCTGATAACATCACCTATAAAAAGCCTATGTTTTTGTTTGGTGAAGCTATTGACAAAAGCTCTCAGCCAAAGCTTCGTTTTGAACCAAGAGTCTTTCAGAGGCAGGATAAACTGATCTCTTTACCTGATATTGGTAGATGTCTTCCACTGGCACGGTATGCTCATGCCAGCTATCCCAGAAAGATGGAATGGGATATTACCCCTCTTCAACAAGCCAAGACGGGGAAAATTTGTGCTAAGAAGGGTCCAGATAACAAGGACATTTTCTATAGTTCTTCTGCAACTTATAGCACTGTATTGAGAGGATTGAAACCTAGCTGTATTCCTCCAGAGAACTCCTCATTGTTGCTGACAGTCAGGGTTCCAATTTTTGCGAATGAATTTGCAAAGGCTGAGGGAAGATATCCCGACCAAGACATCCGATTGACAGGTTTGGTAAATCCAGATCTTAAAAGGTGGAGCAGTGTAGCCAACTGGATATTAGTTCAATTTGAAAACAAATTGAAAGAGATTGATTTGTATGATGCCATATATGCAACTGTGTATGGATTTCGTCCCAATCCTCATCTGTTTCTGGCTCTAACAGAGAGGTATAATTATAGGACGGGCACATTTATGACACCTTTCGGGGAGATCGGTCTGGCCCTTCATGAGATGAAGTATATCTCGTGCTTACCAACAGGGGAATTTCCTTATGAAGAATATGTTCCAACAAATAATGAATTGGAAAGACTTCGTAAAGAAAACCCAGAAATGGTAGCAGTCTTTGATGAACTGCTATGCCACTATAATATTTGCTCATTATATTATAAAAGTGGTTCTGCTGGCATCTGCTACACATCTAAGTGGTTAGCTTATCTGTTCCTCAAGCATATTGTTGAGAAGAAGGCTAAAGAACATGACACCTGCAACCCATCTTTCTTTCACTGTTTCAGCCATAGTGAAGTAATGGGTTTAATGGAAGAAAGCAGGAAACTAGATGTCCGAATAACTGATGATCACCAGTATCCTCCATTCAAGACTGGGGATACCATTGAAAGTTTTATCAGAATGGGTTACAGACCCATGTCAAAAGAAGCTCAGCTGGCTGGATTTTTGGCCTACTGGCTTCGACGGTTTGTAGTCCCTGGAGCAAGTGCTGTAGATTGCTTCAACCGCGGCGTACTCTTTGCCGCTGTCCGGTTAGTCTTCGGCTACCGGGTAGATCTGTTATCAGCGATGACTTGTAAGATCAATGCAGGTCTTCGTTCGTATGTTGATTCAATGCTTAAGTGTAGAGGAGATAAGGACAGCTTTCCTAGATTGGAACTGCCTTATACTTATTTATTTGGATGGTTACTCTTGCACCATCCGACATTGATGAATCCTGCCATGGGAGCAATTGGCGGCAGTTTTCTGAGAAGATTCTCCCAGAGTCCTTGGGTATATACCAGTCTGAGAGATTGTAGACGTATACTAAATCTTGGGAAAGGATGGAATTTTTTCTGTATTCCTCCTCCAGCCGGATATGAGAACATGTCGGCTAACTTGATTGATCTTGGAAGGCAACCTTTGGGTCGATCAACATTTGAATGGCTGAGGACCATTAGACCCTCTCACTTGGTATGTCGGTTTGAAGAAGAATGCTTTCTGGAACCGTATTTGCCAAGCCGTTTTGCTCGTCAATTCGGTTACGACCAATTTCACGTAGGCAACGCCATAACTTGTCTACAGGGAAAAGGTCATTTAATTGATGGGGCCAGGGCATGGGCCTACTTTAATGCTCGAGATACAAAGACCATATTCTCGATGCCTCCCAAGAATGATCAGGGTTCGATGATGCTGTCTACATATGCAGTTTTTTACATATCAGCAAATACGTTTGCTGAAAACTTCAGTCTGACAGATAGTTTCGCATCTGGAAAACGTCTGAAAAGAAGGACTACTGATGCTATTGCTCCGAATAATGAAGAAGAACTTGAACCAGCAGATGCTCCTTTAGAGGTTTCAAGAGAAGCAAACTTCCTTGAAGAGATTAATCCACCTTTAAGGATTTCTCTAAAAGTAGTTAAATCTCCGGCCAAAGATAAGAAGAGAGCGAGAGGAGCACCTTCCTCCCCACCTGCTAAGAAAAAGTTGGTCTTGGAGCACTCTTCCGAACGAGTTACTACGAGATCTCAATCTCGTACTTTGACTGAATTAGCTCCACCGGAAGTGACAACCCCTACTTCTTCACGGAGGCAAGAAGAAGTTGTACATATAGAAAGTCTCGAGAGACCTCTGTATAGAAAGAAGTTGGCGCATAGGAGAAGGAAAACAAATATGCCTTCAGTCGTGGCTGATGCCGTTGCTGGAATCACCATGGGGACACCTACACCTGCTCCAAAAACCTCTAATCCGGAAGAGAGGATTGATACCTCAGAGATCAGAGAAGAAGCTGGTCTGAGAAATGAAGCCATAGAACCCGAAGAACCTCCACCAGCAACAGATATTATTCAGCTTCCTGCTACTCCGGGAACCCTTCGTGCCGAAGAGGATCGTGAAATGATCGCAGCATTGGAGGGTTGTGATTATGGTGATCATGAAGCTATTGCCTCTGCTCTCACAGCATTACCAACAAGTGAGGATGAAGAAGAAGAGGAGAGTTCTTCTTCTAAAGAAGGTGATAATGAAGAAGCTACTGATGATGCAGAGGATTCTGACCAGGACCTTGAAGACGTGACTACTGAAGTAGTTGATGACCCTCCAAATCCTGAGAAGGAGGAAATGGCTGCCGAAGTTGTTGAAGTTACCCCGAACCCTTCAAAGGATGTTGAAGAGGTGACTAACATTGATGACACCTTGCATGCTAATGTTGAAATGCTAGGATCTCCAATAGAGACGGCAAAAGAAGGAGCGGCTCCAGAAGAGCCTACCACTGTTACTCCTCAAGGTATAAAATGACATTTAATCAACCTTACTTAAATAGATTGATAACTGACACCTTTGTCCTTGTCCACACAGAGCTTGGATCTTCATCAGCTCATGCTGTCTGCATGGATATTGTGTTGACGACACCTGTAGGTGGGAATCAGCATTTAACCTGTGGTTCAGATGCGGGTAGCAGTCAGGCGGTGATGCCTGAGACGACTGCTGCAAGTGTAGAACTAGTTCCAGCAGCTGATAAACCTGTCACAGGTAAGGCTGCTTTCATCTCTTTTGATTTCTTGATCCTTGTTAGCATGAAATAATTGAATGCTTTCGTTTTGCAGAGGAACCAAAAGAAAGCTCCCATTCGCCAGCGGCTCCTTTATTCAAAGAACCATCTGTTAGAGTGCCAGAAGTTGATCATTCTGCACCGTCGTCATCATTGGGAGTAGCTGCAACTCCTGGTGTCGTAGCGGCGAACCAACATATCATTGGCACCTTCACCAGGTGTTTCTTTGATTCACTAGGGCCGTTGGTCACCAGAGTAATGGAGAAAGAAGGCTTTGATATAATTAGAACTCCCACTTCCTTCCTGATAACGGCTATCCGTGCTCAAGGCGACGAGGGTCAGGCCACTTTCTTTGAGCACATTTTGGATGAGCTGGAAGCTGTCATAAAAAGCTATAGAGAGTTGAATCAAGGAAATGCTGAGTCTTTGATACAGGCCGAGTTCGAAAAGATGTCCCAAGAAGCTGCCGTTGAAAGAGTAAAACTTCAAACTCTTCTGGATTCTTTCACAGCTCGGTCTGCTGAATATAACTCCGAAGTAGAGGCTGTATCCTCTGTTACCGGGAGTAGGGAGAAGAAGATAGCTGACTTGAAGACAGAGATCACACGTCTTCAGCAAGAGCTTGAAAATGAAGTGGCTGCATATCATGCTGATTCTCAACAACTTAACGTCTTGATCCAGGAGAGAGATGAGTACTCAGCAGCTCATCATGTTGAGTTAACTCGCCGAATGGTGTCTATGCCCACTTCTGATGAAGCCACCATGATGGAAGAAGCTAGGAGACGGGTGACAGATTCCCGTGAAGAAAAGCTGCAAGCCCTGAGGCAACAAATTGCCAACTTGATTCGACCACCAGTCTAAAAAGACTGTTTGTATCTTTCTTTTGATTTTTGAAGTATGAAAACTTTTGATTGTAATGTCTTTCTATCTTGATTCAATAAAAAGACGTTTTGTTGTGGGACTATTATTTGTTGCATATCTTATTCAGATATAAATAATAGCGATAGAAAATATATTCAGAGGTACAGGACATGATATATTTCATGATTCGGAAAATAATGATATTCATTATATCTGCTCAGAGGTAATGTGGACATGGCAGGATATAATTGGTTGAATATAATTATTTCAATGAACGAAATGAATCGTCGAATGAACGGGTAAACCGTCGAATGAACGAGATGAATCGTCAAAAGAACGAAATGAATCGTCGAAAGAACGAAATGAATCGTCAAAAGAACGAAATGAATCGTCAAAAGAACGAAATGAATCGTCGAATGATTATAATGAATGGATGAGCCATCAGATGATTTTGTATAGGATGTTCATTTAGAAGATATAGTCAATCGATGAATTTGACCAATGCTGGTGTCAGAATCCCATGATCTGGAATCAGAAGAATTGGAGCGTTCGTCACTATCAGATTCAGAGACCGCTGGAGATAACACTGGTGGAGAAGCATATCCGAGCCCTCTATTGGTCCTGCTGTGGTACATTTCAGATTTTCCATATGGAACAGCTGTACGAACAGGAGTTCGCCTTCCTTTGCCGTAGTTGAGACCACTTTTGAAGTCGTAGCCCATCTTTCGAAGGATGTCTTTACATTGCTGACTATAACGACGGTACTGAATATCTCCGGTATCGTTAACTTTGCTGTCATCCGTATAGCTGAACTTTTGTTCTGGTCCTTTACTAAAAAGTATTGGACTCTCGCCTTTCTTCCGAGAGGGAACAATAAAGCAGGATTTCTCTGGCCGATCATTTGAGACTTCCGTCTGAAGAGTTTGTACAACTCCCATTGTGAATGATTGGAAGCTATCTAACATTTCCAAATAATACTTAGTATAGTAGATGACATCAGTATACTGGAAAGGAGATACTTCTTCATTGATATACACAGTGGTATTTACAACAGGACCTTTAGCCTTAGCAGACTTGGTCAGATCGATTACAAGAGGGGGAGAGGAAGAACGTGGAGGAAGTTTAGACTTGTTACGACGGAGGTCGATAACAAGCAGCTCAGAGGAGGTGAGCTCCCTATTTTCCTTGTCTTTGATAACAAGTGGCTCGGAGGAAGTGAGCTGCTTTTTGATCTTGTTACGACGTAAATCGATAACAAGAGGCTCAGAGGAGGTGAGCTCCCTTTGATCATCATCAGTTGGCTGTTTTTGGATTGGCAAGTGAATAGCCAATGGTTTAGAGGACTGAGGATGAGAAACCCGCCCTTTAACAGGTATGATGAGGGTTTCACTGGGCGTTGCTTCTTGATCTTCTTCTGTGTCGAAGGACAGAACAATCTTCATGAATTCCTCTTTATACATGCGAGAGTCATTGCAATATGCCTCAACTCCTTTGAAGGGATGGAGATCAGCCACCTCCTTGTGGACTTCTCCATTGTCATCAACGTATTTAAAACATTGATGAAGAGTGGAAGGAACGATATTATGTTCATGCAGGAATGGCCTCCCCAGAATAGCATTGTATGAACAACCATGGTTGTCAATGATATAGAAGGTAACCTTAGTGCGCAGATTGCCTATTTGAAGTTTTAGGCGAATCTTGCCCAAAGGTTCACTTTTGCCTTGGTTGAATCCCAGAATGGTGGTGATGGTAACAGAAAGACTATGCACAGGTATTTTTAGTGCATCTAGCATAGTCTTCGTCATAATGCTGAGAGCGGACCCAGGATCAATCAGTAGACGATCAACCTTCATGGAATCGATATAGCCCATAAAATATAGAGGACGGTCATGTCGATTATCTTCTAGCAGCATATCATCCTGCGTAAAAGTGATGTTCGGCATCAAGTCTAGAACACTGTGGCAATGTAGGCAAGAAACTAGCTCTGCTTCCGGCTTCTTGAGGAGAGTTAAGCAGGTTTCTGCTTCCATCAGGGCTTCGCTTAGAGTTTCCCGAGTCTCTCTAGAAAGACGCAAGAGCTCGAAGATTGACAATCTGGCTGGTATATTAGCTAGTTGAGCCAAAATATCGAAATTGTAAGGCTTTTCAAGTCCTGTGGACGATGACTTCTTCAGAGGTTTATCGAAGCGGACTTGTTGCTTGCCCTTGTCTACTGCAGTAGGTTTGGGAGGAATAGACACCACCACTGGTGCAGATGCAGAAGGATTCTCCTCAATAGAAGCAGGTTGTGCTGGAGCAGACTCCGAAGAAGACACTGGAGCTTCTGGGACTTCCCGTTGATATGTTTTTCCTGATCTGGTGCCGATCAAGATCTCTTCTTCGTTTGTAGGATCGAAGGACACCATGTTGCAAGTCTTTATCTTGCCTTTAGAACGATCTTTCTTCTTGGAAGATGAGACTTCAAACTCGAAAGCGAGATCAGGATGGATCCACATAATTTCACCATTATCTAGAGATAATGGAACAAGGCCTTCATTCTGAGAAAGAGGGAGATTCTCAATCTCAAGAGTAGCTTTGGGGATTGGAATGACGCCATCTTGCACCATCAGAGGAGGAAAGTCTCCAAATTGGACTGAAACCATGTTTGCAGTCACAGTCTTTTCGTCTTGCTGGAGAGTGACAACACCAGCATTGACTAGCTCTTGGATCTTGCCTTTGAGCACGTAGCATGCTCGAGTAGGATGTCCAATAAACCTGTGATAGACACAATATTTTGGATGGTCAGTCATACCGACTTTATCAGGCTTCTTTGGATCGGGAAGCTGGATCTTGTTGCTTTTGAGTAAACACTCGAAGATGCTTGCGGTGTCATTCTCATCGAAGGAGTACTCTACTTTGGGTCGAGGTTCCCTTGATGCAGTTGTAGTAGGAGTAGAAGCAGGAGCAGATGAAGCCACATTGACTGCCAATGATTCCTTTTGAAGGTTGATATTCAAAGCATCTTTGCTCTTACGATTGTTTTGGCGATTGCCACTGTTTGACGTCTGATGATCATCCTGATTAGGGTTAGACATATGTACCCCCAACTGTTTGAACTTGTCGGCGCTAACTTCTACAGCTTTAGCGTTGACAATGAAAGATGGCCAGTCCTGGAATTGTGTTGAACCAGTCCACATGCTAATGATAGGCAAGAGATTTGCCTTGCAAGTATCAATAGTTATGGAGGCAGGAGTTCCCGGAGGCATCTTTAGAGCTTCTCGACGGAATCTCTCAATGAAACTCTCAGCAGTTTCATTAGGCTTCTGCTTGATCTTGTTAAGGGCTGACATAGTCATGTCATTGATACCCTCATAGAATCTTTCCAGAAAGATTTGTTTGAGGCCAGTGAAAGAAGTGATGCTGCCATCTGGCAAACTTCTATACCAGTCGTATGCTACGCCTGCTAAACAGCCGACGAACATTCTGGTAAGAAGAGCGTCATTGGGTTGAAGCTGAACGGTCATAACCTCGAAGTGATTGATGAATTGACTTGGCGAGGTACTGCCATTGAATTGTGTGATTGTAGGGATCTTGTATTTTGGAGGAAATGGAACTTCTTTCCATTCAATTGGGTAGGGTTGCTTGATCCCTAGTCTCTGCAGATTGTCTTTCTCTTTGAACGCCTCAAATTGAGACCGCAGAATCTTGACTGCCTCATTGGCATCTTCAGATGATGAAGGAGCAGGTTGAGATAGAGTAAGAGGAGGAGGAACAGCATTATATGCACTACCCCCAGCACCTGATTGGCTTGGTGTAGGTTGAACTTGCATAGGAGGTATTTGAGGAGAGACTACCCCCAATCCTGTATTGACTGGTATTGATGATGCTATGATTTCAGGATTTGTAACTGGTATAGTTGGTGGTGCTGCATGCTGAGTTGCCATAATAGAATACATACTGGCGACCATTTCAGCCATGGTCTTCAATTTATCTTCTAGAGCCGCTATCCGTTGATCTTGATTGGATGAACTGGAAGCGTCCGGATCGTCAGTAACAGCATAAGCTGTCACCTCTCTGGGTATAGTAGAGGACATGGTTTGATCAGAACTCTCGCTGTATGCATCATAGTCTGATAGAAAGTCGCCTTCCGGGTGAGGAGCCGAAAGAGGACTAGAAGGAAGAAGATTCCTTTGACCGATTGTTTCTTGGCTTCGGGATCGAGTATGTCGAAATACTCCTTCAGGGGATTCTTGGAGTAGATCAAGATACCGTTGACTTGGACGACGAGACTTGCCGTATTTACAACGTTTCTTGCTTCCGGTGTCTCGGGATGCCATGTTAACAGAAGCGTATAATAGCTCATCCTCTGACATTGGTTCTGATTTGACAAAGTTCAGACGGTCGAAGACAGACCGCTTTGTTGTTTGACAACAACACGGGATGATGACTTTGTGGTTGCAGTGATGATGATTAGATGTCTGAACTGTAGACGTTGGGGTTTTGTCCCGCCTTTGTCTGAGATGTTCCCGAAGATCAGGAACCATTGTGAGACGAGAAGAAGTCTGAGGAATGTATTCCTTGACAACATTTGGAACATGATTTTTGTTTTTCAAATGTTTTGTTCCTTGAGTGTACAGGGAAGTGCTCACTTTATTAGCATAAGTGTCAGGATTTCTGACTCTGGAAATTTGCTTCTGATGTTGTTTGACCTTCGGCATTGGCTGTTTGCGTTTTGCCAAGGTTGGTCTGTTTAGATAGACTCTTAGGTCAGCAAATTCACCCGCAGGGGTCTCTATTTGTGACACTTGCAACTTTCCTCGTCTTGAGCGGGAAATCTTGAGAGTAGGTAGATCTTGGAACTCTGCTACCGGAGTAGGCAGAATACCTCTTTGATCAGTACTATTCTTCTTAGCACGAAGGAAAGAAGAACCCTTGTCTAAGAGAATTGCACTGACAGATGCCGGAGCACATTCAGATTGATCTTCAACGGTAAAGACCGAAGAAGACTGAGAAAAGACCAAAGGGCCTTTTTCTTTTTGAGATGAAGGGATAGCTAAAGAGCGTTTCCCTCTGTTGACTTCTGAGTCGTGAGACAAGGAAGCTTGAGAAAAGACTAAAGAGTCTTTTCCTTTGTTTAGTAGGGCAAGAGGAATAGCCAAAAGACTACCCCCAGTGGATTGCGCAGAGGCAACAGGGAGTTTGTGAGAAGAAGAGAGACCAGCTAAAGAGCAATCTCTCTTGGATTGTGCACACACAGATTGTGCATGTGGAGTTCTTGCTATGGACCTCTTATGCTGAACTTTAGCTGCTGGTTCTTTAGACTGCGCAGGATGAATGGCAGCTAACTGCGCAAGGGGCAGAGGAGCCTTGCTCTTGGACAGAACAGAATATGAAGTATTCTGTTTGTTGATGGCATCAGATTACGCAGAAGGCAGAGGAGTGGCTTGCGCAATAGAAGACTGTGCACCAGTCTTGACAGTAAAAACTACAGACTGTGCAACATTCTCAACAGCAGGAGAAATAGACTGCGCGGCAGATTGCGCAGCAGCTTTGGTGACCCACACCTTGCGTACTTTGCTTGTGGCAGGAGTGGATTTGGATCTGATCAAGTCTTCGTAAGCAGTCTGGTTGACCTTAACAACCAGAGTCTTCTGCGTCTTTCCGATAGACGCAATGTCACATTGAGTTGTCACCTTCTCGTTGGAGGAGAAAGTCGTCCCCAGCAGAGTCGCCATTTTGTTTGCAAAAACAAAAAGGATTGTTTTGATACAAACTTTTTATTGTAAAGGAAAGATTACAATTTGAATTCTGGAAAAGTACAACTGTAGGAATCCAATCTAGAAGACGATTGCTTTATTCCTTGGACGATGTGAACTGTTGAAGACGAAAGCTTTTGAAGATGACTGAAGACGAAGTCTCTGATAGAACGAAGGCAGGAAGCCTCTGATGAACTGAAGGCGAAGAGCCTCGGAAGAACGCAGCAGCACTTTAGCAAGAACTCCTGGATTCTCTGAAGAGAATAATCTCTCTGTGTGTGATCTGATATGTATGTAGTCGTCCCTTGAAATGAATCTTGAAACTCTATTTATAGAGTTCTAGAAATAACTGTTTTACAGTTATTCTGAATTGCGCAGGGTGGATTGCGCAGCTTTTGGATTGCGCAGGAGGAGACTGCGCAGGCAGTTATTTGATCGTGGGCCACCTGTCTTGGACACTTGGCAGAGCTTGATTGAAATGCGCATGGTCGTGCACAAGCAGTTACCACGTTCTGAGAAATTGATGGCATGAAGGCCACATATGCATTTGGCAGTTATTTTGATAGACTGCGCAAGAACTGGACTGCGCAGGATCTGGATTGCGCATAATCTGGACTGCGCATGATCTGGATTGTGCAGACATAGACTGCGCAGGAAGTAGATTACGCACTGGCTGGACAGCTGTCCTCGAGCACTGTGCTGCACAGAGAAACGAATGGTTTCCTCGTCTTTTGCGCCTGTCAGTTGTCAGAGATTTGATTTGGTGTCAGGTAATGATGACACTGGCCACGTAAGCTATGCGCAATCGGGGTGTGCGCAATGGGACTTGCGCAATCTGATGTCTGCGCAATCTGATGTCTGTGCAGTTTGATTGAATGGTGCATATCTTGATCATTTGACTTGATTGATTGGTGCAACTTGATTTTTTAGGACCTACAGGAATGAGTCTTGACACGCTGGCATTAAGTCTGTTCATACAAAAATGAACTTATTAAATGTCATGATGACTCTTCATTTTTTGAGACTGATTGAATCTGATTAATGGAGGAATATGAACCGCCAGCAAGTTTTGTTATATAAACTGAGAGAATTCAATTTTTTTTAACATTCATCTCTTAAACATGACTCTAAAGGAAGCGGCTGAAGAAGAAGCACGAAAACTGGGTTTCTGTGCCAATGGTGACCCCACCTTTGGGGGCAAAGAACCGGAGCCCTTCGTCGTCGAGCTCAAAGATGACCCCACTCAGTTGGCCCAAAATTTCTTGGGCTACTTCGGTCTGGACGGCTCCTCTTCTTCTGATGGGCGGAGCCTCGCGGAGAAGCGTGAAATGCTCGCTGCTCTGTTGTACCGCATGGGGGTCAAAAGTGTAGAAGAGTTAGGCGTCAAGCTTAGTCGCTCTGGAAAATAGAGCGTGACTTTGTTGTACTCCTTTCTTTCTTCTTTCCCCCCCCCCCTTTTTTTTGGTTTTGTAAGGCCATCAGCGCCTTAATGAAAATGAATATTCAAGAATCCTCTGTTTAGTACAAATCTGTGTTGAAAACTAACGTGCACCAATAAAAATAGCTGTAGATTATGCTGTAGATTATGCTGTCTTCCAACGTTTGTGAGTTACGCTGGATAGCGTACGCCAAATAAATAGCGTAGGTTACGCTGTCTTCCAAGTTATGCTGCGCGCACCAATGAATAGCTGTAGGTCACGCTATCTCCCAACGTTTGTGACAAGCACTATTTGAATATTTCCAAGTTTGTGCTGGTTTCCAAAGTACACGTGACATTCATTGCATATTTTATGAGCGTTATTTGTGGATCCTTTCCAAGGATAGGCTTGTGCTCCATACTTTAAATAGACAGAAGAGTTTCACAGAACTCATCCCCCATTCTTCCTCTTCTTCTCCAGGAATACATATGAGATTTTATTCTCAAATAGGAAAGCAAATGCTTCTAAACGTTCGAATTCTGAGCAGTATGTCAGACATCAGTTTGCCAATTCTTAGCGCCGAACCCGAAGGTAAGTCCAGCGTAATACACGTACTGTTTTTGCTGTTGAAAAATAGGCTTTCTGTCGCTGAGCGTACTCGACCAACCAGTGTGTTTCATATGGCATTTCAGTTGATTTAATTCTTTTCCTCTTGCTGTTTTCCGCAGAAATTTGGCTAAGGATTTTCTTCAGAACTGGCATTGGTGATGTGGATGCTGTGGAGAATGTCCTTCTGACACCCACATCAGGGAGCTCATACACCTTTGACGTGTAAATCAGACAACTCAGAACTCTCCATGAGATATAAGGGCCTTCCTTTGTTGGTAGGAAGAGCCTTTATACATGGAGAGTTGGACGGTGGAGTCAACTCTTACCCGAGAGATTGGGTAGTAGAGTTCCTTTGATGGCAGAACTAGAAATCGTATCCCAATGCTGGATACATTCCTATCTGCTTGAGGTGCCGCCGTTCCTCCACGCGCTGTATTGGCAGCAACACACCGTCATGCTGCCAAACTCTGTGGTTCTCCTCTCCTCTGAGAGAGAAGACCAGAGTTTGATTCCTGCTGATCTGGTCGTGACTGAGACCCAGACGGTCAGGAACTGCTACCAACAACGAAGGAAGAAGATCCAAAGAAGAAGGAAATAGATCTCCATTAGGTCGTTGTTTGTATGTGGAATGAAAAATCCGAAATAGATTTTCATTGTAATTTGTAAGAAAGTCCAAGAGATGTAATAGACTTTTTATGATGATATGAGAATGGGAATGATAGATCTTCTTTATTCAAAATGATTTTGTATCTATTTGGATGTGAAAAGATTATGATAGATAAAATAGAATTTTTGATTTCTATTTCTAGAGTGTACAAGAGATATGGGTGTGATTTATTAAATCCACTGGGAATCTAATAAAATAGAATATCAAATTTTTCTGAAAAAATGATATGTAGTAGAATATCAATTTCCGCTGGGGATAATGACATCAGGACAATTTTTGTGGGAACAGAACTAATCTTTACATTTTTCTGGGGAATAATCATGGTAGATGGAAATATCATATATGTACAAAATTTATACATAATATTTCTTTAGAAACTTGCCATTAATAGGCATCATCGTGATTTTACCATCCATAGATGCAAGCTGATATGCTCCATTAGAGAAAACTTTGTTTACTACGAATGGACCTTCCCATTTTGCGTCAAACTTGCCTTTGCTCATATGTGTCATAGTCATCGGACGTCTGACGGTAATGACAAGTTCACCTTCTCGATATGCTCTGACTTTTACTTTCCGGTTAAAAGCTCTTGAAATTCGGGCCTGGTATAACTCGATATTTTGTTGAGCATATAATCGCTTTTCATCTAGAGCTTCTAACTCTTGAAGTCGAAGACGATCATTATTTTCTGTTGTAAGCTCATTGGAAATTACAATTCTCAAAGAAGGAATCTAAAATTCGAGAGGAAGGACTGCTTCACACCCATATACCAAAGAGAAAGGTGTACACCCGGTCTCATTGCGAACTGTAGTGCGATAGGCCCATAAGCATTCACCAAGCTTCTCACTCCAGTTACGTTTATTAGAAGAAACAAACTTTTTTAAGAGTTTGATGATGGTTTTATTGAAAGCTTCTGCTAATCCATTAGCTGCTGGATTATATGCTGTAGAAGCTAAATTATCAATTCGGTGGTCGTCGTAGAACCGAGTAAATTTCTGACTGACAAACTGTGGTCCATTATCATGAATAATTCGCCGAGGGATACCGAATCGATAAATGACATGATGCTTGATGAAACTGATGACACTGGAAGTTTTAACTTCAGATAATGGGATTGCTTCAGCCCATTTAGAAAAGTAATCGGTTATTGCTAGAATAAACCGGTGTCCTTTTGATGATGGAGGGTTGATGGGACCAATGATGTCCATACCCCAAGCTTCAAAGGGCCATGATGCCACAGTTGGATGTAAGAATTCTGATGGTTGATGAATAAAATCTGCATGAATCTGACAGGCTTTACATCTTCGAGCATATTGAATAGCATCAGCCACCATCGTGGGCCAATAATAACCCATACGTCGGATGCGATCTTGAAGTTTAGGACCTGGTTGGTGGGCTCCGCAAACACCATCATGCGCTTCACGAATAATCTGTTGTGCTTCTTCACCAGCGATGCATCGAAGAAGAAGACCGTCATAGGTTCGACGATATAATGTTTTTGTTGTATGATTATAGTAGAATCTGAGAGATCGACGCCGGATAGACGCTGCTTCACTCGAATCATTAGGAAGTATGTCATACAACACAAAATCCAAGAATGGGCGTCTCCAGTCTTCGGTTATAGTTTCTGTTTTGTTGGAGAAAATATATTCCGTAATAGAATCAGAAGAAAATGAAGACACTGTGTTAAACTTTGATCCAGTGTTAAGATCATCAAGATTAATAGAATCTTTATCTGGATTATGGGGAAAACCCAAGGCCAAATTATTCTCAACGTTGAATAGCTCTCGGTTATAAACCACTATCAATTGTTGACGTCTGACGGGTATGGCCAGTACAGCAGCAAGATTGGCCAGCGCATCAGCTTCTGTATTACAGGCTCGCCGAACATGTTCAATAAAGAAACCTTCAAAGGAAGAAGCCATAGAAAGTGCTGCTCGATGATAAGGTATTAAATCCTGGTGGCGGACTTCATAAGTACCTCTTATTTGATTGACAATGAGTTTAGAGTCTCCATAAACTTCTAGATATTGAATATCCAGATGTTTAGCAAGTTGAAGACCGATGAGCAATGCGTTGTATTCAGCTACATTGTTTGAGCATGGTTGATCTAAAGAATACGCCCTCTGAATAGTTAATCCTTCTGGGGATACGAGAACAATCCCAACTCCAGCAACTATATCACCATTGGGACCTATTCTAGATGCTCCATCAAAGAATAAACGTCAGGTAGGAGTTTCTTCAGAAACCATATTTGAATCTAAGACTTCATCCGGAATTTCATCATACAGTTTTGAATCTTCTGGAATTGTATGAGCTGCTAGAAAATCAGCGAGAGCCTGTCCTTTAACATATCATATTGAGCCAATAGGATTCCCCAATTAGCCAACCTGGAGTTGAGAACACCGGGTTTATTCATCATGATCCTGATAGGATTTACTCGGGAAATGACATAGATAGTTTGACCGATGATATAATGTCGTGTCTTCTGAACAGCGAACATTAATGCTAGGCATTCTTTCTCGATTGGAGAATAACGTGGTTCAGCACCTGCCATTGTGCGACTGAGGTAATAAATAGCCTGTTCATGGCCATCTTTATTTTTTTGAGCGAGTAATGCACCGAGAGAATGATCCATAGCACGAACATATAAAAGGAATGGTATTCCTGAGACGGGAGGTACTAAAACCGGGGGGTTCATGAGGTACTGTTTAATATCATCAAATGCTTTTTGACATTCTTCATTCCAGACGAAGGATACACCTTTCTTCATAAGTTTGTTAAATGGTCTGCAGCGTCCTGATAAATTAGAGATGAATCTCCTGATATAAGCGATTCTTCCTTGAAATCCTCGTAGCTCTTTTAAGGAGCGTGGAGGACGCATCTCTTGGATAGCTTTGATCTTCTCGGGATCCACGTGTATACCTTTAGCGGTAATGACGAAGCCGAGAAATTTGCCACTAGAGACTCCTAAGAAGGACTTAGTAGGGTTCATCTTTAGTTGATGCTGACGCATTAGATCAAAGATAGTCTTCAAATTTTGGATATGATCCTCCTTTCGTCGACTTTTGACTGCAATATCATCAACATAGCATTAGACTATTTTCCGAAGATATTCACGGAATATAGTGCTCATAGCTCGTTGATAAGTTGCTCCTGCATTCTTGAGACCAAATGGCATAACTGTATAACAGTATGTACCAATCGGTGTTCTGAAGGAAGTATGCTTCTCATCGTCTGGAAATATTTTGATCTGATTGTACCCCGAATACCCGTCCATAAATGACATTCGTTCGAAGCCACAAGTATTGTCTATCATGACATCTGTGATTGGGAGAGGGAATTCGTCTTTAGGGCAAGCCGCATTGAGATCGCGGTAGTCTATGCAAACTCTGATTTTGCCAGTCTTCTTGAGAACAGGAACGATGTTAGCCACCCAATCGGGGTGTTTTTCCTCTCTAATAAACCCAGAAGCCATGAGTTTATTAACTTCAGCTTCAATAGCATCCATTATGTCCGGACGAAATCGCCGTTGTTGCTGTTTGACCGGTTTAGCATTCGGTAAGATGTTGAGTTTGTGAGTTGCAATCTGTGGATCAAGGCCCGGCATATCTTCGTAACTCCAAGCAAAGACATCGATGTAATCATGAATAAGTTTGATCATGTCCTGCTTATCTGTTTCTGAAAGACTTTCGCTGATGAATATTGGTTTAGGGGATCCCTCTTCACCAACATCAATTTGTATCAGTTTATCTTCCGTGGGAGGTTCTCGTTGCTCGAATCTGAACTCCCATTGATTATCTAACCTTTGAGCCCATTGTTCTGATTCAGGAGATATTTTAAAATCATCTTCCTCTTCATCATTTTCTGGTGGACCATCAGTAGAGACCATATTGACGGATAAAGTAGAACGATGATAATCGCCAATACTTGTATCAGAATCCCAAAAGATAGAATCAGAAGATTCAGATCTTTCATCTTTATCGGAATTTGAATCTTCATGGACTGTATTGATAAAGGAGAGAGGAGCAATATAACCCAATCCACATTTTGTCCTTTTATATGTTAAAGGAGGAATCCGAACAGGCATTCTTCTTCCTCTACCATTATTGAGACTAGTTCTGAAGTCGTAACCCATGTTCTTGATGATATTTTTAGAATATTGGCTATAGCGACGTAGTTGCAACCTCCCGGTATCATCATTTCTGTCATCTTCTTCCAGATTGGGAGGATTCTGAGGTCCTTTGTAGAAGAATATTGGATTTTCTCCTGATTTTCTAATAGGGGCCACAAAGTATGACTTTTGTATAGAGTCTAATGAGACATCAGTCTGAAGAGTTTGAACAACTCCTATGGTTAATGGCTCTAAACTATCTAGCAATTGTAGATAATTTTGTACATGATTACAAACATCAATATACTGTAAAGGAGATACTTCATTAATATTAGATGCTGTATTTACAAAAGAAGGCTGAGCTTCATTAGACTTAGTCAAATCAATGACTAAAGTGGGAGAAGAAGAACGAGTAGAAGTTTTGTTTCGATTAAGATCGATAACAAATGGCTCAGAAGAGGTGAGCTCCCTTGAAGAAGTTTGTGGACAAGTAGTACGTCCACTGACTGGGATGACTAGAGTATCCGATCCAGCCTGAGGAGACGAATGGAGAGTGGTACGCCCACTAACAGGGATTATCAGCGAACTTTGTGGATGTGGAGAAGATGATGAAGTAGTACGTCCACTGACAGGAATTATCAGTGAATCTTGTGGAACTTGGGAAGGTGATGGAGTAGTACGTCCACTGACAGGAATTATCAGTGAACCTTCTTCTGATGATTGTATCAATTGTGGAGGAATGATACGTCCTTTTACAGGAATGATTAAGGTGTCCACCTTTGGTGTTTCATCTTCATCCATAGCTTGCAAGACTTTTGCATATTCATCTTTGTACATGCGAGCGTCATTGAAATAAGCTTCGACTCCTTTGAATGGATACAGATCTGCAACTTCTTTTTGAACTTCTCCATTATCATCAATATATTTGAAGCATTGATGAAGAGTCGAGGGAACAATTATGTTCATGCAAGAATGGCCTCCCCAATATAGCATTGTATGAGCAACCATGATTGTCAATGATGTAGAATGTAATTTTAGTGCGAAGATTGCCTATTTGGAATTTGAGGCGGATCTTGCCTAAAGGTTCACTTTTCCCTTGGTTGAATCCCAGGATAGTAGTGATGGTATTGGAAAGACTATGCACTGGTATTTTCAATGCATCTAGCATAGTCTTTGGCATGATGCTGAGAGAAGATCCTAGATCAATAAGTAGACGGTCAACCTTCATAGAATCGATATAACCTGTAAAGTATAGAGGACGGTCATGTCGATTATCCTCTAGCAGCATATCGTCCTGCGTAAAGGTAATGTTTGGCATTAATTCCAACACATTATGGCAATGAAGGCGAGAGACTGGTTCTGCTTCTGGTTTGAGGAGAGTCAAACAGGTTTCTGCTTGCAACAGAGCTTTACTTAAAGTTTTTCGAGTCTCTTTAGAGAGGCGTAAGAGCTCGAAGATTGACAACTTGGCAGGGGTATTGGCTAGCTGAGCCAATATATCAAAATTGTAAGGTCTTTCAAGTCCTGTAAGAGATGACTTCTTCAATGGTTTGTCGAAGCGGACTTGTTGTTTGCCTTTGTCAGCTACTGTTGGTTTTGAGGGAATTGTTTCAACAGGCTCATTGGAGATTGATGCTGGAGTTGCAGCTGGAGGAACTTCAAGAGTTTCTTCAGGAATTTCAATATAATCTTTCAAATATACTTTTCCTGACCGAGTTCCAGCAAGAGCTTCGGCTTCAGACCCATGGTCCAATTCTACTGAAACCATGTTGCAATTCTTTATTTTGTTCCTGGTTCTTTTATGTTTGATGAGAGTTTCCTTCCAGAAACCAAGGCCAACACGAGACTGATTATGTCTCATGGTGATGGCTAAAGGTGCTTGAAGTCCTTTGCCTGAATTTAAACCAGGAGCAGCGGCCAAATCATAACCCATCTTTATCATTAGTTCAAGAGATTGTGAACTATATAGGTGAAATGCAGGCTTGTATTTATCTTCAGATCGAGGTGTAGTTTTAACCTCTGTAGGAGATGAATATCCTGCTGAGATGAAAGTAGAAGTTAGAGAAAGATTGGTAGTGATACCAGAAATCACATTGCATGATTTGGTCTTCCCAAACTTCTTTTTGGATGAAGGAATCTTCTGAGGAGAAGAAGAAGATGTCTCGAATTCTGTTACTAGATCCGGATGGATCCACATGATTTCACCCTTCTTAATTGTGATGGGAACAAGCCCTTTGTTCTGAGCAGGTGGGATGTTCACCACTTCAAGTGTTGCTTTGGGAATAGGAACAATCCCACTTTCAACCATTAGTGGAGGAAGGTCACCAAACTGCATTGAAATCATATTTGCTGTAACTGTCTTGTCTTTAGGAGTTAATGTCACAGCTCCTGATTTAATCATCTCCTGGATCTTCCCTTTCAACACATAGCAAGACCGGATTGTATGACCCAGTAATCTGTGATACGGACAATATTTTGGATGATCCGTCTTATTGGCTTCATCGGGCTTTTTGATCTCTGGCAATTGTATCTTACTACTTTTGAGCAAGCATTCAAAGATACCCTGAACATCGTCGTCATCAAAAGAATATTCTTCTTTCGGCCGAGGAGGTCTTTGTTGTTGATTCGTTGAGGCTGGGGCAGCTTGTGTAGTCAATATCTCTTGACTATTACTCTGAAAATTGACCTCGAGAGCATCCTTTCCTTTACGATTGTTAACTCGAGCATTATTGCCAGTATTCTGATTTGAATCCTTGGGAGCCATTTGTACCCCCAGGTCTTTGAAAGTCTCAGCACTAACTTCGGCAGCTTTAGCACTGACAATGAAAGAAGGCCAGTCTTGGAATTGAGTGGACCCTGTCCACATGCTGATGATTGGCAGAAGATTTGACTTACAAGTGTCGATAGTAACAGCATCAGGAGTTCCGAGAGGCATTTTGAGGGCTTCTTGTCTAAATCTTTCGATGAAGCTTTCCATGCTCTCATTATTTTTCTGCTTGATTCGTATAAGGGTTGACATAGTCATGTCATTGATGCCTTCATAGAATCGTTCCAGAAACATTTGTTTGAATCCAGTAAATGAAGTAATGCACCCATCAGGGAGACTTCGATACCATTCATAAGCGATTCCTTTAAGGCAACCGACGAATACCCGAGTGAGAAGGGCATCGCTTGGTTGCAATTGATCAGTCATTACTTCAAAATGATTAATGAACTGACTTGGGAAAGTGGTCCCATCAAAGAAGGAGATGGTCGGAGGTTTGTATTTTGGAGGATATGATACCTCTTTCCATTGGATGGGATAAGGCTGCTTAATACCCAATCTTTGCAAGCCATTTTTTTCTTTGAATGCTTCAAACTGAGATCGAAGCATTTTCAATTCTTCAGTGACAACTCCAGAAGATTGCGGTGTTGTTGCCTGTTGAGTATAATTAGGAGGAGGGACTGCAGCATATGTACCACCCCCAGCTCCGGACTGACTCGGAGTGGGTTGTATATGAACATTGGACTGTACCCCCAGAATAGTAGAAGGTTCCGGGTTTGGAGTAACAGGAGCATTTAATATCACAGGTGGTACTGTTGGTTGAACCTGTTGGTTTTGAGTTTACATAAGAGTATGCATAGCAGATAATGTATCTGCCATGGCTCGTAATTGTTGCTCCAGAGAAGAGATCCTTTGTTCATGAGCCTCGGTGCTAGTTGAAGGTTCTTGGCTGGCATCTACCATATAAGTGGTAACAGTTCGAGGAATTGATGATGAAATGGTTTGTTCTGAATCATCACTATGGGAATCAGCATCTTTCCTAGAATTACTCACAGGAGTTAATGCTGGAAAATTGGATTCTCCAAGGAAATCTTCCATGATCTCAGGGTTATCATTTGGATGGGAAGAAGAAGAAACCCTGGTTAACGCTCCAGTTCTAGACCTGGTGCCGAGATAAACACCGTCTTCAGAATCTGACATAGCATCAGATAGCATTCTACCCCCAATGTTTCTGGAAGTCATATTGACAGAAGCATAGAGAGGTTCATCTTCATCTGATATTGGTTCATATTGAATCCGTTCGAAAACAGATCGTCTTTTTGGTGAACAACAACATTGAATTACAACTCGGGGTCGAAAGCTGCAGCCATGCTTTTCATAGTGAATGTGAGGAATGTCATAACCAGATGGAGTGTCAATTCTCCGTTTGCTTTGTAGATGTTCCCGGAGATCTGTAGGAACATTTTGAGAAGTATTTGAAGATAGTTTCTGTGTAGAAACTGGTCTTTTATTCCTCTGTCTTCTTGGTTCTTGAGTGTACAAAGACTGATTAATCTGAGCAATAAAATTCCTAGCATATTCTGCATCAGAGTCTAATATTTTTGTCTCAGTCTGATAAGATTTCTTTATATCAGAAGTGGAACCAAGATGATTCCGATTAAGCTTGTTACGAAGATCCATAGAAGATGTAGTTTTGATGTCAGCCTTGGATACTTGTAACTTGCCTTTCTCGGATCGAGAAATTTGAAGAGAGGGAAGATGAATATTATTACGACTAGGAGTCGGTAATAATCCATCTTTGGAGGAAGTAGCCAAAAGGCATTTTCCTTTGTTTGATCTAGCAAGAGTACTAGATAATTTAACTCTAGAGGTAAAGACCTCAGGAGTTGAGGAGTTGACTAAAGAGTCTTTCTCCTTGGGTGGCACCAGATGTGCAATTTGTGGAGGAATCATTTGTATGTTCTGTGGAAGAGAACCCCCAGCCTGACTTTGAGGATTAGCCAAAGGACCATATTTATTAGCATACGCTGACTTTAGATTAGATTTCTGGTCATACGCTGCCTTTTTGTCACCATACGCTAGTTTCGACCTAGCGTACACTGTTTGCTGTTGCATCTTGTCATACGCTGGCTTTGCCATACGCTGTCCTTTGATACGCACAGAGTCATTGATGGCTAAAGAGTCGACTGCTGTCGTAAGAATAGAAGGAGAAGAAGAGACTTTACCATGTTCAGAGATGGTTTTCTGGGGGTACGCTGACTTGGTTAAAGCACCAATTTTGTCAGCGTGACCAGAAAGAGCCACTGTTGCTTTATTCAAAGAAGCCGAGACAGGCTTCATTGAAGTCGAAGACGTGTTTTTGCCAGCGTGAGGGATGACAGGAACGTCTCGGACCGTCGAAGAAGACTTAGGGACATAGACAGAGTGTCCCTTCTTCTTGGCAGCAACAGGAGTAGAGGAAGTAGTTCGGCCTTCCTTCACTTTGAGCATTTCTTCATAAGCTGATTGGTCGAATTGTACGACCAACACTTTCTTCGTCGAGCCGATTGACGAAGTATCGCATTGAGTTGTTGCTATCTCATTGGAGGAGACAGCTTTTCCCAGCAGAGTCGCCAATTTGTTTTCCATAAATTAATTCTTTTTATTTATTGTGTATCTGGGAAAATTACAACTTTAGGAATCTAATCTAGAAGACGATTATTCTATCCCTTGGACGATGCGATGAAGAAAACTCGAACTTTGAAGAAGAACTTGGACAGCAACTGGGCAATCTCTCTTGTTCTCTCTGACTGTAGTTGTAGTGTCTGATAAAGATGAAGAAACTCCTTTTTATAGAGTTCAGGATAACTGCCTTTGAGCATACGCTCAGGTAGTTACTTGACGTATGCAGTTTGCAGGGACGCGTGGCGAATTCTGATGAAGACACATTAGTGTGCAGTTTGAAAGTAGTGGAGCATGTTCAGGAGAGATCGATGGCATGGGTTCCATGTTGCATAACTTCTAGAGGAGTGGATAACTGGGTACAGGACACGTGAGAACGTGTGTTGACTGTAATCCTGAACATAATTGCTGTAATACGCTGCCTCGTTGAAGGAGAGTTATACGCTGACTTGGATGATGTAGAACCAAATAAAGCTGATACGCTTACTTGGTTATCAAGGAGTCGTATGGAATTCACACGCTCACTTGAGAAGGAAGGAGTCGTATAGACTTCATACGCTTGCTGGAGAAGTGAGGAGTCGTATAGACTTCATACGCTCGCTGGAGAAGTGAGGAGTCGTATAGACTTCATACGCTTGCTGGAGAAGTGGCCACGTGGCCATCATCAATCTTCTCTGATACGCCATATCTTCAAATAACTGTCAAAAGATTTTCTCGAGCGTCGTGACTGCAGATATGACGGCTGACAGACTGTCAGAGCTGACAGTAATAATAGCTTTTCATTAATGATCAGCTGAGCTGTCCTCGTAAAAGACAAACCAACTCTTCGAAATCCTAAACGACGGTTGCTCTCTTCATGAAAACTGTCTTTGCACGAAAGACGAGACGTCAGATTTATTCTTTACTTAGTGTATGTTGTGCTGTCATTTTAAGAAGAAATAATAAAATATCCACTGAGCGTATGGCTTCTGATAAGCGTATGGCCTTGAGAGTGTGACTTCTGATTGAGCGTATGACTTCAACTGACATCCGTCCTTGAGCGTATGGATTAAAATGACAGCGTGTCATAATTTTCCACATCCTACACCAGGAAACTACAAATCTCAGCTACTGACTTGGGAGGTGCCCGTGCTTCCACTGCTTCAATCTTCTTGGGATCTACAGAAATCCCCTCTCCAGTCACCATATGCCCTAGGAACTCCACTATGTCCAAGAAAAACTCACATTTTGAGAGTTTTCCATACAGCTTCTCTTTTCGCAGAATCTCTAACACAATCAGCAGGTGCTCCATATGCTCCTCCTCGGACTTCAAATATATCAAAATGTCATCAATGAAGACTACGACAAACTTGTCCAAATACTTGTGCAACACTTTATTCATCAAGTTCATAAACACCGCTGGGGCATTGGTGAGTCCGAACGGCATCACCAGGAACTCATACTGGCCGTATCGGGTGTTGAAAGCTGTCTTCGGAATATCCTGCTCCCGAACCATCATCTGGTGATATCCCGACCGAAGATCAATCTTGGAAAAGACCTTCGCTCCACTAAACTGGACAAACAGCTCATCAATCCGCGGCAACGGGTATCTATTCTTGATGGTGATGTTATTGAGTGTATGGTAATCGATACACATCTTCACCGTCCTATCATTCTTGGGCACGAAGAGTACCGGTGCTTTCTAGGATGAAGCACTGGACCGAATAAAACCCTTGCCCTCCAACTCATCAATCTGGGCCTTCAACTCTGGAGCTTCCTTCGGGTTGATCTTGTAGCAATGCTGGGACTTCGGCACTGATCCGGGCACTAAGTCGATGCTGAACTTCACATCTCGATCTGGCAGCAATCCTGGTAACTCATCGGGGAAGACGTCAAGATACTCTGCAATCAGCGGATGCAGCAACTCCTGGTCTTCTGCAACTGCTCCAAAGTAGACTCCCTCTGGTCTCTCTGCAACTCGTCTGCTGATCTCGAACGGTGGAACTCCTGGCGGGCTGAAGATCATCTTCCCCTCATGGCAGTCTATTACGGTAAACTGCTAGCTCATCTAGTCGATATCGAGGACTATATCAAATTCGGGCGATGGCATCACTAGAAGTCGAGCCCTAATCTTCCACCCAGCAATAGTGATAGGGCATTCCACCATCTCACTCACTGGCACTCCTCCTCCTCCTGTCATAATCCGACAGTTCCTTCTAGTGGACTTGGGTATGAAGTCGTGTCTATACAGAAACTCATATGATACAAAGCTATGGGTGGCTCCAGAATCAAACAATGCAATGACAGGGAAAGAATATAACAGGATAGAACCTGTGATCACATCTGGAACTGCTTCATCCTCCTCAACTGCAGCTATAACGTAAGCACGTCCCTGCTGCGGTCCTCCCCTCTGCTGACGCTGTGCAAACTACTGTTGCGGAGTGGGTAAAGTCGTTCATCTCTGTGGTACAGCTGGTAAAGCTCTGGGTGGTGCAGGTGGTGGTCCTCCAGCTCCTCGGGGTCCTCTTGCTAGTCGAGTTGTAGCCTGAGCGCAGTCCCTCATCTGATGTGCATCTGATCCGCAAAAGAGGTAAAGTCCCAGCCTCTAGTGGCACTCGTCGATATGGTGTCCGGGACGATGACAAAAGGCACAACTAGTCGCAATATGCTGTCTATGATGCTAATGTGCAGCAGCTCTGGCTGGACGATGTTGCTGCTGCTGCTGCGGCCTCATCTGAATCGGAGTCTGGACTCTCTTCGCTGGTGCCTGGAAACTGCTACTACCCATGTCCCGGTCCCTCTTCAGCCTTGGATCTGCTTCCTTTTCTACAACCTGAGCAATCTTAAGGATGCTCGCATACGTCGTCGCCTGACTAATCGCCACCACGTGTCGCAGCTCTCTGGTGAGACCCTTCTTGAATCTCTAAGCTCCGTCCTCCGGTACTCTGACTAGGTTCTCTGATAACCTGCTGAGTCTAGTAAACTCAGAAGTGTACTGTGCAACCATCATCGTCCCCTGCTGCAGCGTCTCGAACTGTATCCTCAGCTTATCCCGCTCCACATCAGGAAAAAACTTCTTCTTGAATAGAGTTTTGAAATCTGCCCAAGACACCTGGTGCTCCGCCAACTGGGGCTCCTCCTGGTACCAAGCTCTGGCTGTCACTACCATATTTCTAGTTTGAGGGTATTTTGTCATTTTTTGAGTTATTTGAATTTATTATAATTTATTTGAATTTATGGGAATTTTTAGAATTTATTTTGGAATTATTTGAATGAGGGTTGACTAGGTTTACTTTGACTAGCAATGACCATGATAGACTAAACCTAGGAGCTAATCCTAGTTGAGTTTGGACTTGGTTAGGTTATGCAACCATAGTTAGACTAGAGTTGACCCATGGTATGGTTATTTGACTTAAGTTAGATCATTTAAGTCATAAGTCATGACTTGTGATTAAACATTAAATCAATAACTAGCCATATAGGCCCAAAGTCCATTAACTAATGCCTAACCCTATCCCTAACACTTTTTGTCCAACCACTACACCCATTGGGAATCCCCCCTCCTATAAATATTCTCCTCCATTTAGGGCTAGCCTCATTAGGAAAGAGCAAGTTTAGAAAGAGGTATTTTCCCTACTTCAAAAATCCCTAGAAAATCCATCTTAACTCCTTTTTAATCCAAACAAATTGCAATAGGTTCTAATTGATGTTTTCTTGCTGTTGGAATTTGTTGTTCTCAGTTTTCTACCAATTTGAAAGGATTTGGTGGCTTTTGGAATCCTCATTCAAAGGGATTTTTGTGTTGGAGAACACCATAGGTAAAATCCTAATCCACCTATTTAAATTTGGTTTTAATTGCATGGATGCCTAGCCCTAAGTATCCTGACCTTGTAGGAATAGGATTTGTAGAAATTTGTGTCCTGTATGTGTCCGTATCGGACACGTATCAGTGACAACCATAGGTGTTTGACGAAATGTCTCAATGGACATTTTGTTCTATTTTTGTAAAACTTTTTGAATAGAAAAATGTATTTTTGTGTCGCTTACACATCCATTGCTCTGAACTTGTATCGTGTTTGTGTCGTGTCGTTTGGACACTCGTGCACACGTTCTCGGACACGCGCGTACGGCCCAGGCGAGTCCCCTGCCACTCGGGGATCCTGCAGGACACGACACTTGATGTTTTGACACAAAATTTTGTGGACTCGAGGGGGCATGCACTGACATCATGCCCCCAAAATTTCATCGAGTCTCGTGCACTGGTTAGGGAAAATCGATCGTGCACTGTCCTTACACTGTTCTGTGCACTGTGACTTTTAGCCACTGACACGGCTTCATAATTCGGACACGCGACACTTTGGACTCGATACAGGCGTATGGACACGTGCACCTAGACCTAACCTAGGTGTGGGCACAACCATGTGTCCCAGTTTGTGTCGTGTAGGGTGCACGACATGCGTGCACCTGTGCACGAGACAGTGCACTGTGCAGTATCTGTGAGTGCACTGTTTCGAGTTTAATTTGTGTGGACACGTCGTGTCATGTTTCAGTGGACACGAGACACACTCTAGGACACGTATATAATGCATATGTTTGTTACCAACCTTTTGTTTGATGTCTTAACTTGATTTTGATGATTAAATCTCCATTACCCCTAAAATCTGAAACCCATCTTCATTTACTGTCTTTTTCCAGTTTTTGAATGTGGTTTTTGACACACTTTTGATTAATCTAATTACTGTTAATGTTTAGGTTAGAGTCCCTAAATGGGTTCTCCTATGTATTATCTAACCATGGTTAAGTTATTGGGTTGATTTGGTGGTATGTCGGAATCAAGTGGGGATTAGGAACTGTGGGACTAAACTGGGGTTTATTTGGACTGAAAACAAGTCCAGTTTTCATGATGTTTGTGCATTGTTTCCCTTCATTTCCTTTACAGTTAAAACTGAACTAAAGTGTTTTGTTTGGTTATTTCAAATAGATGAAACCTGGGTTGTTCAACCTGAGATTGATTGGGTGGTTGTGGGTTGATAGTTTGAGTTTATCAATTGTTTAGTATTTGAACTAAAGTGTTGTGGTTTGGTTGTTTTAGATAGTTGAAATCTGAGTTTTGTTTTGATTATTCCCATTCTTTGATAATATGATCCCAGTTATCACTATACACAGGTACATCTTGACACTGTCATGTCTCCCACTGTTTTCTACATGATATACACACAGGGACACATGAACACTTCACTAATTTCTGATTTTCCATTACACACACACACTATTTTGTACATTCCTCATTCACCCCTACACACATTCACATTCCTACCTATTTCCCATTTCCTGTCACATGTTTCAGCCCACTCATGCACACACACACAACATATCACTCACATCCCTCATGCACACACACACACAACATATCACTCACATCCCTCATGCACACACACACATAGCCCTCTTTATATATATATATATATATATATATATATATATATATATATATATATATATATATATATATTAAATGCCATGTTATATATATAGCTAATGTGTAGTGACGCATGCCTACATATATAGTTAGTTCTTTTATGTATTGTTCTTGAATGCCTAGTATAGATAACTTGATTATTGGACAAGTGTGACTTATGAATGTGTGTTGGCTTGATTTAGGCTTGGATAGCCTTGAAGTGGGTGTACTAGCTAGTGTAGATTGAGTGACCTAGTATAGACTAATGTAGACTAGTATAGGCTAGTTTGACCTAGTCTAGACTTGTTAGACCTAGTTTGACCATAGTTGACCAAGTTTGACTTCTAGGGTTGACCAGAGTTGACCAAGAGTTGACTTTGGTCTAGTTTGACCTGGATTTATGTAGAATGCATTGTAGTATTTTATTTTACCATTCTGGACTTGTTGTGACTTGTGTTATTCTGATTAGGAGCCAGACAGCACTCCTCGGACAACACTTTCATATTGGACACTCAGATACCAGGCGAGTACATTCTCTGATCATTTCATATCCTGCTTAGAATTATTTTTTTGCATTAAATTATTTTACTTGATACTGTCACGTTGGTCACACGGATTAGTACTATATGGATCCTTTCTTGAGATGTTGTCCCTTCAGGAAGCATCGGGTACTCTATGTTCTGTGCGTTTCACTTACATGGCGTATCAATATGCTTCTTTGGTTCTTTGATCACTTGTGACATATACTCTTATGATCACAGAGTTTTTCTTGAATCCTTATCCCATTTATTGGGTTTCCCAAAATCCCCATTTATGGGACTACTATGTACCACCCTTCAAGGGCTGTTACATGGAATCATAACATAACCTGGTTGGATCTTTGTGTACTGATTTGGAGTACGGGGGAGTAGAAGTAGACATGTGAATACTATCCAAGTAGTGTAGCATCAGAATCTTTCCATAGTGTAGCATCAGAATCATCCTATGCCATTTACATGTCTATATTATACTCTGACTCACTAGCCACTGTTAGTTCTTTACTTATAGTAGATATTTCTATTACAATTCTCTATCTGTTTACATACTGCATTTTTTTAGTATCTATATCTTACTTTACTGCATGATTATATTTTCTAACCTGCTATGAACTGTTGAGATGTATTGTGCTCGCTCATGTCCTGACTGGACCTGTTGAAAATATTACAGAGGACGGGGAGGTGGCCTGTGTGGATACCTTCTACGGGGCAGCCCTATACGACATTTGCGAGCTGGACTCTCAGGAGGACCCAGCTCTAGCTGAGGACATCACCCCCATTGCCTAGACTAGCTTAGTTAGGCCTTATCTTATTTTATGTTGTCTTGAGACTGTTTAGCTAGACTTTACTTCTGTTCAGAGATTTGGAGTTGTATATATTCTTTCATATCCTGTAGTTGAGTTTGTACTCTGGATATTGCTGAGATGTTATCTTAGATTACTTTATCATCTGTTTTCCTTGAGTACCATATCATATCGTGCTTTCTTCTTCCTTAGTTGCGATTGAGTTTATTTACTGCTATGTCACCCCCATTCGGGGAGTATAAACTGTTTAGAGTTATATTGTTAGATGTATGTTGACATATGACAGTGTTCTATCGTCGACACTGCGGCGTAGGCTGGACATACCCACGTCTCGTGCCCTTACTCTAGGGTGCGGGTCGTGAAACTGGCCAAGTCGAAGAGTCGCATACTAGCCACCTCCACCTTCAGGTTCTCCGGAATCTGCGCCATCTTCAAGGTCTTCTCCGTATTTTCTAGCCATTCATCTACATAGACGATCCCTTGTTACCCCACAAGTCCATCGGGCAGAGATTCTGGTACTCCTTCGACATCCCTGGTCTCGGTGCTCGTGGTGCTGGAGGTGCTACTGGTGCCGGTGCTGCCGTCTCTCGAGTCCTGAGTGCGTCGACGACGGTCGCTCTGAACTGTGCGGCCTGCTGACTCTGAGCCTCTCTGAACTGCGCAGCCTGGTGATTCTGGACCTCCATAAACTACTGGAACATCGCCATCACCTGAGCGTCATCAAACATCATCGTCGAGGGTAGCGGCGGAAAGATCGGAGGCGGTGGTGGAAGCTGATCTGCTGAAACGTCTGGTGCGGCCTGATCCGAACTGCCTTCAACTCCGGGCTGATCCGCGGTCTTCCTCGTAGTGACCATCCTATAAGAAAAACCCTAAAACCTAACAAACAATGTTTTTATAATATCAAAGCACCTGATAAACCTGATATACCCTTATTTCTCGATTTTTCCTATGCTGCGATCAAATTTTCCTAGTGTAAATCAAGTCACCCAATAGTACGCTAAGACCTAGGTACCATTAGGATAGACCTGCATGGGCCACCACTAAAAATATTGTAGGATCGTTGAGCACCTCTAGAGGGGGGGTGAATAGAGTGTGTGTGTGCAGCGGAAAAATAATCACCAATAAAAATTTAAACTATGGCAATGATGTAAGAGCAGTAAGTAAAAGATAGAAAATCAAACTCAGTAACACAGCGATGTATACTGGTATCCCTCTGAGAGGACTAATCCAGTCTTGAGTACTCTTGCTCGATGTTAATCCACTAAAGGCACAAGCTTTAACTGAGTGCTTGCAACTCTTACACCACCGTGCTTGTTGACGAGTGCACGACCAACTCCAACACACACCGTGCTTGGTGACGAGCGCACGACCAGCTCCACAACGAGAATTATTGTTGAAACTTGACGACCTCTTTACAACTCTGAATAACCAGAAGACTTCTAAATCAATCTGATAGTACTGGCTTTTGGCTAAGAGAAGTATAGGTGAGATTTGAAATTTTTAGATCACTAGAAAACACTTGAATGAATAGAGAAGAGAATGAAGAATGAATTGATGATTTGAAATGGAAAGTTCTCCTCTATTTATAGGTGTTTTCTCGAACCGAACTCGGACAGAGTTCGGGCAGAGTTCGGGACCAAATATCTCGCAAAGAGACGTTGCTCGCTGATTTGGAGCCAACAGAAAATTTGAAATATTCTGGACCGAACTCGGGCAGAGTTCGGACCGAACTCGGTTTCGAGTTCTGTCAGGAATTCTTTTATAAAAACAGTTTTGAAATATGTTTTTGGCTTTTTGTAAAATCATTTGAAAAGAGATATTTTCGAAATATGTTTTGAAACATTTGTAATCGAAAATATAAATGAAATAGGCTTTTTGAAATGAGGACAGTTTTAACCCTAAGCCAGTAGAACCAAATTGACTTTACAAATTATTCCTAGACTCAATAAAATAGAAAATACAGAATAAATTAGAAACAAGTCTTCGGAAGCTTTTGATGACTTTGAAGCTTTGATAAATGCGGTACACCGTTCGTTGAATATGAATTCATGATTCCTGAAATGATTAGCAGCATTTCCTATATTTTGTGTATCGACTAAAGTATATGTTGATTATCGAAATCGGGTGTGACCATGGAATGGGCCAACAAACATGTCACGACCCACTTTCGAATAATCGGACACGAGTCGGACACGCCCAGCCTTTATCGTTGGACACGATGAAGTAAGTTGTACCATTCTAGGAAAATCTAACCAGAGAATCAATACAAGTATGAAAACACGTCATCTATAAACGTATCCCAGATCCAGAGTAAAGTACAAGTCTCAGAATTATTATATTCCAGCAAAATGAAAGATAGAGTCTACTAGTCTCAAATATAAGGTAAAATGTAAAGTACCAATGGTAAAGCTCTAGGCTTCTGCAGCCTCTAAGTCAAGAGCAACTCCAGCTAGCTCTCCTGCATCAACTGGCTCTCGGCCATAATAAGTGTCGCACAGGGCCTCCAACTCACCTGCAACATATCATATTCAAGAGCGAAGCAAAGTACAGTTCTAGGTAATGAACAAGACATCATGATATGAAAGTACAAAGGAACATGGTATGTAAAGTACAAGAAAGAACATGGTGTGTAAAGTACATAAAAGAATATGGTATCTAAGAACATGAAAGAACATGATATGTAAGAACATGAAAGAACATGGTATCTCAGGAATCATAGGAACTAAGTACATGATATATCTCCTGAACATGTGTGTACAATATTTGAAATATAACTAAGTATGTGACCGGCTAGGGGTAAACACATGAAAGCACATGAATGGTACGGCTTAGGACCCACGTGCACGATGCGGGGTCTAAGCTAAACACACATGAGTTATTTCTTGGGTTTGGTCACATAAATAGTATATTTTCCCTCCCTAGGTACAAGTAATAAGAACAAGAAACATGAGCACTAGAAATACATGTCGTGTTGCAGTGTGTCAATCAAGAAAGCACAGGATATAATGAAATGTACAAGACCGTAGAGTGTACTTGCCTTGCTCCAGGAAAGTACAGGTAGGCAATAGAGCTAGATATCCTCCTGTATTTAAATGATTTTACAAGTTGATTAATAAACAAAGCATAGTTATTTAGCTAAATTCTCTTCATAATCTAGTTATCTAAAATAAGACTAGCCTATCTTCATAAAGATCTAATGACCATACTATCTGTTTGGTAGACTTAACCAACATATCAGGCTCACATGCAATACCCAACAAACTTGGTTGAAACCTACAACTCCAACACCCAAAATTGTCAATAGGTGCACATATGAGTCCCTCAAGCCATTCAGAAGCTTTTTCAGTATGTGTTATTACACAGGTTCCCCACAATCCAACCCAGCTACTACTTTACATGCCATCCCATCAACTCATAAACAAAACAGAGATTCATAAGATCAAAGAATTTTCCAGCTTTCAAAGAATGCAAAGAATTAACAGCTCAACAGAATGGAGAAAACTTTAAGAAACATTTTCTCACTATAAATTTGTAATCTAAACTCAGCAAAACTAAAGTTAGCAAAATTCAACAAAACTAAACTGAATTCAAAATAAGTCACTCCCTCTGATACTTCTGTTAGTGCACACCCATGCCAAACCAAATTCAAATCCCAGCCCGATCAATACTCATGCATACGACTCCAAAACTGAAATATATACATTCAAAATTTATCAAATTAAAATAAGACTCCAGCTTCCTTTGTTAATCCGGCCCTGACATGTACACACGTCCCGGACACGAGCTCTGTCCGGACACAGCTACATCACTGCAACACAAACAGTCCCACACAACTTGACACAGTCTCGAGAATACGAACTCTGGACACGATCCGACTCTCATCCAGAAGAAAACTCGAATGTACGCCCAATGATTATGATGCATGAAAAGAACACACGCCACATTGAATTATAATCGAGCACCCTAAAGTATTCTGAGTAAAAAAGAGTGGAGAAGAATTACCTGAACTATTTGATCCGCTGTAAAAGAAAATCCAGGGGTAGCCACGCCCTCAATGATAGACACAGACATAACTAACTAAGATAACTCGACACTGCGACACAATCAAACAGAAAAGAACATGGAGATGGAGTAATATTAGAGAAAAATTGAATTCTCCAACAGAGTTCACCATGATGGAAAAATAATACTTACAATCAAAAATCGAAGCTACTCTAAATTCGGACACGGCCTCGCACTGGTCCGATCTCTAAAAATTCTGCTCTCCGAACATGAATTAATCACAAAATCAGAGAATAAATAATTAAACCAAATACGAGGATGAGATCGCCGAAGTCGATCTGAACAAGAAAATACGAACAGAGCCAGATCCGAGAATTTTAAGAAAAAGAACCGACTCGAGGAAAAAATTCCCAACAACTCACCACAGCCGCTGGAAACCCTCAATCGTCGAAGATCAGTTGCTTCTCGACATCGCCGGGGTTGTCATCGAGCTCCAAGAGAGTACCATCGTCGTCGCTATCATGGCCGGAGTGATCGGGAGAACATCGAGAGATGATGCTGCTTCTACGTCGGAGGAGGAAAACTCGCCGCTGCCATCGCCATGGCCGCCAAGACTTGGTCGCCAGGCGATGGCCGCCGAAGGTTGGGTGGTCGGAGGGATCGAGAGGAAGGATTGGGGAAGTTCAGAAAAATAAAAGAGTAGAGAGGAATGAGCTACTCTCTCTCCTCTTCGAATTTTTAATGAAAAGGATAGGAAATTTACAAAAAAACCCCTCTCACTCTAAACTAATTGCAAAAGACCCCTCCCGCCATGAATTTTGTACAAAAAGCCCCTCTGCCAAAAAAGCTGAAAAAATCAGTTAAAAACTTTTTAAAAAAAAGAGGGGACCACAAGTTGGTTGTAACAAGTTTTTAAAATTTGAAATTGCTCCTAATTTATCCCGCCAAAATATCAATTACCATTTTAAAACCAAAAACTCATTATTTGTAAATTAACCATCAATATAAAAATCAAATTTATTTCCCAAAACAGGGAGGTGGAGTTACATATTAGTATGACAGCGGAGACACAACTTCGACTTCTACTTCTATTGGGTAGGGACTTCAATGCAATATTGTTTGGTCACGAAAAAATAGGTGGTCAACGCATCCCATAAGCTATTCTTGCTGATTTTCAAACCTGCATTTGCTAAGTGGTCTTCAATGTTTAGAGCGATTGGGGCACATGTGGACATGGAATAATAAATCGATCAATAATCGGATTGCGTGTCAACATGATCGAGCCTTCGGCAACAGAAAGTGGTCTGACACATTCTCATCCGTAGCGGCAGAAGGACTAGTGCCATCCACTTGTAGGACCATTGAGCACCTCTAGGGGGTGAAGTGTGCATCGTAATAAAATCACCAATTAAAAAAATGACTGATAAACTATAGCAGAAATAAAGAGACAATAAATAAATGTAATAAGCAAGAGAGAGAGAATCAAACTCAGTGAACACCGTGATGTATACTGGTTTTTCTCTGAGAGGACTAATCCTGTTGCAGGTACTCTTGCCCACTGTTAATCCACTATTTGTAAGCTAATTGAGAATTTGTGGTCTCTTTACAACACCGTGCTTGGTGACAAGTGCACGATCGACTTCACCACACCGTGTTTGGTGACGAGCGCACGACCAACTCCAATAACATAGAGTTTTCTGAATTTTGCAACCTTTTTACAACTCTTGTAAACCAAAGACTCTAAATCGAACAAAACTTTACTGGCTTTGGCTAAGAAATGTATAGGTAGAATGTGAAAGCTTTTGATCACTGAAAATACTTAAAGAATAGATAGAGAGAAGATGGAATAAGTGATTACAAATGAAAAATTCTCTTCTATTGATAGGTGTTTTTCCATACTGAACTCGGGCAGAGTTCAGGCAGAGTTTGGATGCGAATATCTCGCAAACGAATATTATATGCAGATTTGGAGGCAATTGAAATTCAAACTTGGGTCGATCGAACTATAACCGAACTCGGACCAAACTCGGCCTGAGTTATGTCTGAGTTCTACCAGTTCAGAACTAATTTTTTGGGTCCAAACTTGCATAGGTATTTGGACTGTTTGGATAGTAGAGTTAATAAAAAATAGGAAGGCTATTTGGATAGGTGGACTTGGAATTAACCTTAGCCAGTATTTTCCAAACGACTTTACATTTATTATCCTAGACTCAATAAAAGATAAAATACAGAATAAAAATGTAAAATAACTCGATCTGAATTCCATTGAATAGCTTGTGGATGATGACTTGAATGTTTGTAGTACGTTCTTTGACGATGTAGCAGAATATAGTAGAATGTAGCAGCAACCTGAAACATTAGTAGCAGTTCGCATATTTTGCTTATCGACGTCAGTTGTTGTTGATTATTAAAATCAGGTGTGACCATTAGGCAAGGGGCCAACACCATTAGTGATCATTCTCTAATTCTTATCAAGCATGTTGAAACCCCGAAAGGCTGAGCTAGACCGTTGTAGGAGCGTAAAAAGTGCTTCATAAACTAAGTCAAAGAGATGGAGCACTTCACTCTAAATAATCTGTTTTACGCTAAGGATGGACCAACCATTTTACGCCAGGGTCAAGACTAGTTGTTTTACGCCAGAGACAAGCCAACAACTTTACGTCAGGGACAAGCTATCAAAATCATGCAATTAATGCAGAGTCTGCCATAAAGATCTATTGACGGCGTATAACATAGAATTCGAAGGGATTTATTTTATACAGAAACCCATATTGTCGTTTAGTATGTGGATCAAGCAATTTTACGCTCACAAGATGGCTTCTTTTACGCATGAATACTATATGAGCTTTTTACGCTCAAAGTATTTGGGCTACTTTTACGCTTAAGGTTGTTTTATCAACCACTTTACGCGAGAAGTCTATTTTAGGGCTGTTTTACGCCTAGTCTACTACTTTACGCTCAGAGTATATTTGGGTTATTTTTACGTCCTACCCTTCCTGACCACTTTGGAACGTGGTTTGCCTACATGGCTTTCATACCACACATCTCGAAGAACGTGTGTACGTGCATCCTATTTTTTGGGACACGTATCAACGTGTGTAGAGGATAATTGCAGTCATGGGTGGCAGTTGTTTGCGTAAAGACAGGACTATTGTTGAGTTTTACGCACAAAAGGCCAAGTCTATAAATAGACTTATTTTTCTCATATAACACACATAGGGAGACAGGAGAGAATACAGAAAGATCAGAGCCCAGAGACTTTGAATTTCTAAGAGCTTTCTTCTTCAACTTTTCTTCAAGAACAGAGTGAAGCAAAGCAGAAAAGCATTCGGCCTCGCCATCAGTGCCCAAGTGCGTCGATACCTTTCTGGTGACTTAGTTCTTCCAACTGTTCATCTTCCAACAGTAATCTTCATCATCATCGTATGGTCCAAGGAACAAAGTGATCATTTACAAGATCAGACTTCTATAGCAATACTTTCCCAGAATCAAATTTATACTTTTTGTACTTTTTCTCGTTTTCTTTCAAAAGCCAATTTTAAGGCATTTTGTTAAGTGAAACAAAATGACGACTCTGCTGGGGACGACCTTCTCCTCTGATAAGGAGGCAATTGCTCAATATGATGATGTGTCGATTGGATCGACAAAGAAGACTCTGGTTGTACACTTCGACCAGACTGCTTACGAAGAAATGCTCCGAACTGGGGGTGGTTCTCGCTGCTCCAATATTCAAAAGTCTCGCAAAGCACGAAAAGTTTGGATTCCTAAATCCAAAACAGTTTTGGATCTCTCTGTTGCTTCTGACAGCAAGGGAATTCGTCCCACTCCTGTAGTAAAGGCTCCCATCTGTGATGAGGCAGTCTCTACTTCGGTGATACGCCATGCGCGTAAAAACAAGTCTCCCGTTTGTAACGTGGCAGACTCTCCAGTCCTACGCTCTAGGCGCAAAAATCAGGTTTTACGTCCTGCGCATAAAAATCAGGTTTTACTCGCTAAGTGTAAAACATATCTCCCGTCTGTGACGTGGCAGACTCCAATGCTTTACATTCTGAGCATAACAAAAAGTCTTCCGTCTGTGACGTGGTAGACACTCAAAAATTACGCTCCATGCGTAAAGGAAAATCTCCCGTCTATGACGTGGCAGATACTCATGTTTTGCGCTCCATACATAAAGAAAAATCTCATGTCTGTGACGTGGCAGATAATCAAGTTTTACGCTCCATGCGTAAAGGTAAATCTTCTATTTGTGACAGTGTAGATGAAATTTATAATAATGTTTTTACATCTAAAATGAATTTAGCTAAACGCATACAGCGTAAAAATGTTGTTGGGCAACAACCTTTTTACACTGCCTTACGCAAGGTACCAAACCTACAAATTATACGCAATGAAAATGGAGTTCTTCGTGCTCAAAAATCTCGAGATTTACGCACACAACTCCAAACGCGTAAAAATGTACAGTTTGGTTCTGCGAACGCAGCCAATAATCTTTTTTATACACAAGGGACTAAACGTTTTTCTGCCCCAAATGTAATAAAGAAGACTACTCCCTCCACTCCTTCTGATTTACGCGAATTGCTAATGCAAAAGCATAAAAATAGACAATCTCCTGTGACACTCCTCCAAGAAAATCATCATTGTGAGTGTTACCAGATTGTAATCAACTGTTGTTGTTCAGCAACAAAACGGTCAGTTTTTGATCGATTGAGTTTTAATCCCCCTCAACAACAAGCTGATGACCAAGAACATGAGCTGTCATATGTGTCTGTCAACATGGCATCTCATACCAATAGAGGACGACGTCCTAGACGGAATACGTTCCAAACTTTCGGTCAACAACAGTTCAACAGACTTCTTGATTCCTTTGAAGGAGTATATCAGAATACTCGATCAAGAAGACAAAGACAATTACAGACTTCTGATTCAGAAGCTGAGGGTACTCAATCTTTTGAGTCCGAAACTGATAGTGTCGATTCATACCTCTATACTAATCCTTCTGTATCTTCAAGAGAGGTTGAATCCTACACTATTGGAGATGAACCAGAGACGTCATCTGTTAATACAGAATAATGTCTCACTGCAGTTGAGCAATCATTGAAAGATATGCTCACCATGATGCAAAACATGCACCAGATTATGACTCAGCAGACTACTCAACCAACAGTGGTAATACCGGTACAAGTAACAATACACACTCAAGATAGTCAAGGGGTTGATATACCTTTGAATATTCAAGAACCTGCTGTTAACCAAAATTCTGCATCTCCAGATTCCATCATTCCAGAAGATATACCGCCTCCAGTCGGGGTTACGGTACTTCCAACAACTATTCATTCAAATGTGCTTCCTCAAACTAGTAAAGCCATTCAAGCAGTGCATGAGCTTAAAGCACAGTTTGAAGTTTTGAAGCACAAAGATCAGCTCCAGAGGTTAGGCATTAAGCAACCTTATCCCCCTCATTGGAATGATGTACCCTTTCCACCAAAATTCAAGCCACAATCAATGGTATTGTTTGATGGAAGGGCTTCTCCTAGTTAGTATATCAATTATTTTGATATTATGACTGTACACCTACAGAAAAATGATGCTCTTCTCATTCGAGTGTTCATTGGATGCTTGACGGGTTCAGCTTACGACTGGTATCGTAGTTTACTCGACAATTGCATTTCGTCTTTTGACGAATTTAAGGCAATGTTTCTTTCCGGTTTCTATGAAGGAGGTATGGACATGAATATGTCCTCCTTAATAGAAATCAAACAAAAAAAGAAAGAAGATACTCGGACGTTCATTGAATGTTTCCGACAGGCTACTCTGAAGATGCCTCCCGGTATGCCAAATTCAGCATTAATTGATACATGCAAGATGAATCTGCGACCATCCATTGCTATTTTTACAGGTTTCTAATTCACAGATTAGGTTTCATTCATTATAGCAGCAGTTTCTGCCGAGACCAATGGCAGGTTGGCTTGTGAACATGGGATGATCTTTGCCTCGAAGAATAAAGGAAAGAAAGGAAACCCTGGTAATAATTCTGGCAATCGTAATATAAAAGGAAAGAACACCCTTATGGTTAATCTTTCCAAAATTAAAACAACGTCGAATAATCAAGAATCTTCCAGGCCAAAAGAAGAATATTCTTTTGACGAGAGCGATAGCCCAGGGATAATCCAATGTCTGGTGAAGAGTGGCAAACTCCAGATTCTGGAGCCGAGAAGACCTAATTAAGTGGATTTGACTGACAATCCCAAGTATTGTATCTATCATAGATACATAATCATCCTACAAGGGCTTGTTATGTCCTTAAGAACAAAATCCAAGAGCTGATTAATGCTAATGCCATCGCCTTAACTAATGATAAGCATACAATCACAACCAACATGGTTTCTCTTTAATTCGGAGATTTTCCTCCTCAATAAGTCCCAGATGGGATTGTTCCAATTCTGAAGGCGACGATGAAAATTGTGAATATCCCGCCTGCCAGAGAAGAAAATGAAGAATTATTGCCTCTCACATTAAAGAATGGTGAAATTATGTGGGTACACTTAGTACCTGAAATAGAAGATGAAGATAAAACTTCAAAATCCAAGAAAGGTAAGAAAATCAAAACCTGCAACATGATTTCTCATATTATTCCAGTTTCTGACGATTTGGATCATCTATGGGATAATATTCCTTTGGACGACAGACTGAGAGGATTGAACATATGTCCTCCAAGTTTAGCCCCTCCTATCAAGCTAAAGCTTACTCATCAGCATTGGTTAGCCATGAATAGTGTTCTCTTATACAGAGCACAACAAGTCTTTGCTGCTTATGAAAAAGCTCCTATAGGGATTCTTTCTCATACCCCGAATCCTTCCCCTCCCGTAGCTACAGAGACTTCTATTTCTCATTCTTCTGTAGTTACAGAGAGCTTTTCTTCTTCCTCGGTTGAACCACCTATTGAAAGTCCACTGCCTACTCACTTGTACAGTCAACAATCTATCCTCCTCATGAAGAAGATGGGTTATGACTTTCAAAAAGTAGAAGGTTTGAATTATGATAAAGGAATACGACTTTCTTTGCAAATTCAAAATCAAAAATCCACTATTGGATTGGGTTCTAAGGTTTCTCATAACAATCCTCGTAAGAAGAAGGTTAAGGGAAGGAAGACTAAATCATGTAATATGGTACTTCCTTCTCCTGAGTTCGAAGAAGAAACTTTTGCTGGTACAAGATCTGAAAAAGAGTACCACAAAGATTATGAGGGATCCTCCAAATAAGCAAAAGATGTTAAAATACCACCAATTCAATCTTCTCATGTTCCTGCTAAACCATCTGTGGTTGAAAAGGGAAAACAGAAAGCAGTACGTTTTGACGTCCCGTTGAAGTCTACTTCTAGTCAGGGGGTGGTGATGAAACCCTACAAATTTGATATTCTAGCCCAGTTAGCCAATACTCCGGCTAGACTATCTATATTTGAGTTGCTTTGTCTTTCTAAAGAAAGCAGGAAGACTTTGAGTGAAGCTTTACTTCAAGCAGATTCATGTTTGGCTCAACTCAAGAGTCCTGATAATGCACCCATATCATGTCCACAATGGCATAGTGTGATGGAAGTAATTCCCAATATCACTTTTACATAAGAAGATATGTTGTTGAAGCATAACAAACATGACAGGCCTCTGTGCTACACTGGGTATATCGGATCCACTGAAATTGACATGATTTACATTGATCCGGGATCTTCAATTAGCATAATTCTTCAGAGTATGCTAAGACCACTGAGAATTTCTACTAGTGATCTGACTTACACTAGTACTACGATAGTTGGTTTTAACTCTGGCAAGAGTAAACCACTGGGGAAAATTCGTCTAAAGATTCAGATTGGTGATCTTCGAACTATGGTAACCTTCTATGTTATCAACTCAGACGTATCCTACAATATCCTTCTTGGGAGACGGTGGATTCATGAACATAACATTGTGCCTTCAACTCTCCATCAATACTTCAAGTACGTGGATTCCAAAGGAGTTGTGAAGATTGAGTTTGCTAATATCAATTCTTTCAAGGGTGTCGAAGCCTATTTTTCTGATTCAAGGCTTTACAAACAAGAACATGTGAAAGAGATATCAGACATAGCTGAAAATCAATCATCTACTGAAGATCAGTCTATTAATGAAGATCCACCAGAAGAGCAACCTTTGAAGATCATAGTCAAGGGACAAATCCAATCTCAACTTGTCAACAAATAACCTTTGATGATTAAGGTTAAAGGAAGAACTCAAGCTTCATCTGAGAATCAGTAAATGTTCCTGCTAAGATCCAAGTTCAACCTTTTATGATCAAGGTCAAAGGACGTACTTCTTGTACGAATGATCTAGAACCACCACTGATTGTTAATCTTGGCAAATCTACGCAGAAGATGGATGATGATCTATTAGTGATTAATCCGAAGCATAGCAGTCAAATTGTAAATAATGTAAATATTGATCATTCTGTATTTTTTTTATATTAATGAAGATTTCCTTTTCGAGTATATGGCTGTCAAGTTTATTGAGAGAATGACTTTATCTTCTGACGATCAAAGTCATCAATATCAAGACGACATAAGCACAGAAGAAACCTTATACATTGACTATAAGGAAAATTCTTTTCCTCCTCATGTCGATGTTGGACCTTATGCTCAAAAGTTCTTAACTTCTTCTCCCTATCTTCTTCCTATAGCCGCTTCATCACAAGCTTGTGTAACTTATAGACGTCATGAAGAATCTTATTTTGTAATTCCGTCTGATAAGAAAAACAAGTGCCAAATTGTGTTTGGCCTAGCTAGAAATATCCCTGTCGCTCAGACAAATAATCTGAGAGATAAAAATAAAGGAAGAATTTGAATTGACAAATATAGTCAACAATCTATCAAGATTATCCAGAATATGGGATATGATTTGAAGACTATACAAGGTCTCAATCAAGGCAAAGGTCGACGATTACCATTATGTGGTGATCCGTTTTACCAGAAAACTCGTTATGGGTTGGGATATGATCTGTCCCACATGTTTAATGAAGATATACCAGAAGAATTCTCTTCTAACTCTTCGCAATCATCGGATTCAGAAGAAATCCAATTCATCGAATCTGATATGTCTCACTCTTTTTATGTTAGAGGAGGTTATTATGATGAATCCGAGTAAATATTTTCAGTCAATATGGTTCAAATTGATGGTGAATCTGAACCTTTTGAGAATGATCCTTGGGCTCAAAATGGACACTCAATGGAAACTTCGTTTTGAACAGCGACAGCCACCTACAGTTCCCGAAAGATACGTTGGTTCATTCATTCTTTCATCAATGACATTTGTCTTCTTATTCTTTAGCTACCAAGGTTTGGTTAAGCTGGTTACTTGTCTCCTTGGAAAGAAATTTTAATCTTCTATCTTATCAGTTGATTAAAAAATTAGATTTGTTATTTATCATGTTCTTATGACCTCTGAATAAATATTAAATCTGCTTGTATTTCCTATCTATCATGTCCGTTCGGCCTCTGAATAGATATTAATCTTTTTTTTTTGTTATGATCTATCATATCCATATTACCTCTGATAGTATCGTATACTCTGAAACAGAAAAAGAGATTCATAAGCTATCATGTCCATATTACCTCTGATAGTATTATATATTCTGAAACAGAGATTTATAATCTATCATGTCCATATTACCTTTGATAGTATTGTATACTCTAAAACAAAAAACGAGATCTATTATCTGTCATGTCCACATTACCTCTGGATAGATATAATCTATTTGAGTTTAGAGAATTTGTCATGTCCATATTACCTCTGGGGATTGTTTTCTATCTCATACCTATTGTTTGAATTCAAAACAAATGATAGGATCATAAAACAAAATATTTCATTCATATCTTGAAGATAGTACGAAATGAAAGAAGACAAAAAAATAATATATACAAAAGCTTTTTATTTTGTCTAAGGTGGGGCAGAGACATCTTGGAGAAGTTTTTGCATCTCTTCCAGACGTTTGTCACGAGAATTCAATGCAGTTTTGGTGGCTTCGGCATGTCGAGCTTCAGGAGTGCAAAATTGAGAAAGTCCGACAAAAGTGATTATCAAATTGTCTTTGGTTTCATCAAGGGCTCTGATAGTAGCTTCAGCCCCGTAGGCTTGTTCTTCTAAAATGGAGCTCTGAGTGAGATGTAGATTTCGAGCTTCGATCATTTGTTCCCTCTCGGCCTTCAAGCGAGCCAACTCAGCTTCGACTTCTTGGATTTTATCACTTTTATCATGAATCTCTATGTTCAAAGCATCATAAGCCACTCTATGGCTATGCAGCGCGGGTTTTATTCTAGCCAAAAAGGCTCTCTTTGGCAACCTTCATACTATGTTCATGGAGAGCTTCATTATATGTGGTCTCCCGAGCAAGATAATCAGCGTTAAGGGGTCATATTCTTCCTGGATGAGATTTTCAACATTCTCACTTGACAACTTGAGATATTCTTTGATTGGTTGTTCAAGGCCCTCCACAATTTTCTCCAATGCTGCAGCTCTCCCAGCATCATTAAACATAGCAACATTCCTGATGGTCAAAGTCATTGCCGCCTTCAAACTCTCATAACTGAGGCCTTTATTCATGACCATTTTTATTAGGGTTGCCAGAGTTTAATAAAAAGTGTCAATATGAATCTCAACTAGGAGATTCATTTCTATGCTGGAACTTGTAGTGGCAGCGATATCTAATAAATCTCTTCTTTGGAGATCAGGAACAGATGTTGGTGGTGTGACAGCAGGATGAGATGAAGTCGTTGTTGTTACTGTTGTCATGGCCAATTGATCCCTAGAAGCTTCAGGGATTATATCTTCAACACTTACAGATACCGTTGGTGTAACAGCAGGCTGAGATGGAGTTGTTGTTGTTACTGCTGTCATAGCTAATTAGTTCCCAAGAGCTTCGGGATCAATGTCTTCAATATTTACGACTCCAGCCATTTCTGGAGTTCTGGTGGCGGTAATACTGGGGGATGTAGTGACAATTGCGGGAGCTGGTTCAGGTTCTGGCATTGGCTTGTCAGAAACTGATACTAGATCAGTAGCAATAGTAGAAGATATTATTGCAACTTCTCCAGTTTCAGTTGGTGACTTAAGTATGTTGTCAACATCTTCTTCAATTATTTGCTCCGCAGGATTGTCCGTTGCTTCAGTTGTAGTGAATTCTTCTACAGCTGATTCTTTATTCAAATCTGGTTCTCCTCCAGCAGCTCCATCATCACCTACAGTGAAGTCTACTGTAGTCTCTTCTTTGTGCTGGTCCTCAGCAGGAGAGGACATTTCAGGTTGTGCTTGTTGTACCTCTAATTATGGAAGACATTCTTCTTGAGGCTTCATCTCGGGTTTTTGTACTCCCTCCTCTTCAGCATTCTTCTTCTGAAGATGAAGCTTCCTCCTCAGATTCCTCATTTTCTTTATAGATATCTTCTTCTTGAGGAGGAGGAGCCACAGGCTTTGGTGCAATGATGATATCTACAAAATGAACAAAATAAATTAATATACAAAATCATGATACATAATTCTATATAGGTTTTGTATAGTAACTGGAATATGTGCATTTTGTTCAAGATATGAATCATAATCGCCATCCCAATCATCATCATCGAAGTCGAGAGCTGGCTCGTCTGATGGAATACGGTCTCGATCAGCAGTGGATATAGTAGTAGCTTCTCTCGTAATTTGTGTCTTGGTTGGCAAAGATAAATGGAGCGAAGAGCTAAGGCGTCCAGGAGACAAAAGTGTTACAGCTCCTGGTGCTACTACTGGTGGAGGGGTTGAAGATCCTTCTCCTGGATGGACTAAAGAAGAACCAACAAGATGATCCTCTTCAACCAAGGTGTCATCTTCTGGAGTGAGGGCTCTTGATTGGGAAGGCCCTTTAGTGGTAGAGTTCTTCTTCTTCTCCGGCGATTTCACCGGAAGAGCGGTAGCCGCGCTTTACTTTCTTTTTCGGGTCTTTCCAATAATTATTGGACCTGCAGCTATCTCCCCAGCTCCTCTGGGGATTACTTTCAGAAAATCATCTATAGCAGTAACATTATCAGGCATATCAGGAGTTATTCTAATAGGTTCTTCAATATTTCCTTTCTGAGCCCATCGAAGACTTCCTGGCATGCTGTAGCCATCCTCAAAAGAGCGAATAGATGTATAGAAACGAGCATACGAATGACGGATACGTAGCTGAGTTGTACTAGTGGCCGTAGATATTTTGAATCTAGCACCAGTACAAGCAGTGCTGAAATATCACTATGCTCGAGCACCGTCAAGCAGTTTCCCATAGTGACGAAAACTGGTAGAGGGGTTACCAACATGAAGTTGGTCGTACCCAAATTGGAGAGCGAACCTACTGGGTAAGTATGGTTCGAATGTACAATTATCTTCATTTATGTACATTAGATGCGAGGGTCTATGTACACTAACCATCTGAAGACAGATCTTGGTAATGAAGCTGCTCTGTCTACCATGTCTTCAAACTGTGCCCCAAGACAATCGGCCGGAGCTGGTGGCCTTGTGCAAAAGAAATTCCACCCGTAAGAATAATTCAATACTGCCCGGGTGTCTGCCACCGTTGTAGGTCTCCATGTAGATTTGCTAAACTTTTGGAGGAAAAGTCCTACTTCATCCTCAGGGCCTGGTGGCAGCAAATTACAATTGTGGTCTAGTAACCAACCTATCAGATAGGTGAATGGTAACTCTACCCTTGGAAAGTTATCTCGATGAGGAGCATTGTTAATCAGCTCTTCACCAAAAGCCCGTAGACCTGCGTTTATTCAGCATACCATCGCCGACAGCAGGTTAATTCTGTGTTTGAAAACCAAACGTACCGCCGGCCACAGTACGGTTCGGTGAATTCTGTCCGCGGTGCCGATCCCTGGTACGACCCACCTTCGTAGCCATAGGGATAAGAAGCCTGCCAACAAGGCCTTCTTTGACAGCTTCTGGCTACCATGTCTCAGGTAGCTCAAAGTTTCAGTCCCCGCAGGGATATCTCCAGTTTTTATAGACAGATATTGGTCTCGAGACTTCCATAATTCCTGCAGATTTAATTCCTGAATTAAATCTGCAGGAATTATGGAGAAAGGTTTGATAGTCTGAGTCTTATCTTCTCGGAACCTGCTTTTCTCCTTCTTTGACACTCTATTTTCATGATAAAATAGATAAGTTGTCCATTTGGTTGTGTATGCCAGATGTGATCTGGTGTCATACATGCTGGTGCAAATCAGATAATGGCATATAAGTTCTTCGTAGATTTGCACCAGTTCGGGGTTCTTCTCCTGATATTCTGCCAATTTCCGATTGGAGGGAATATATTCTTCATAGGGGAACTCGTCCATTGGCAGCTTTGAGATGAACTGCATCTCATGTAGGGCCAGACCCATCTCGCCGTGGGGAGTTGCGAAAGTTCTTGTCGAACTCATATACAACTCTAATAAAGCCAAGAACAGGTTGCCATTCGGTGGAATGCCATAACTGGTAGAAGCCACCGCTTCATACAAACTGATGTCGTCCAATTCTGTTTTAAAGTTTTTCAAGACCCAGTGACTGATCTGAATCCAGTTACTACTATAAGGGGTCAACCACCCTGTCAGCCTAGGGTTGTTCTGAGGATATAAGACTCCTTCCCTTAGAAATTTATTCATAAACATGGGAATCTGTACCGGCTGAATGAGAGATGAGTCCTCACTCGGTGTAAACCCGGGCATTAGACCAGAAAATGGAACGACACCACCACAGGGAGTACTAATGTGATAACCCATATTATTTGCTCTCTCCCTTCTGAAAATGATCCTGCCCGGTCTTCCATAGCTATTGGGAGTCAAATTCCACAGCATTTGACGGTGATGGCTAGTGTGGACAAAAGCAGACAGAGGGTAATCACTGTCCATATCAGGCAAATACATCACCCTTTCTCCAGATCTAAATACCCAAGCCTTTTTTTGGGATGAGTCTGTGATCTGTAATCTATCGCATCTCCAAATAAGAAAGCTGGCTTTAGGAATTGTTGATTGTCCAGGGATACCAGTACTTTCCATCGATCATGGATAACAACATTCTGTCTCCTTAAGCATATATCAGCTGTGCCCTCGCCGCAGGGTACTCGGGGTTCGATTGAGGAAATTGGACATGAGATAAATCCTCCAGATAGTTCGAGCCCACCATGCCCGCTGATGAGCCAAAAACCTCTTCAAGTGGGTGAGCTTGCAAATCCACTGACAAAAGGAAAAAGAGATCAAATTAGTTTGAAGTTTTATGAGTGGAAACATTGACTGTTATGCTTACTAAAAGTTGATAAAAGTTTTTAAAGTACATGAAGTCTTTGTTTTACAAAGTCTCTCAGTAATTGATAAATTTTACTCTACCATATGTTGATGTGAGCGTAATGTGTCTTTTTATGTTGGCATGTATGAACATGAGCGTAGTCAAGTTTTATACTGACACGTATAACGTGAGCGTATTTCTTAACTTTTACGCTGACACGTACAACGTGGGTGTATTTTATTAAATTCAAGTTTTACGATGACATGTATAACGTGGGCGTATTTCTTAACTTTTACGCTGACACGTACAACGTGGGCGTAATTTATTATTTCAGTTTTACGCTAACACATACGACGTGGGCGTAAAAACTGAGAGTTCAGACTATCTTCTTCCCCGACGAGTTTTTCCAGTCGAAGAATAGGGTTTTACCCATTATGGGCGGAGCTACGGGTGGGTTAGGCTGACGGTGTGGTGTCGACGACCCAATGGGGGATTTCGCATGTTCGGCTGACGATGAATCAATGGCGGATTTCTTTCCCTTGCTGCCGGCGGCGGTCTTCTTGGGAGCCATCGAGTTGAAAAGAGGAAGATTTCGAAGAAAGGGAGGCAAAGAGATTCAGAGTTGCAAGAAGACAAGTAAAGTCTTTATCGGACTCGAAAAGCTCTACTTATAGAGAATTTGAATCGGTTCAAATTCCTTATATTTTACGCCGACTGTTGGATATCCCGAACTTTACGCGAATGATCGTTGGATATCCCAAATTTTACGCTGACTGGTCAAATTTCGACTTTTACGCTTCTGTTCAAAGTGTTTCAAAATTTGAAAATATTTGAAAACTTTGAAGGAGGTTTTGTAGGAGCGTAAAAAGTGCTTCATAAACTGAGTCAAAGAGATGGAGCACTTCACTCTAAATGATCTGTTTTACGCCAAGGATGGACCAACCATTTTACGCCAGGGTCAAGACTAGTTGTTTTACGCCAGAGAGAAGCCAACAACTTTACGCCAGGAACAAGCTGTCAAAATCATGCAATTAATATAGAGTCTGCCATAAAGATCTACTGACGGCGTATAACACAGGATTCGAAGGGATTTGTTTTACACAGAAACCCATGTTGTCGTTTAGTATGTGGATCAAGCTATTTTACGCTCACAAGATGGCTTCTTTTACGCATGAATACTATATGAGCTTTTTACGCTCAAAGTTGACGTGTGCGTAAAGTTTATTTGGGCTACTTTTACGCTCAAGGTTGTTTTATCAACCACTTTACACGAGAAGTCTATTTTAGGGCTGTTTTATGCCTAGTCTACTACTTTACGCTCAGAGTATATTTGGGTTGTTTTTACGCCCTACCCTTCATGACCACTTTGGAACGTGGTTTGCCTACATGGCTTTCATACCACACATCTCGAAGAACGTGTGTACGTGCATCCTATTTTTTGGGACACGTATCAACGTGTGTAGAGGATAATTGCAGTCATGGGTGGCAGTTGTTTGCGTAAAAATAGGACTATTGTTGAGTTTTACGCACAAAAGGCCAAGTCTATAAATAGACTTGTTTTTCTCATATAACACACACAGGGAGACATGAGAGAATACAGAAAGATCAGAGCCCAGAGACTTTGAATTTCTAAGAGCATTCTTCTTCAACTTTTCTTCATGAACAGAGTGAAGCAAAGCAGGAAAGCATTCGGCCTCGCCATCAGTGCCCAAGTGCGTCGATACCCTTCTGGTGACTTAGTTCTTCCAGCTGTTCATCTTCCAGCAGTAATCTTCATTATCATCGTATGGTCCAAGGAACAAAGTATTCATTTACAAGATCAGACTTCTATAGCAATACTTTTCCAGAATCAAATTTGTACTTTTTTGTACTTTTTCTTATTTTCTTTCAAAAGCCAATTTTAATGCATTTTGTTAAGTGAAACAACCATTCCGCTTCAATAAGGCCTGGCCGAAGCAGCCGAGGTATGATGAGCCGGTTGTTAAGGGTTTGAGCTTGGTAGTGTCTGGGAATGCCCAATTTTATTTGGCCATGAGACTCAAGTCAGTTAAAACAGAACTTAAGACGGAATAAGGAGAGGCCACATTCAGTTCTTGACTTCTTGCTGTTCGTGAAGATACGCTCAAGGGGGTTCAATCCCGCCTCAATAATTCTTCTCAAGATCCAGAGCTGGCCACAAAAGAGACCGCCCTCATGAAGGAGGTCCATGAACGTGCATGTCAGGAGAAGATACAACTCGTGCAAGGGGCCAAATGCGCATGGCTAAAAGATGGTGATAGATGTTCCAAATTTTTCTATGATATCATAGGTACGCAACATCTGTCACGCCTCAGAACCAGAACACTAGAGAGCGGGGGCAGACATAGCCAGCTACGTATAATGAAATAGGATCCACTACACTATACGATCACGGCTGTCTAGATATATGAGGGTTTATCTACAAGCCAACAGTCTCTTATGGTCATGAACAAGCCTAGTGTCTCAATCACAAGCAAGTAAGTAAATGTTACAAGATGTAAGATCACCAAATATACAATAGTAAGGCGTCCCAAACATTACATATTCAGCTGATCATGAAGCTAGTCGTAGAAAATGTCAGGACTAGCAAGAGTTTAGTCATACATAATCAACCCTAGGATTTGTCAATCATGTTACAGCCCGTAGGCAGACTGTAAGTAAAAATATACATGAGCTAACACTTACTCGGCAGCTAAATGCCTCTAAAGAATAATTTTACAATAGAGTGGGAGAGCCAAAATAAACCCATTCATTGCCAGGATTCCGTCTAGTAGTCACCATCTGGCTGGAAAGTCGGTAGATCCTCTAGTGTTGCTCCGGAATCTGGTCATACAAAACCAACTGGGTCAGACCTCAGAAAGAGCAAGTGCCGCAAGGGAGGCTACACTTAGGAACTAAAACCAGCAATTAGCATAAGCATATAATTAAATAAAAGACAGTAATTAAAGAAAAGCATGACAGGATGATATACGATGAGATAACCATGGGACTATTCAGATAACCAGGTTACAACCCGTAAACCAAACAAGGATCGGGATTGTAACCCTTCGTCTGAACAGAACTTGGTTTCTCCCACCATTTATCAGCAAGATAAAATAAGTAATCAGGACATGTAACAATCTTGTACAGGATCAAGACAAGACTAGACAGGTTATACCTCATCCAATCAATCACGACCAAGTAATAAGTACGGCTTGATACTTTAACTAACTAGGGTTATCACAGGCCTAGGTACTTGTCACGACCTGCACCCACTTTTCGGATACGAGACGTGTCCAAGCCAGCCTACGTCGCAGAGTCGACGGTAGAACGCTGTCAAGCCCACAAGAAATAAATGCTCAAAATATAACATTTGCTGCTCATTCACATTTCTAAATTTGTTACAACATTTACAACGTTTATAAAAGAAAATACAAGATTTTACAATTAATAAAATTGTTACAATTGCTTTCTAATTCTAGGTTGACCTCAGCATACCCAAGCCTTCCCAATGCTAAGAGTGATCGCGGCTAAACCTGAAAAATGTTGGTTTTCAGTCAGGAATGGAACAAGTACACAAACCGACGGCAATGCGAAAACACAATAGAATTAACAAGACATGAAAATAGCATATGAGATATGAAATTTGGAAAGTACTGAAGACATGGCACGGTGGAGAAGAAAAGGAAAAATAAATAAAAGACATCTACCTATGTGGTGTGAAATATTATTTTCAACATATGAACGACTAGGGGATAAATCCGACTCACTTCACGTGTCGTGTGCAGCTGCTATCGTTCAAGAATAAACATTTTGGGGATATTTCTGGATAGTCCACATGTGTACTAAGATATTTCCCCTCTCGACTACTCCTGTGACGAGCGTGTCAACAAGCAGCAAGATATATGTATAGACATGAAATGAAAAGACTACTATGAATCGAAAGCAATCAGAAAGTGCACTTGCCTGTCGTTCCGAGCTGCGCGTACTGCTCAAGTGTTGAGTTGGAGTCCAGGTAAAATGTTTTGTGAAAGTCTAATTAATACATGGTATTTACTATAATAAGAATATTTCTTTAGTCTTTGCTAATTCCCCTTTTTAACCTCTATTTAGAGTCTAGCTAAAAGTGGTAGACAACTCTTGAGAAAACAAGCTTTGGTTATTGCCTACTTCCCCTTTCTAGTTACTACCTAGACTTTGCCAAGTCCATCTATACCACAGGTTTATCACTTAGGGCTGTCCCTACACCTCTCGATTTATTCAACCATAACATGTCACCTTAAGCAGGGAACTTTTCTTCTATCTGTGCACACCAGTGCACAGGTTGAACTAACTAGTACCAGGCTATATCCTTTCCGTTAACAGGACTTCCTCATACTCCTACCTCTGGCCATACATGTCTGGTATTTCTCCTTCCTGTTTATCTGGTTTACCCCACCTGGTTGATGCCTAGTCCTAGTGTCCCTGTCTTAGCACATTCTGAACACCAATGCTCAGTAACTGAAATCTAACTGCAGGCCACTTTTGTAGCGCCCCGCTTTCGATAGGCGACGGAACTTCATAATATGCTAGTGCCGAGTCAGATCGGCCGGGAACTTAGATGGCCATCTGACTCGATCGCTAAGCTTGGTAAACGTTAATGCCTTGCGGCATCGATTTAAATCGATTTGGACGGAAGATACGAGAATCGATCCAACTCATGGAACGACTTCTGTTGGAACAAGTCCTAGATGCAGCGGGCTGCGTCTCGGCGAGTGAGCTCTCTATAAGAGTCCCTTCGACGGGACCGGACCGTAGTATGGTTTTCTTGGAGCTTTGCCGCTGGGCTTGATTGAAGTGCTTTCGCGTCGTTTTTATGGATGCAATTACAATTTTGAATGCAAGGGGAAAGGAAGGAATTCTAACAAGTGTTGTGCCACTGCAGGAGCTCGCGTAACTAAGGATTGACATTGCGTAGCGCTTCGACGACCGAGATGAAGCTAAGTAATCGGTGGATGATTCGGCCTTCTTTTCCATTCCGTCCCGCAAACTAAGTCCTTGCTTCAATTCATTCAAATCGAACGATGCCAAGTTAATTGCATGCCAATCCACTAAGTCAAGAACTCGGGAAAAACGTATCAATTTAGAGTGTTCTACTCTGGAAAAATACAAGTCTTATCACATAGCTCGAAAAGTTTAAGGTTTACAAAAAGAGATAGACTATTTCATGTGCTGCAAAATATTATGAAATGTTGGTCATGGGTTATGATGCCTCGGACAATTTGGTGCCTACAGGACGCTAAATCGGGAGTACGGCCTCGGGGAAAATAAATAGTTGCATGAGTTGGAAGAAATGATAATGTCCTTCAGTATTGTCCGCGCTATACAAATCTGTCCGCACATATTAGACAAGTTCACGCATTGGCATGGTCATGGACAGCTTGTGCATAAGTTGAACTTTCCTCGATGCGGTATCCGGGGCATCGGAACCGAATCGACCTAGGGGGAAAAGATAAATTTGTGCTTCGGCGCGAGGCATTACGGGACCGGCAGAAGGGCTTGCAACCCACGCTGCAGGCACGTCGTAATGCCATATAGTCCCTCGTGATGCATAGCATCAATGACCGCGCATATAAGATAGAGCATGCTTACCTATTGTCTTATGCAGGTAGTACATATTATCTGTGTTTTATGCAGGGATGAGCACGGCCGTGGTAAGAAACGGGTTGAACTGTTATGTTTCCTTGTATGCTTATTACTCAAAGATGGCTATCGAACATGAACTGAATTCATTTAGTTCTAATAGAAAGACAACTCTAAAGCATGCCTATCCTATCAAATCAGAGTTGGTTTAGACGAGTTGGTTCGTCTCATCCACTTAGCAAGTGTGCTAATCCCCTCCCCCAATTCCCCCAGGTGCGACGGGCGCTCCCATCTAAACAGGAGCTGAAGTGCGGAGAGGCATTTTGAAGCTCTTCCTATGCTGAAGTATTTTGAAGCCAATTCAATCGACGGCTTTGTATAAAGGGGCGAATGTATGGAACGGCAAGCGTTAGTTCAGGCAACTTGTCGAATGTATTTTCTTTCTGTTTTTAATCAATGTAGCCGCAACGGCATCCAATGTAAATTACGACTTGCACTTCGTTGCAAGCTATGAATGAAAAGCATTTCTATCTTCCTATACTGCGTCTTATATTCTGATGTGAATTGTGAAGTTTCGACTTGGCGTATTAATATCAAAATGAAAAGATAACCATTTGAGAACTTGTCATCTTGCCTTGCACGAGCGCAACTTCAGGCTCGTGCGGCATCACGCCTTAGCGAGGACGATCGAATCGGCAAAGTAATACCGGGGATGAACGGTTTGCCGACTCGGGGCGTGACAGATTGGTATCAGAGCTCAGTTATATTTCCTCGGATTTTCGAAAGATGTTTCATTGTTGGAATGTCCGTTGCGATGGCTCGATTGAATGCTCGTCGGCAGGCTGCGTGAAATAAAAGTTCCATACAGGTAAGCTCGTAACTATTTTTGAAAAGTACTAACGGGTTTACTCTGTTTTATAGAAAAATGCCTAAGAAGAAAAACAATAACGGCACGATAAACCAAACCGTGGATAGTGCGTCGAGCACAAAAAGCGCTGGCCCCAGCGAATCGACTATGGAGAGGATGCTACAGTTGATGGAACTGCAGCAGCAACAGCTTCAGATGCAATTCAAAGCTCAATTTGATGCGCAGCAGAAGCAGATGAACGCTCTGACTCAGATAGTGAGCAAGATGGCGGACAGTACCAAGGCAACGGATGCGGTACCCGAGGAAGGGCAAGATGCGCAAGACGAAGTCGAAGGAGAAGTCCAACCACAAATGAAAGACTATTCGTCCATGCTTAAAGTGAAGGAGTTTCGCAAAATGAACCCGCCAAAGTTCAACGACCGAGCAGAGCCCGACGTGATAGTAGGATGGCTCGCGGAGATTGAGGACTTGTTCGATCTCCTCTGCATCGAAGGATCCTCGAGGGTGGCCTGTGCGGTGCTGCAACTGCAACTAAGGGCACATGACTGGTGGACAGCGAAGAAACAGGAGATCTGTGAAACCGATTCTAGCATAAAGATTTCCTGGGAGGTGTTCAAGGCGGCCTTCCTTGAGCAATACGTTCCTCGTGCTATCCGCCGACAGAAGGGGGATGAGTTCATGATGTTGAGGCAAGGGAACATGACTGTTGAAGACTACGATGCAAGCTTCTCGAAACTTGCAAAATTTGCCGGCGCCTTCCTGCCCAACAAAGAGGAATGGTGCGAGCGTTTTCAACAGGGCCTCAACGACGAATTGCGTAGGGACGTCATGAACCAACGATGCAAAACTTATCGTGAGTCCTACGAAGCGGCGCTTGATAGCGAGCGGATCTTTGGCCGTATGTCACAAAGGGTCGTACCTGTCGTCCGTAACAACTTCAACAAGCGTCCTAACGACGCGGGAGGATCGGGAGTACAAAAGCGTCCAAACACATCCGACATCCAGCGTCCGTATCCAGGATTACACTGCAATATTTGTGGCAGGCATAGACATCGCCAGAGAGATTGCTACCAGAGAACATGTTCCGGGTGCGGCACGAGGGGCCATTCGAATTCGCAATGTCTGAGGAATGTTCCGAACCAACAGAACCCACCAAGGGACGATCCGAATCAGTATAAAGTGCCTACTCTGCAAGGCGCTAACGCGGTGCCCATCAACCGACCGAATCAGCGCCATGGGGCTCAAGGTCGAGTGTACGCATTAACTCGGGACGAGGCGTTTGCATCCGATACCGTTGTAACAGGTATATTACTCTACAAAAATATACCTGCTCGAGTATTATTCGATTCGGGTGCGACGCACAGCTTTATATCTATCGATTATGTGGAAGAAAATAAAATAGCTAAGCAATCACTAGATATAAACATTAGCGTTAGCACTCCGTCGGGAGTCGATATACCTGCGAACTTTATTTGTAGGGATGGCCACATTTGCATTGGGAGAAGATATCTATCCTTGGACGCCGTCGTACTCGACATCAAAGAGTACGACATAAACCTGGGCATGGATTGGTTGGGCGCTTGTCGTGCAACGATCGAGTGTGCAGAGAAGAGAGTGGTGTTTCGTCTTCCTGACGAGACAGAGTTCTCGTATTCGTGCGGTACGGTCTCGAAGACGGCAATGGTGGTATCGGCAATCTCGGCGAGGCGTATGCTGCGTTCCGGCTGTGCGGGATACTTGGCATCAGTTCGAGACACGCGGAAGGATAATACAAACGCATCGCAGACTGATGTTGCGGTAGATTTTCCCGACGTTTTTCCTGAAGAGATGCCTGGGATGCCGCCGGATCGAGAAATTGAATTCAGCATCGACACCTTTCCGGATACACGGCCGATATCGAAGGCGCCGTACCGAATGGCTCCAGCAGAACTGAAGGAACTGAAGGTGCAATTGCAAGAGTTGCTAGACCGCGGATTTATTCGCCCTAGCGTCTCTCCGTAGGGAGCTCCCGTACTGTTCGTGAAGAAGAAGGATGGGTCGTTGCGGCTATGTATCGACTATCGGGAACTCAACAAGGCGACCGTACAGAACAAGTATCCTTTACCCCGAATCGATGACTTGTTTGACCAACTGCAAGACGCGTCCGTGTTTTCAAAAATCGATCTTCGCTCCGGCTACCACCAACTGAAGATCAAGTCCGACGACGTATCGAAGTCCGCCTTCCGCACTCGATATGGTCATTACGAATTCCTCGTCATGTCGTTCGGTTTGACGAACGCCCCAGCCGCGTTCATGGATCTGATGAACAGTGTCTTCCGACCGTAAATCGACAAATTTGTAGTTGTGTTAATCAACGATATCCTTGTCTACTCCAAGAGTCGAGAAGAGCACGCAGAGCACTTAAAGACGGTATTGCAGACGCTGCGTGAAAACAAGTTATATGCCAAGCAGAGTAAGTGCGAGTTCTGGATGAGTAGCGTGACTTTCCTCGGACATGTAATCTCTGCCGAAGGTGTCGCGGTGGACCCAAAGAAGATTGAAGCGGTGGTAGAGTGGAAATGACCTGCCTCGGCTAGCGATATTCGAAGCTTTCTGGGCCTAGCGGGCTACTATCGAAGATTTGTGCGAAGCTTTTCGAAACTAGCGTCGCCTCTGACTCGCCTCACCCAGAAGGGGGTAGAATTCGAATGGAGTGACGACTGTGAATCCAGCTTTCAAGAGTTGAAGCAACGGCTCGTCTCAGCTCCAATCCTTGTACTTCCAGACGATCCAGAAGGCTTTCAGATATTCAGCGACGCATCGGGAACTGGCCTCGGGTGCGTGCTCATGCAGAGGGACAAAGTCATCTCCTATGCTTCACGGCAGTTGAAGCAGCACGAGAAAAACTACCCGACGCACGACTTAGAATTGGCGGCGATCGTGTTTGCGTTGAAACTCTGGCGGCACTATCTCTACGGCGTGGCTTGCAGAATCTATACGGATCATAAACGTCTGAAGTACTTGTTTATGTAACGAGAGCTCAACCTACGACAGCGACGTTGGCTCGAACTCATAAAAGACTACGAGCTAACGATCGAGTACACGCCGGGCAAGGGAAACGTTGTGGCCGACGCGCTTAGCAGAATGTTTATGGGAACACTAGCCATAAACAGAGAGATACGGCGGGACCTTGAAGCGATGGGTATCGAACTCGGCATTGAGTATCGACACCTGTACCTAGCTCAGCTGAAGTTAGGATCGAGCCTACTTAGTAAGATAAAGTCCGCGCAGAAGGACGACTCATTCCTGAAGAAGATGCGCGAGCTGATTTCAACGGGAAGGGTGACTGACTTCGCGGAAGATGGAGACGGGACGATGCGACTGAAGGGAAGGCTCTGCATTCCCGAAACTGCCGAACTCAGAAAAGAAATTCTGACAGAGGCACACTATGCGAAGTATTCGTTGCATCCTGGGGGCACCAAGATGTACAAGGACTTGCGCACAAACTTCTGGTGGCACGGCATGAAGAAAGATGTAGCTACTTTCGTATCGCAGTGCATGGCGTGTCAGCAAGTGAAGGCGGAACACCAAAGGCCAGGCGGAGAGCTACAGAATATTCCCATTCCCGAGTGGAAGTGGGACAACATCTCTATAGATTTTATTGTGGGATTTCCGAAGACGCCGCGGGGAAATGATACGATTTGGGTCATTGTTGATAGATTGACCAAGTCGGCTCACTTCATCGCAATCAAAGTAGGATGGAGCGTCGATCGGTTAGCGCAAATCTACGTCGACGAGATCGTTCGACTGCATGGGGTGCCGGCTTCAATAATTTCGGACAGAGACGGACGATTCCTATCGCGTTTCTGGACGAGCTTACAGGCGACGATGGGGACCAAACTAAATTTTAGCTCCGCGTACCATCCCCAAACAGACGGTCAGACGGAGAGGGTGAATCAAATTCTAGAAGACATGTTGCGCCTGTGTGCGATCGACCTAAAGACTAGTTGGGATACACATTTGCCGCTTGCGGAGTTTGCGTATAACAACAGTTACCAGTCGAGCATTCAGATGGCTCCATACGAAGCGCTCTACGGGCGAAAGTGTCGTTCGTCGATATGCTGGGATGAAGTCGGAGAGCGACAAGTGCTTGGGCCGGAACTGGTGGAGCAGGCCGTCGAGAAAGTTTGCTTGATTCGAGATAGACTCCGTATCGCGCAAAGTCGACAAAAGAGCTACGCAGATCTTCGTCGACGACCGCTAGAGTTCTTGGTCGGGGACCACGTGTTTCTGAAAGTAACGCCCATGCGCGGGGTGATGCGGTTCGTCGTGAAGGGCAAGTTGAGTCCGAGATTTGTAGGCCCCTTCGAGATTATCGAGCGAGTTGCGACGGTTGCTTATCGGATCGCACTACCTCCTGCCTTGGCCGATGTGCATGATGTCTTCCACGTTTCACAACTTCGAAAATACGTGCACGATCCAAGCCATGTGGTTAGCTTCGATCAGTTGGAGCTGCGTAGTGACTTGTCCTACTCGGAGGAGCCTATATAAATTTTGGACCGCAAAGAGAAAGTGCTACGCAATCGATCGATGTCCTTGGTCCGCATGCTTTGGCGGAACCACTCAGTCGAGGAGTTGACGTGGGAGATGGAGGCGGAGATGAAAGAGAAGTACCCCGCGTTGTTTCTCTAAAATTAAGGTCAGACCCTTGTTCTTAAGTTTCGGGACGAAACTTTTTCTTAGTGGTATATTATGTAGCGCCCCGCTTTCGATATGCGATGGAACTTCATAATATGCTAGCGCCGAGTCAGATCGGTCGGGAACTTAGATGGCCATCTGACTCGATCGCTAAGCTTGGTAAACGTTAACGCCTTGCGACATCGATTCAAATCGATTTGGACGGAAGATACGAGAATCGATCCAACTCATGGAACGACTTCTGTTGGAACAAGTTCTAGATGCAGCGGGCTGCGTCTCGGCGAGTGAGCTCTCTATAAGAGTCCCTTCGACGGGACCGGACCGCTGTATGGTTTTTTTGGAGCTTTGCCGTTGGGCTTGATTGAAGTGCTTTTGCGTCGTTTTCATGGATGCAATTACAATTTTGAATGCAAGGGGAAAGAAAGGAATTCTAACAAGTGTTGTGCCACTGCAGGAGCTCGCGTAACTAAGGATTGACGTTGCGTAGCGCTTCGACGACCGAGACAAAGCTAAGTAATCGGTGGGTGATTCGGCCTTTTTTTCCATTCCGTCCCGCAAACTAAGTCCTTGCTTCAATTCATTCAAATCGAACGATGCCAAGTTAATTGCATGCCAATCCACTAAGTCAAGAACTCGGGAAAAATGTATCAATTTAGAGTGTTCTACTCTGGAAAAATACAAGTCTTATCACATAGCTCGAAAAGTTTAAGGTTTACAAAAAGAGATAGACTATTTCATGTGCTGCAAAATATTATGAAATATTGGTCATGGGTTATGATGCCTCGGACAATTTGGTGCCTACGGGACGCTAAATCGGGAGTACGGCCTCGGGGAAAATAAATAGTTGCATGAGTTGGGAGAAATGATAATGTCCTTCGGTATTGTCCGCGCTATACAAATCTGTCCGCACATATTAGACAAGTTCACGCATTGGCATGGTCATGGACAGCTTGTGCACAAGTTGAACTTTCCTCGATGCGGTATCCGGGGCATCGGAACCGAATCGACCTAGGGGAAAAGATAAATTCGTGCTTCGACGCGAGGCATTACGGGACCGGCAGAAGGGCTTGCAACCCACGCTGCAGGCACGTCGTAATGCCATATAGTCCCTCGTGATGCATAGCATCAATGACCGCGCATATAAGATAGAGCATGCTCACCTATTGTCTTATGCAGGTAGTACATATTATCTGTGTTTTATGCAGGGACGAGCACGGCCGTGGTAAGAAACGGGTTAAACTGTTATGTTTCCTTGTATGCTTATTACTCAAAGATGGCTATCGAACATGAACTGAATTCATTTAGTTCTAATAGAAAGACAACTCTAAAGCATGCCTATCCTATCAAATCAGAGTTGGTTTAGACGAGTTGGTTCGTCTCGTCCACTTAGCAAGTGTGCTAATCCCCTCCCCCAATTCCCCCAGGTGCGACGGGCGCTCCCATCTAAACAGGAGCTGAAGTGCGGAGAGGCATTTTGAAGCTCTTCCTATGCTGAAGTATTTTGAAGCCAATTCAATCGACGGCTTTGTATAAAGGGGCGAATGTATGGAACGGCAAGCGTTAGTTCAGGCAACTTGTCGAATGTATTTTCTTTCTGTTTTTAATCAATGTAGCCGCAACGGCATCCAATGTAAATTACGACTTGCACTTCGTTGCAAGCTATGAATGAAAAACATTTCTATCTTCCTATACTGCGTCTTATATTCTGATGTGAATTGTGAAGTTTCGACTTGGCGTATTAATATCAAAATAAAAAGATAACCATTTGAGAACTTGTCATCTTGCCTTGCACGAGCGCAACTTCAGGCTCGTGCGGCATCACGCCTTAGCGAGGACGATCGAATCGGCAAAGTAATACCGGGGACGAACGGTTTGCCGACTCGGGGCGTGACAACTTTTCCCTTACTCCATGTCTTGGTATTCAGGTCCCTGCATACCAGTCTCCAGGTCTAACATTAGCTCTAACCATTCAGTTATACTTTCCTACTACTAATCCCTTGCCTGGACCTGTCTACTAATTTCCTGACCAAAACATTTGTCTGCTACAGCCTGTGCACATCAGTCAAGAGATAATAACCCAGAGAACTATTTGGTAATTTCAGCAACTAACCTCATCACCAAACATTCCACTGCACTATAATCATATCAATCTACCCTATGCATCTTCTAATGAGATTGTATGTAATGTGTACAATCTCCTAGAGTTTATGTTAGCTGCTACACTGTTGGTAGGATCATGAATGTACTGGACACTCTCCCCACACCCAACCCAGGTTCTATTATTCTGAACTTGAAGTTCACAATACAATTTATGACTGAACCTAAAGTCTTCATTTGTCTAAAATGAATGTCTGGGCACAACATTAAGACCAAGGGGTCAATCTCGATGTAGGATAGCTACCTGGGTTTGGTCACCAATGTTGTAGGTGAATCCTGATACATTCAGCTAGTTTAACAAGCTACCACCTGGCCAAGAATCCATGTATACTATTCTAACAGCTAGCTATCTAGACTAAGCATGTAGGATGCATGGTTTGAATCCAACTTGTCATGAAGAGAAGGGTGCTTCGAACAGTGCATCCTTGGGGTGACCTCCACATTCAGGGACTGATACCAATCTTCCCCCATTGAACTACACCTAACCCTGTTGATGCCTAATCGAAACCAACCCCTCCTACAGGACTGATAGGTGGTGGGTTAGTTGGTATCTCATATCAAATAGGCTAATGCAAACATTAATTAGTATCATATCAGCTAGGCTAATACAACATTACTAGTATTTCATATCAGCTAGGATGGAAGGGAATATGCAATTGAGTGTTTGCAGACATCCATTGTCTGTAAAATGAGTAAGCAGTGTGTGTAATTTATAAGGACATCTCCAATTGCAGTAAGCTAATTAGCTGCAGGACAAACTTCTAATGAAGATTTAAACTAACTGGATGATACTATGGGTACTGCAGGGCAGTCTCTTCCTCAAGGTTAACTGGTACCTTATGGGTGAATGATACATCAAGGGGTCTAGGATTATATAATACAGGCAAGTGACAGGGATTGCTACCCTTATACAACCTAGTGTAGGGTGTGGTCTGGCACCAAACCAGTTAGTACCAGAACCTGGTCCCTTACCACTCTGGATACTGACATTAGGATAGTCCCCTGGGCCATACAGGCGTTCCTGTATTGTATACTCACAACCCAACATCCTTAGTAATCTTGTAACCTTAATATTTCTATTCCTATACTCTTCCTAGCTTTGATCCATTCTCATACATTTGTCCTGCTTCTGTACTCAAGAATGCAGTGTTTAGCACCTTGAATATGCAGGATACATTCAAGTGAATGCAGACCATGCAATCTGATGTGTAGGGCAACATGAAATGAAGGGAAATACCTTCTGAATCATAGGGATGTGACTAAATGGGAATAAAAATCAACAAGGAACATGACAGATGCATCATAGGCTCGAATGAGCTTATATCAGGGTCTGAACAATTGGGCTATGCAAGGCACCCATACAATTGGGACATGTAGGACAATTATAGAGTTATGATACTACAAGATAGGATGCAGTGAAATGAATTTGTGCAGTAATTGGTGTTTGCAAGATAGTGTTTACAGAATGATACACATGTTTTGATACCAAATTGTATCGGTATGGTGATGGAAGGGTGTAGGATATCTAATGTGGCATGAATGGACGCAGGCATGCTATAACAGGTAGGGGTTCCTGGGCAGTGCAAAAGGTGTACAAAACCTGAATAAGGCTAGTGGCTGCAACCTGGCTCCTTCAAATGTAGGCTAAAATCAAAAGTGAAGTAGACAGAATCAATTTGATCTGCTGAACAGGGTAAGGATGTAACCCCATAGTCCCACCCCATATGGACAGAACATGAACTCATCGTGACAGAGCAACTGGATGTTTCCAAGGGAGGCACTAACTCTAATACCTGGGTCTTAACTTCCTAATCCCTACCCTCTTAATTTCCTGATACTCCTTCCCTGTGTCTATAATGTGCATTAAGTTATAACTCGACATATAGTTGTATGAGTATAACCCCCTTCTATTGTACAGATCAAAGACCAAACAGTTGCTATTCCTGTTGATACCCCTGTTCCATTAATGCCCATTGGTTTTGAGTTTTTGGTATATATGTTCCTATGATACGAAACCTCTATTAGTCATTAGGTCGAACACCTACCCCTCTTTCCTTAATGTTGATTAAAACTGTATTGGCAAGCCTAACGATAGATTGATTCAATGAATTAAAAACATTGGTGGCAAGAACAATACCTGTCGAAGATTGGTTTCTTCAACTCCTCAAATCCTCCTTGATGCAGAGCAGGAAGCAACTTGCGACAGAAAGATTTAGGGTTTCCGAAGAGGTAAGGCCAGGTTGATCTCTAGAATTTATACTAGGGTTTAGATAGTTTGTGAAGATAGAATCGAATCTCTCGATCCCCATCCGAGCAGGATTTGAATCCTGTTCTCAAAGGGATTCAAAATCAATGGCCGTTTGAATTTAAACTTGGGGATTTTGTAATAGAACCCCTCTTATTCAGTGATATTGGAGAAAGCCCCTTACTAGTTCTTTTTATTTACAAAGAAGTCCATTTGTTTATATATATACTTGTAGATATAAATATTTAATGAATCATATGCACTAATTAATAATTCCACAAAATTTAACAATATGAAAAGGGAAATTTTAGGTCAAGGGCTCACATTACTAGCAAGATGCAGTGAGATTATTCCACAGCCACAAGCCCAGCAGACCATCCAGGTTATCCAGGTCGAATATTAGTACAATAAGGGTGCAACACATGACAGTGTGCTGGAAATGTGCCCTACTCGTCGGCAGGCTACAGATCCCAAGTAGGGCGCCCAGATAACGGGATTGCCTGTAGCTGGGAAAATCTCTTCATGACTACTGGATTATTCTAGTTATTAGCCTTAGTCAATTTACCGTAGGTACCCCTGACCGTGGTACTCAGGGGTCCCTGTCCTAAACATGATGCAAGACAAGACAGGTTTATTTGTACAAGCACAATCGTCCACGGTGTCCAGGTCATTAAATCTTGTCATGTCAAGCTAGCCGTCGCAACAGCCTTCGAGATATATCATGTCAGGTTTATCATGTCAAGAGTGCGCCACGACGGGCCACTATCAAGAATTGTCATGTCAAGTTATCATGCCAAATTTATTTGTCAGGAGTGCGCCACGTCGGGCCACTATCATGTCATGTCATTTGTCAAAAGTGCACCACAACGGGTCACCATCGTGTCGGAGAACGTATTAAAATTAATGGCGCAAGCATACAAGTGGTAATTAAATATTAGCAGGAGCAAGGACGTCATGCGGCTCAGGAAAAATTATTACATGCAGCCAGGAAGTCACTATCAATCATTACACTAACAAGTCGTGTTTAGGGAAGCAATTTAGAATCACACATTATTTAATCATAATAATATAATTGTAAGGACAAATAAGACAAAAGATAGTGGGACCCGCAATTAATGCAAATATGCCATGTGGCTCAGAAAAAATTATTTATGCAAGCAATCATGCGGCCATAAATTATTTAACTGGCCATACAAGCAGTTGGCCATATGCGGCTGATATAACATGCAGGCTAACATGCGGCTCACTTGGCATTTGCATGCGGCCAAGTGCTTGGCCTATGCATGCGGCCAACTTTGTAAGGTCATGCGGCCAGCAACCTTGTTCCCATGCAAATGCAAGCAATGTAAGGCCATGCTAAATAATATAATTAATATAAGGCCATGTAATTAAATAATGCAAGCAACTTGTCCCCATGCGGCCAGCTTAAAATAATACATGCGGCCAGAAGAGAAATGGCCCATGCGGTCAAGTAAATATGAATGCAAACAAATGTGCTTGCTAATAATGCATACAAAGCTAAGCATTAATTATATGCATGCAAAGCTTGCATTTAACAAATATGCATGCAAGACTTCTATATGCGGCTCACTTAAGGAAATGCCATGCGGCTCGCTTAAGGAAATAAGCATGCAAGCCATTATTGATAAGGAAATAATCAATAATGCATGCGGCTACTAAAATACTTCATGCGGCCAAGTATAATGGCCAGCACACTTTGCTAGTACTAATGCATTGATGCTAATGCAAATGACAATGCATTAAAGGCTCAGGTTAAAGCATTAAATGCTAATGCAAAGGACAATGCATTAAAGGCTCAGGTTAAGGCATTAAATGCTAATGAAAAGGACAATGCATTAAAGGCTTAGGCTAAAGCTAATGCATTAAATGCTAATGCACTCCATGCGGCCAAATATTTAATGGCCATGCAAACATGGCTAAAGGCCATGCGGCCAATAAATTAACTACAGGCCATATGCAGCTGAAGTTGCTTGCATGCAATAAATATTGCCAATATAACCATATGCGGCTGAAGTTGCTGCAACTATAATATATATAAAAATGCTCCATGCGGCCAACTTGAGTTCATGTGGCTGGCTAATATGGTTTCCATGCATGCTTAAAGCTTAAAGCTTAAAGCTAAAGTTTAATATATAAAATGCACGTTTCCATGCAAGCTTCAGGTTAAAGCCGATGCATGTTTCCATACAAGCTCCAAGCAATTATTAAATATTAATAGTTAAAGCATACAATTAATGCATGCAACCTAAAGTATGTATTTAAATATACAAGCTTATGTGGCTGGCTTTGTTCTCATGCGGCCAACATTACTTTGGCCATGTATTTAATGCAAGTAAGCACGTGCTTGCAAATGCATGCAATTAGCGGGAGCAAAGAAATGCTCATGCGGCCAGCCAATAAATGCTCATGCGGCCCAAAGTGAAATTAATGGCTCCCACAGAGAACATGTCCATGGAAAATACTATGGCCTCCATGCTCCTCCAAACAACATTAGGAATCCAAATCCAAACTCTCGTAGGTCAAATTTGGACAAAATGGAATTATCTACAACATGGGACCATCAACTAGCAAAAATATGCAAGTTTGATAGATCAAAATTCATGGAAACCAAAAATACCACAAAGCTAGATCTGCAAGAAATTAACCACAGAAATAAAAAAATGCCAAGTACTAAAGTGGGTTAGAAACACATGAGGAAGACAATGGAACAATAAAAAATGGACTTTCTTCATGAAGCAAGATGCACTTGCCTAAGCTCTCCACTCTCTCAGGTTGGTGGAGAAGTAATGGTAGGGAAGAAGAAGAGTTAATGAGAAAAGAGAAATGTTTGGTAGGATATTTAATGAAGGTGGTGGTAGGTGGAAGTGGTTTGGTTCACATAAAATCAAGCAAAACCGAACCAAGCCAAACAAACCGAATCGAACCAAGATAAACCAATCAATAAAATGCCAAAATAAATCAAACAGAGAGACATGCAATACGGGTCAAAATACGTATACGTATTCCAAATACGTAATACGAGATATGGGCATTACAACTCTACCCACCTTAAAAGAATTCCGTCCTTGGAATTTAATCAAGTGGCTAGAGATGCAAGGACAAGCTATACTAAGCAATCAATCAAACAATCAATCATGCAAGCAAGAAATTTGAAGACATAAGGAAGAGGGAAAATATCCTGCTAGGAACCTCTCTGCCGGTTCTGAATCTGAGCTTGGACCAGGGCATACTGTTGGGGTCTCTGCTGCTGGAATGCCTGGGCTTGATCTCCAGGTTGCTATCGGTCCATGGGAGGTGCTTTGCCTTGCTGATTGGCAGGTCCAGGAATAATGCCGCTGAAGAAGATGACATAGGAAACAATAAGGAAGGACCAGGACAGATCAAAGATGTAAACATGTGATCAGGCCAAGAATTCAGGAATTTAGAGAGTTTGAGCAGAGATCAAGGGCGAGTACTGATTGAGACATCTATTCGGTAAACCTTCATATATCTTGATTTACAAAACCTGCATGGGCCACCACTACATCACATAAATTCCATCTCCAAGACAATTGGCCATGACGGTAAAGTGGTTTCTATCACGCCCTGATTTCGTAGAATCGATAGCCATCCCCTGAGCGTGATGCCGTACGAACCTAAGTCGCGATCGCACAAGGCATAGTCATAAGGAAGGTTATCCAAAATACAACATCAAAAAAGAGTACGCAGAGAAATTGAATGACACATTTGAAATGGAAGGAACTTTTCTTTTCATTGATAATAAATATTATTTACATTCTTTTCGCGGGAGAATGGCTTCTATTTCGTTTGTTTTGGACTAGAAAAGGACGGAAAGAGAATCCTACAAGGGGGACCATGTACCTTTGATGGTCGGCTGATTGTTATCAACCAATGGCATTCGACGGTAAAATGCGAATGAGACTTACTTCACTCTGTCCCTACATTGGATTTGGTTACCTAATCTCCCCATTCAATTCTGGAGTACTTCGTTGATTATGAAACTGGTGAGCCTAGTTGGGGTCCCAATAAAATCGGATGAGGCAACAACATCACAATATCGATTGTCGTATGCACGTGTTCATGGAAATAGATGCAATAGGAGATCTACTTATAATATTGGAGTACGAGCTATGTCACTCTCCGTTCCCAAAATATGTATTTTAATATGGGTACTGCTTGAATGCATTTATTTAATATTTATCATACATTTATTCTGTATCTAATTTCTTTAATTTTATGCTAATTATTTTTCTGTATTTTATTTCTGTTTTTACTTAGCTCTTGGTTTATTTTGCTCATGTTGAACCAACTTGGTTTAACTTTGTTCAACATGATAAGCGTGGATGGTCTAGATTGTGTAGGGAGAAATGGATGGTGGGAGATTAACATGACTTGATATTTAAACCCCTCTTCTCTTTTCTCTCCTCACAACTCTCATTTTCTTTCTTCCTCCACCAAAACCCTAGCCATTGTAGAGAGGCAAGTACATCTTGCACCAAATGAAGAGATTCTTGCATTTTTCATTTCTTAATTTTTCTTTGATATGATTTGTCTAAATTGTTCCTCTCATCATCCTCTACAAGTTTAGTTCTTGGAGCTATTGATCTTAATGGCTAGTTTTGTGTAGATCTAAGTTTGTGCCATTTTCGGTTTTCTTGGATTTTGATCTATCAAACTTCTTTGTTTTCAAAATTTAGTTGTTCTATGTTGTAGAGAATTTCGTTCTACCCTATTTTGACTTATGGAAGTCCAAATTTGGACTTACTTTGAAGGTTTTATGGAGCTTGGAAGGTATGGGTTCCATGGCCATCCTTCTCAGATTTTCGGAGAAGATGGGTACCCATTTACCCAGCCGCATAGATGAGTACCCATCTACTGCCGCATGGAATTATGTTTACCCAGCCGCATAGATGAGTATCCATCTACTGTCGCATGGGATTCTGTTTACCCTGTCGCATGGAATTCTATCTTTGCAGCCGCATAGATGGGTACCCATTTACCCAGCCGCATAGATGAGTACCCATCTACTGCCGCATGGGATTTTGTTAACCCTACCGCATGGGATTCTATCTACGCAGCCGCATAGATGGGTACCCATTAACCCAGCCGCATAGATGAGTACCCATCTACTGCCGCATGGGATTCTGTTTACCCAGCCGCATAGATGAGTACCATCTACTGTCGCATGGGATTCTGTTTATCCTGCCGCATGGAATTCTATCTATGCAGCCACATAGATAGGTACCCATTTACCCAGCCGTATAGATGAGTACCCATCTACTGTCGCATGGGATTCTGTTTACCCTGCCGCATAGATGAGTACCCATCTCCTGCCGTATGGAATTCTGTTTATCCTGTCGTATGGGATTCTATCTATGCAGCCGCATAGATGGGTACCCACTTACCCTGCCGCATAGATGGGCATCCACCCTTGACCGCATAGTGCCTATTTTGGCTATTTTTGTATGTTTTATGTCTTATTTGGCTGATTTGTGGCCAGAATTTCTTCCAACTTCCAACATGAAAGTTGTAGATCTTTGTCTTGGCTTCAAGGATCTTCATGTCTCACTTTAACCAGAATTCATATATGACTTTATGTCACGAGGGGTCCACGTAACTTTCTGACTTGACCGTGTTCCGGACCTGATTACCTGTATACGTGCTGGTACCTATTCTCGGTATCTCCAGAATTGGATTCCGTTGACCCGATCTCAATTTGGTCTGTTGACCAGAATTTGAAATTCCGGTTTGCACGAAAATGCGTGCCAGTGCCAAAGTTCTCAAAACTCAGCAAACTACATGTCAACGAGTCCAGAATGACGATACGAACTCAACGGTATATCCGAAATTGGATTCCGATGAGCTGATCTCAAAATGACCCGTTGACCCGGATATTGGTATCTAACTTACATCGAAATGCGTGCCGGATCCAATGTCTACCAAAACCTAGCAAATTATATGTCAACGAGTCCAGAATAACGATACGAACTCAACGGTATATCCGAAATTGGATTCCGATGAGCCGTCGTTAAAAAGTTCCGTTGACCCAGAAAGTGGGACCTGCTTTACACCGAAATGCGTGCGCGGGCCCACGTTCTCCAAATCTAACAAATTTTATATGAAAACATGCCAGAACGACGCCAAGAGTCTAATGGTGGTGTCAGAAATGAAATCTGGAGTTCCGTGTTCAAAAATAGAATTTTACAAGTTGGAAATTACGAATTTAGACGGCCAACTTTGGCGTCAAATTCAACCAATCAAACAAGGTCACAATGAAACGAAACTGGAGGGCTAGTAAGAGGGTTATACCAGCTTCGCACAGGAACTGGTAGCACGCCAAAAGGAGCTGCGATGGAGGAGATACAAGCTGACAAAGTTGGCCCCGCGAAACTGTCCAAATTTAATATAATTTAAACGGTCAACTTGGTGGCCGGTTTTGATGTATCAAACGATAAAATTAACGGGCGAAAATTGACATGAGCGAAGGTGGATATACCGAGATTGTGACGGAGTGAAGAAATTGCCGATCCAACGGTCAAATTTCTAAGAAAATGCACGCGAAGTTGCTGCGACGGAGCGACGTTTCAGCTTCGTTTTCGAGCTCGTCACGACGGGACGTCGTACAAAACGCACGAATCGCCTCGACGGCGCATCCCGGAGGACGGTGGCCGTCAGGGGCTGTTCTCCTGAGCTTGCCCAGCCCATGGGGGCACGACTACGGCGACGAAGTTGCCGGCGGCGGCGCTCAACAGCGTACGCGCGCGCGCCAGGTGGGTCGCTCGGTCGGCTGTGCACTGTGGTGCAAAGCGCCGCAGCTGCTGTGTGCTGCCGCCGTGTGCAGTGGAGCGCGGGGACGGCCAGGACAGGCCAGGTAAGGCGGCGCAGATGGTGGCCAAGGTGGAGGCGGCTGGTTGATGGTGGCGGTGGTTCAGTTTTGAGAAGAATGAGATGGAGGAGGAGGAAGGGAGGAGATTGTATGGGCGGTTGCCGACGGCTAGGCTGGCCGGGGGTGGCCGACGTCGGCCAGGCGGAGGGGGTCGGGCATGTGGGAGGAGGTGAGGTCGAGTGAGGTGGTGGTCGGGTGAGAATGGAATGAGGAGCTGCTGTGTAGTATTGGAGTTGTTGTTGGTGTAGTTTATTTGGAAAGAGAGAGAGAGATGATAATAGTTATTGAAATGAGAGGGATAGAGAGAGAGGATAAGTGAGATAGAAAAAGGTGGCTCCCTAAACGTTAGGGCCGGCCACTTGGCCAAGGGTGTGGGGAAAAGTTGCCATGGGGTAAATTAAATGGTTGTGATTGAATTAAGGTGAAATAAATGGCAATGATGGAATATAGGAAAATAGGTAATTCTAATAGGGGATCAATTAAATAGAAATTCCGATATATATTGAAATAGATAGAAGGATATTAAATATTATTTTAGATACGAAAAAATGAGGGTGTCCCGATGGAGGGCAACATGGAGCTGGACTGGACTCGGTGGAGCCGGATTGGGTCAAAACTGGACATTGAGCAAAAATTGAATTAAAATTTGACGTTGATGATCATGGATAAATAAGTAGCACATGGGGATTCCAATAAATGGGACACAAGTGGCGGACGGATAGTAGGCTCAAAGTGGGCCATGTCCATAGTTGGGGCTGACAGGTTTTGGTCGACAGGGGACCCACAAATCAAGTTGGAAAATAAATGTGACACCGTGGGATGAAATAAAATCGGGTCACGTGTCGGGAAAGTTGTGCGAAGCAAATGGAGCACAAGATGGCATGTCTGAGTGGGACACGAAGGTCATGGGTGACGAGCGTCTCGAGTAGATCAAGCATGAGAAGTTGGTTTCAAGAAAATAACTGGTCTTGCGCTCCAAAATTAAAAGTCACGGTAACGTGCTAAAAATGATCAAGGAAAAGAGTGGGAAAATCAATTAATAATCAAATGGTCTAATTCGACCCGAAGTTCAGCGAAGCAAAAAGAGCACAAGGGAACAAGTTTAAGTGGGACACTATATACCATCATGAAGGTAATCATGTCCACTCCAAAACTCGTGAAGAAGATTTTCAGAGTTGAACATCCCTGACACTCCAAATATCAATGGCACAGAAAAGCACACTTAAGGATAAATAAACAGAAAAATTATTTATCGAAACCAGATCAATCAGAAAATTAAAATAAAAATAAAAAAATTAACCCAAAATTCAGGGTGCTCACATCCTACCCACCTTATAAAAATTTCGTCCTCGAAATTAAAACGTCCATACTCCCCCTAGGTCAAACCCCCACAAATCAAAGTCCCAGAACTTAAACAAATCATACCATCAAATGGACGACATACAGGATCATGGCATACGGTGGTAGTAAGTCTCATCTAGGTATACTAGTCATGCTAACCAAAACGGTTATAGGGTATCAAAACACACAAGCAATCTAGGGTGTTAAACCGGAAAAGACACAGAATAACAATTCATCAAAACTGTAAGGCAGTCTACCATCCTATATGAAAAACTGGTACTCATCAAAAATAAAATGAAGGTAACTACCAATTATCTAGAAAAAAGGGTATTATTCAAGAAAAAATCAAAATCACTAGTTAAGGAATAAAAGTCAATTGTATGGAAATCCAATCGCAATATATACAGAGCGTTAGAGAGGGAAAACTAGCATTATGTGTATAGGGACATGTTCATATGGTTAGATAGTAGACGTGTGTGTACGTGAATACATATGAAATTGTATATGAGAAATTGGGTTCCAAAACAACAGCTATCAAGTTACACTAATCATGGCATTTTGGTTAAACAATCTACAATACACAACTTATTCACTCATAACATGCATGGCTAACCTTATACATATATATATATATATATATATATATATATATATATATATATATATATATATATATATATATATATATATAAAGACGGTGTGTGTGTGTCCTTGTACAGGGTTATAGCCTAGTATTGAAAGGTTAAACCCAGTTTTAGTTCAGCATTTACGTGCAAAGTCTGAAAATAAGCTAACATTTAAAACAGTGAAATATTAACATAACGCGGTGTCACGCCCCAGAACCAGAATACTGAAGAGCGGGGGCGAACATAGCCAGCTACGTATATTGAAATGGAATTCCACCTCGCTATACGGTCACGGCTGTCTAGAAATATGAGGGTTTAACTACAAGCCAACAGTCTCTTATGGTCATGAACAAGCCTATTGTCTCAATCTCAAGCAAGTAATATAGTAACAAGATGTTAGATCACCAAATATACAATAAAAGGCGTCCCAAATATTACATATTCAGTTGATCATGAAGCTAGTCGTACAAAATGCGAGGACTAGCAAGAGTTTAGTCATACATGATCAACCCTAGGATTTGTTAATCATGTTTACAGCCCGTAGGTAGACAGTAAGTAAATGTGCATCGAGCTAACAGGTGCTCGTCAGCTAAACGCCTCAAAAGAATAAATTTACATATCAGTGGGTGAAACAAAAGGGAAAACCCACTCGTTGCCCGGGTTCCGTCTAGTTGTCACCATTGGGCTGGAGGTTCGGTAGATCCTCGGAAGCTGCTCCGAAATCTGGCCACACAAAACCAGCTGGATCAAACCCCAGAAAGAGCAAGTGCCATAAGGGAGGCCACGAAATAAGAACAAAGCCAGCATATCAGAATATAATAAAATGGAAAAGAGTACAGGTAAATATATAAGGTACAGCAGGACAATAAATGACTAGAGACATCGGACCATTCCGGGAGCCAAGCTACAACCCGTAAACCAAACAAGGACCGGGGTTGTAACTCTTCGCCTGAATAGCGCTTGTCTCTATCCCGTTATTGTTAAAGATAAATAAAACAATCATGCTCAGGAGTACCAGGTACTGGGCCTAGACGAGACTTAGACAGAGCTAGACAACATCCAATCACAAACGGCCAAGCAATTGCTGCGGCTTACTACTTTAACTAACTAGGGTTATCACAAGCCTAATTACTAACAAGATGCAATGAGAATTTCCCAGTCGCAAGCCCTGTAGACCATCCAGTTATCCTTCCGCGGGTTGAGAGTATGGTTGGGTACATCGTCCAGGAAATGATATACCCTTAGGTGACTTAGAGGGTGCAACACATAACAGTGCGCTGGAAATGTGCTCTACTCGTCGGCAAGCTACAAGTCCAAGCCCAGATAACGAGATTGCTTGTGACTGGAAATTCTCCATGAACTATAGTTAGATCTAGTCATTAACCTAATCTATATTCAGTGCGAGTCCCTAACCGTGGGAACCAGGGAGTCACGTCCTAGACATGATGCAAGACAAGACAAGTGGATTGCACAAGCAAGCAAGCAGGAACACCCACGGTGTCAGAGCAAGTTAAATTACAAGTCAAGAGTGCACCCCATCGGGTCACTGGCAAGTTATCAGGTTACAAGTTACAAGTCAAGTCAAGTTCCAAGTTAAGAGTGCGCCACCACGGGCCATTATCATGTCAGGTTGGTCATGTCAGGAGTGCACCACTACGGGTCACTATCGTGTTATGCTAGTTCCTTGTCATACCATGCCATGTACAATAGTCATTCCAAACATATTAAGTAAAATCAAGTTCATGACAAAAGACGTAAGGATATAAAATGAACGTAAAACATCTAATAAAATATCAATATACAGGACTATAGAAGAGCCAAGCTCAAGAATAAACAATTTATCATAGATAAGTAGATTGTACAAGGGGGTCAGGGGTTAGGCTGCGCAGGGTGTGGACTGCGCATGGAAGAGATGCGCAAGAGTTGCCTTGCGCAAGGGTTGTCTTGCGCAAGGGTAGACTGCGCATGGGGTCAAGGGGCACATGGTTAAAGGGGCACAGGAGATGCACTGCGCAATGGGTCATTGCGCATGGACCAAGGGTGCAAGGGCTGCCTTGCGCATTGATTGGATTGCGCAAGAAGGATTGCGCAAGGGTTGGTTGCGCAGAGTATGGACTGCGCAATGGCCGAGTGCGCAGGGGTAGACGGCGCATGGATGGATTGCGCAGGAGCAGACTGCGCGTGAGCAGACTGCGCATGGGCAGATTGCGCACGAGTCCATGCGCACTCGGGTTGAGCGCAGTTCGCCAAGGGGCAAGCTGCACGGTCGGCGCTGCGCTAAAAAGCGCAGGCCGAGAGGAGGATGCGCAGTCCAGCACTGCGCTAAAGAGCGCAGGCTGCAGTCTGCTACTCCAGGCCGAGAAGAACACCAAGAACACCAAATTTTTATATCTTTGCCAAATCAAAGCCAAATCTAGATTTTCAAAGGTCTAACTTGAGTAAAATTGAATTCTCTTCCACATGGAAGCATCAAACCCACAAAAATTCAACTAAAATAGATCAAAACCATGTAAATCTGAAAATAACTAAAACTTAGATCTAGAACAATGGAGACTCCAAATCACAAAATGCCAAGACCTAATGTTGATCTCCATATCCTAGCTAATGGACAAATAAAAAGAGGTGCTTATTTGATGGCAAGGTGCACTTGCCTATGGGTGATGGAGAGTTGTGTGGAGGAAGGAAGAAAAAGAAGAAAAATTAATGGAGGAAGTAATGAGGAGAGAGAGTATTAGGTGGGGATTTTAATAAGGGTGGGTTGTGTTGAGGGTGGAGTGTAGGTTATGGTGTTCCACTCATGATAAACCAAACCAAACCAATCCTACTCCAAAATAAAACCAAGCCATGGTTCAAAACTCAATCACAAGAAATCAAAATCCGCAAGTCGAGAAAATAAAATACGTGCCAAAATCAAATACGAGCATAATACGAAATACGGAAAATGGGGGTAACATGCAGTCTCATATTTACAAATTTAACATAACTTCACCAATTTCTCTAAAATTGAAACCCTGTAGATATCATATATGTGCAGTTATGTAGACAAAACTAATAACATGAAATTTATATTTAAATTACGAATTTAAACGGGAAAAAGAAGAAAACCAGAAATATTGAGGTTTGACAATTTAAACATCAATAACATATTAATGTGTATTTAGACAGGTGGGAAATCAAGTGTAGCATGCGTACGTGTCAGGCAAAGTGTTTGTGTCCACTATATCTATATTCTCATGACCCAATATAAAAACCAAATTCTATATCAAGAGCAACATTTAGAATTCTACCAAGATTGCAAAGTAGACGATTGATGTAATCAAGGCAGTTTTATTATTATTATTTAATACAAGAATAATAACAAGAAAAAATAACGATAAAATCTGTTTTGCTTATCTATTTAAAGATGAACCATTTTGAAATCCAGAGCTAAATTATCAAATCTAAGATAAAGTCTAGCAAAATTATCGATTCATTGTATTAAGAAGAAACTCATAGCAAGAAGTTACGCAAAGGTTTATAAAAGCAGGCAACCTACTCTTAAGTTGAATAATGAGAAGCAAACAAAACAAAACAATTAATAATTAAAAAAAATTGAAGGACAAACAAAAGTAGAGAAAACATGTTTCGAAAATATTTAAGTTACAATCTGATAATCATATGCGTCTGTCCAAAATCATGGTATACTAAATCTTCGTCATACTAGTAAGCAAGGCTACGATAATCACAGAGTCCTCGACTTAGACACATACCTCTAAAATCATGGTATTTAACATTTTTGCGATGCCGCTAGCTTGGCTGCAAAAACCTTAAATTCCCATACCCGAGAGATATATCCAAGTCAAACTATATGTCCTCACCATGCTGACTAATATGACTGTAGAAGACTAGACTCCATAACTTAGATGACCTAGCCCATATAATTTCATCTTGACAAAATTAATTTAAATCAACAATGAATACTCAAAAATCAATTCAAATTTATCAACGAACATCAAAATCCAAAAATGAACAAAAATCCATAAAAATACAAACTCGGATGCAACAGCTATCATCAAAATTTAAAATTCAATAATCATCCTTCAAAATTAATAAATACAAACTCAATTTCAATAATAATCCATCAAAATCAAATTCAATAGCAGAAAGTAAAGATAAATCAATCAAGGAAAAAGAGTTTTCAAATCGAAGTTAAATAAGATTCTCAAGGGTCGTCCCGGGAATCTCTCAAGAGACCTGACTGTGATTGAGTACCTTCAAAATATATCCTAATCCTATTGCAGGCTGTAGTAGTACTCTAGTTCGAATACCACTACACTTTTAGTCTCGACCTGCATGGGCCACCACTAAAAATGTGTCACGACCCGCCCCCTAGGGTTAGGGCACGAGAATGTAACAACGCCCAGCCTACGCCGTAGTGTCGGCGGTAGAACGATGTCCTAGGTCTCAATACATCTAACAGTATAAGACTAAACAGTTTATACTCCCCGAATGGGGGTGACATAGCAGAATGTAAACTCAATCACATCTAAGGTAGAGCAAAAAGGAAGATAGATAAAACATGAAATCGAAAAGAGATACAACAAATAGAAGTCTAAGTGTCTAAGATATATAACCCAGAAATACATCTGAAAACTCAAATACAGTAATCCATAAAATAAATACAACTCCAGACAACTGAGAATGGCTAACTAAACAACCTCTAATGTCTCCTCTAGGCTAGCAGGCAACCTCCAAACTATATGTAAAATTTGTCAACCTATCCTGTCAGGAAAATGAGCAAGTACAAAACACCAACAGCAGTTCCATATGAATTGACAAATACTATAAGAGACAGTAATAATGAGATACAAGACAAAGAATATAGGCGACTTGGGAACCATTTGAAAGCCGAGTTACAACCCTTAAACCAAACAAGGACCGGGGTTGTAACCCTTCTTTCAAACAGAACCTAGTTCCATTATCATGGTACAGTATAAAAGGCAGGTAGAGCATATGAGAAATGAATCATAGCAGGGTGAAAGTACAGTAAGTAAAGGTGAACTGGGATGTAAGATATGACAACAAATAATAAAAAGTGATTTGAACTATTAGGGCGAAATATGATCGGCTGGGAAGCAAGAGAAAGGTTATCCACTTGGCCCGGCAATCACACAAAAATCTCTGTAAAGGGTCATGCCAGCCAACCTGGATAACCGGCACGGGGTATCTACTACACCCTACGTGAGGTGAGGGTGGCGCTAGCAATATATAGTTACACGGAGGCTTTGATCACATAACCCCTAATAATTCCCCTCTATCCCCGAATAGTATCACGGATCCGGACATGGCACGTCATGACACGGATTCCGTAAGAGGGTAGCAAGTCCCCTTAGGAATCGGTGTCTATACAAGTACAGGAACACGGAAATATCTCATACCCATATACCAAGAAAGTCCAGGAATAACATCTCATGCCAGGATCCGACGTATACTAGTCCATGAACCGTCGTGTCGGGAATCAAGTAAAACACTACGACTGAATCGGATATAGTAGATATCAAGACAATAAAAACTATCAGTGAATGTACTCGCCTGCGGTCCTGAGATGATAAGTATAGAGGGTCCAACTGAAGCCACAGAGTCCTATTTAAAGCAACACAGGTTACAAGGTGTTCAAGTTGTAATAAATAAATTTCTACAAGCAATCTATCTTATCCTAAGTTCTTCTAAGTCAAATTAACTCTAGGTCAACTCCGGTCAATAATTTAGTCAAACTAGGTCAAGCGTTGACTCACAGTTGACTTTGGGTCAACTGGTCAACTTTGGTCAAACATGGTCAATCTAGTCTAATTATTGAAAATATAAAGTGTACTTCGTTATTCGTACGTCGAAACTTACGACACGCAAATCGAGATAAGAATATCAATGGTAAGGTTGATAATCTTATTATGGTGTTCCACATGTCCATCTTGTCAATTTCAGCGATGTGAGATCACTGGAATTGACTGAGCTCAGTTTCGTTGTACTAATCCTGAAATACGAGCATTATATGAATTAATTATTAATTAATTATAAAAAGGCTAAACTCAGAGAAATTATCAACAAACATTGTCGGACGATGAAATGAACATCGCCAACGTGTCCAGAATGGTCAATTTAGCTAGGATAGCCTACCTATCGGTCCAATTTGGACACAAGGGCAAAAAGATAATTTCGGGTCAAAACGGTGTCCGTGTCGGAGCCGTTTTGCACCGAAAAACGTGCAAGAAAACAAGTCTATAAAATATAACAAATTATATGTCCATGAAACCAGAATGATGATACGAACCCAACGGTATCTCCAGAATTGGATTCCGTTGACCCGATCTCAATTTGGTCTGTTGACCAAAACTTAGAATTCCGGTTTGCACGGAAATGCGTGCCGAAGCCAAATATCTCAAAACTCAGCAAACTACATGTCAACGAGTCCAGAATGATGATACGAACTCAACGGTATATCCGAAATTGGATTCCGATGAGCCTATCTCAAAATGACCCGTTGACCCGGATATTGGTATCTGACTTGTACCGAAATGCGTGCCGGATCCAATGTCTACCAAAACCTAGCAAATTATATGTCAACGAGTCCAGAATGACGATACGAACTTAACGGTATATCCGGAATTGGATTTCGATGAGCCGTCGTCAAAAAGTTCTGTTGACCCAGAAAGTGGGACCCGCTTTACATCGAAATACGTGCCCGGGCCCACGTTCTCCAAATCTAACAAATTTTATATGAAAACATGCTAGAACGATGCCACGAGTCTAATGGTGGTGTCAGAAATAAAATCTGGAGTCCCGTGTTCAAAAATAGAATTTTATAAGTTAAAAATTACGAATTCGGACGGCCAACTTTGGCGTCGAATTCAACCAATCAAACAAGCTCACAATGAAACGAAACTGGTGGGGTAGTAAGAGGGTTATACCAGCTTCGCACAGGAACTGGTAGCACGCCAAAAGGAGCTGCGATGGAGGAGATACAAGCTGACGAAGTTGGCCCCGCGAAACTGTCCAAATTTAATATAATTTAAACGGTCAACTTGGTGGCCGGTTTTGATGTATCAAACGATAAAATTAACGGACAAAAATTGACATAAGCGAAGGTGGATATACCGAGATTGTGACGGAGCAAAGAAATCGCCGATCCAACGGTCGAATTTCTGGGAAAACGTGCGTGAAGTTGCTGTAATGGAGCGACGTTTCAGCTTCGTTTCCGAGCTCGTCACGACGGGACGCCATGCAAAATACACGAATCGCCTCGACGGCGCGTCCCGGAGGACGGTGGCCATCAGGGGCTGTTCGTCTGAGCTCGTCCAGCCCATGGGGGCACGGCCACGGCGGCGAAGTTGCCGGCGGCGGCGCTCAACCGCGTATGCACGTGCGCCAGGTGGGTCGCTCGGTCGGCTGTGCACTGTGGTGCACAGCGCCGCAGCTGCTGTGTGCTGCCGTCATGTGCAGTGGAGCACGAGGACGGCCAGGCCAGGCTAGACAGGGCGGTACAGATGGTGGCCAAGGTGGAGGCGGCTGGTTGATGGTGGCGGTGGTTCAATTTTGAGAAGAATGAGATGGAGGAGGAGGAAGGGAGGAGATTGTGTGGGCGGTTGCCGACGGCCAGGCTGGCCGGGGGTGGCCGGTGTCGGCCAGGCGGAGGGGGTCGGGCATGTGGGAGGAGGTGAGGTCGAGTGAGGTGGTGGTTGGGTGAAAATGGAATGAGGAGCTGCTGTATAGTATTGGAGTTGCTGTTGGTGTAGTTTATTTGGAAAGAGAGAGAGATGATAATAGTCATTGAAATGAGAGGGAGAGAGAGGGAGGATAAGTGAGAGAGAAAAAGGTGGCTCCCTAAACGTTAGGGCCGGCCACTTGGCCAAGGGTGTGGGAAAAAGTTGCCATGGGGTAAATTAAATGGTTGTGATTGAATTAAGGTGAAATCAATGGCAATGATGGAATATAGGAAAATAGGTAATTCCAATAGGGGATCAATTAAATAGAAATTCCGATAAATATTGAAATAGGTAGAAGGATATTAAATATTATTTTGGACACAAAAAAATGAGGGTGTCCCGATGGCGGGCAACATAGAGCTGGACTGGACTCGGTGGAGCCGGATTGGGTCAAAACTGGACATTGAGCAAAAATTGAATTAAAATTTGACGTTGATGATCATGGATAAATAAGTAGCACATGGGGATTCGGCGGACGGATAGTAGGCTCAAAGTGGGCCATGTCCATAGTTGGGGCTGACAGGTTTTGGTCGACAGGGGACCCACAAATCAAGTTGGAAAATAAATGTGACACCGTGGGGTGAAATAAAATTGGGTCACGTGTCGGAAAAGTTGTGCGAAGCAAATGGAGCACAAGATGGCGTGTCTGAATGGGACACGAAGGTCATGGGTGACGAGCGTCTCGAGTAGATCAAGCATGAGAAGTTGGTTTCAAGAAAATAACTGGTCTTGCGCTCCAAAATTAATAGTCACGGTAACGTGCTAAAAATGATCAAGGAAAAGAGTGGGAAAATTAATTAATAATCAAATGGTCTAATTTGACCTGAAGTTCAGCGAAGCAAAAAGAGCACAAGGGGACAAGTTTAAGTGGGACACTATATACCATCATGAAGGTAATCTTGTCCACTCCAAAACTAGTGAAGAAGATTTCCAGAGTTGAACATCCCTGACACTCCAAATATCAATAGCATGGAAAAGCACACTTAAGGATAAATAAACAGAAAAATTATTTATCGAAACCAGATCAATTAGAAAATTAAAAAAAAATCAACCCGAAATTCAGGGTGCTCATAATTCTTCTTCTCTTCTTCCTCTAGATTATTGTAACTCGTTATGTCCCAATTGCAACACGTTGGCAAGGAAGAACGAGAGATCTTCTCTTCGCTATTTTTCTCCTTCATATTGTAATCTGGCTTTTTGGTTTTTTGTTACTATCGTAGATCTTGATTTTGATCACTGCAAAGTTTTTGTGTGACATCTCAGATCTCGATTGCATCAGTTTTTCATCTTTGATCAAGCCCCGGGAATAACAATCTCCAAGCAAGATCCTTATAGATGGAAAACATTAATGCTTCGCTCGTCCAATCGGACTACTGCAAGTTGGAAAAGTTCGATAGAGAGCATTATCAAGTCTGGAAGAGGAAGGTTTATCTAACTCTTCAACTCAAAGACGTTGATCATGTACTGTTGGAGGAAGAACCCTCTGTTCCAGACACTGGGTCTGCTGTCGCAATCAATGCGGCTACTAAACTCCAGGCCAAATGGAGAAAGAAAATAGCATCTGCAGGCTTCTCATCCTGAATGCTATGGAGGATTCCCTGGCAGAATCCTACTCGAAGAAGGAATTTGCCAGAGACATATGGGAGTCTGTAGAAAAACTGTATGAAGAAGACAGGAACAGGAGCAAGATATTTGTGGTTGAAAAATATCACAAGTTGCTCTTTGAGGACGATAAGTCCATATTGCCACAGGTGAAGGAATTTCTGAAGCTGCGTCAGAAACTGGAAGACGAAGAGATGTCCCTTTCCGACAAGTTTGTCGTTGGAGGGATCGTCTTAAAACTTCCTGCTGGATGGAGTACATTCTATACAAGGATGCTCAGAAAGAAGCTAGACATTAGCGTGGGAGATCTACTTCAAGAAATCTATGTTGAGGACGAGATACGTTCCCAACAAAAGATAGACACTCTGTCCAAACAGTTGGCTAAGGCCAATCTAGTGCAGACGAGAGATCCAAAGGGGAAGCAGGCGGCTTCTCATCACAAGAAGAAGGACTTCACTAATCTAAAAGTGAAGGGTCCTTCATTCAAGCAACAGAAGTCCAAGTTCTACGTGACTTGTTTCAATTGTGGCAAGAAAGGCCACTACAAGAGTGAATGCAGATCCAAGCCTAAATAATCAGAGAAAGGTGAGCCTAGTAAGGTTTCATTGGTTTCTAATATTGTTGCTATGATCGCATAGGTCACTACTGTGGGGGTTGACTCTGACTGGTGGATAGACACTGGTGCCACTTGCCATGTCTGTTCTGGCAAGGAATGGTTCGTCACGTACCAGCCAATATCTGAGAAGGTTGTCATGGCAAACCAGGCCCAAGCTGAAGTTCTGGGGATCGGACTGTGGAGCTGAAACTCACTTCTGGGAACACTCTGACGCTTTAAGGTGTGAAGCTTATTTCGGTGATTGCCAAGAACCTGATCTCTGGGAGCCTGCTCTACAACGCAGGCTTGAGGATGGACATCAATGCTGGTCAGATGGTGATGTCCAAGAAGGGAACATACTTCGGGAAGGCTTATCAAACCGAAGGAATGTTTAAAATTTAGCTTGTCAACCAGTTTAATGATATTAATGTAGTTGCATTTTCTGATTATTCTCTTGAGTTGTGGCATAATAGACTAGGACATGTTCATTGTAAAAGAATTAACAAAATATCCAGTCTAGGACTTATCTCCAAATATGGGGGTAAGGTGGAGAAGTGTGAAGTGAGTGCTCAGACGAAGATCACAAGGAAACCCTTTCATCGGGTCAATAGAAGCACAAATCTTCTGGAGTTGGTACATTCCGATATTTATGACTTCAAACATTTCTCTACGAAAGCCGGGATGAAGTATTTCATTACCTTCATCGACGACTTCTCAAAATACGCGTTCGTCTATTTGCTCAAGACTAAAGACGAAGCTTTCGAGAAGTTCAGAGAGTTCAGGGCCGAAGCTGAACGACATACTGGACAACAACTCAAGAGGCCGAGAAGTGATCGAGATGGGGAGTACATGTCTCATGAATTTGCATCGTTCTGCAAAGAACATGGAATCATATGCGAGACTACTGCTCCATATTCTCCTCAATCCAACGGAGTAGCAGAAAGGAAGAACCGAACATTAACAGAAATGATGAATTCAATGCTGCTTACTGCAGGTCTTCCAAAATGCTACTGGGGAGAAGCTGCATTAACGGCCACTTTCATTCTGAATAGAGTGCCACATGCAACTTCGGACGTAACTCCTCATAAACTCTGGTTCAAAGTCAGACCAAACTTGAATGTCATTCGAGTGTGGGGGTGTCTGGCATATGTAAAGCTCCCAGATTTGAAGATTCAGAAGCTGGGGACAAGGACTACGAAGGCGATCTTCTTGGGGTATGCCGAGAAGAGTGATGCTCGGAGATTTTTTGATATTGAATCAAATCATATCATCGAATCTCGCGATGCTGAATACTTTGAAGACAAGTTTGCTAAAGACAAAAATATTGTTCTTTCGAACATTCCAGAAAATGATGTAGGTGCAAATGGGACTGAAATCTCATATGGGCCAGTAGTCCAAGAAGAAGCTGTTGTTGATGAAACAACTCTTGTACCAGAACTCGCAGAGCCGTCAGCAAAGCGAGCGAGAAGACCTAAAGACTTCGGAGATGACTTTGTCACCTATCATGTGGAAGCAGATCCGCTTACCTATGATGAGGCGATGAAGACCAGAGATGCTATCTTCTGGAAGGAGGCAGTGAATGACGAGTTTGACTCTATCACCTCTAATAACACATGGGTGTTGGTAGATCTACCTGAAGGAGAAAAGCCCATCGGATATAAATGGATCTTCAAGAAAAAGATGAAGGCAGATGGAACTATTGACAAGTTCAAGGCCAGGATGGTAGCCAAGGAATTTTTTCAGAAACAGGGGATAGACTACTTTGACACGTACTCTCCAGTAGCTCGGATGACCACCATCAGAATGTTAATCGTTCTAGCAGCTATACATAAGTTGGTAATACATCAGATGGATGTAAAGACAACATTCCTGAATGGGGAGCTGACCGAAGAGATTTATATGCAATAGCCAGATGGATTTGTCGTCAAAGGTCTTGAAGACAAAGTCTGCAAGTTGGTGAAATTATTGTATGATTTGAAGCAAGCTCCCAAGATGTGGCATGAGAAGTTTGACAAAGTTATTAGGTCAAATGGCTACAGAGTCAGCGAGACGGACAAATATGTTTACACAAAGTTTGCTGATAGAAGAGGAGTCATCGTTTGTCTGTACGTGGACGACATGCTAATCCTAGGGACGGATATAGGCTGTATCACGGAGACAAATAAGTTCCTCTCAACCAAGTTCAGTATGAAGGATTTGGAGGATGCATATGTCATCTTGGGAATAAAGATCATCAGGACAGACACTAGAATAGTGCTGTCATAATCTTACTACATTGAGAAGATGTTCACACGCTATGGGTATAAGGATATTCCAGGGATCGATACGCCATACAGGTGTGATCAGAAGCTGAAGCCAAACTCGAGGGAAAGCGTCAGACAGCTGGAGTATTCTAGCATTATCGAAAGTTTGATGTACGCAACCACTGCTACAAGGCCTGACATAGCTTTCGCCGTGGAAATGCTGAGTCGGTTCACAAGCAACCCAGGAATTGAGCACTGGAAAGTTGTGAAGCGGGTGATGAGATATCTCAAGAAGACTCAGACATATGCACTGCACTATAATGGGTATCCGACAGTAGTAGAAGGCTTTAGTGATGCTAGCTGGTGTTCAGAGGTGGAAAGCGAGAGATCCACAGGTTGATTGTCTTTTCCTTAGATGGAGCTGCTATATCGTGTAAGTCGAAGAAGCAGACTATACTCTCTCGTTCCTCCATGGAATCTGAATTTTATGCACTTGAAACTGCAGCAGATGAAGCAGAATGGCTTTGGGAGCTCATGTATGATCTTCCAGTGGTTGGGGCTCAGATACCGGCGATACCGATATACTGTGACAACCAGGCGACTGCGGCAGTGGCATAAAATGACCTCTTCAACGGGAAGAAGAGGACTGTATGGTTGAAGCATAGGGCAGTACACGATCTTATCAAAAGAGGTGTAATTGTAGTGATTGATGTTCGGAGTCAGAAGAACCTGGCAGATCCGTTCATAAAGGGCCTCAAGCTCCAGTTGGTCGATAACACAGCTTGTAAAATGGGCTTGAAGGCATTCTGATAGTGTGTCTTTGTAATCCTACCATAAAGTTTTATGCTATTAGTTCAAAGAGAAATCTACTAGGCATCTAACTTTTGGTTCAAAGGAGGATCACTGACTGGGAAACTATCAGGTAACAGTGGGTACTTGTTCTCTGGAACATGGAAGGGATACAGACCCATAACCACTGTTGTCTACTATGTATTTTCTGCAGAAAAAATAGATCCTGTGGAAGGTTGGCATAAACGCCTTAATGAGTTCTCGGGCAGAGTGAATGCCTGGTGTGCTTTACAGGAAGCACGATAGAGCAGTACTACAAGGAGTAAAACTCCATGCTACAGTGGGATGACTCCACCATGAGGTTCCCAGGTCTGGGGTAATGCCTCGGCTTTGCAAGCCAAGTCATAGCGGCGTAGCACCGCAAATAGGCAGGTAGCCTAATGCTGTATGACGTAATTAAAGAGTTGTAGACAGCACTGGGAGGATGGTCCCATGTTACAGTGGCACGACACCACGATGAGGTACCCAGGTAAGGGTAAAGCCTCGGCCTTGCAAGCCATGTCGTTGCGGCGTAACACCGCAAGGAAGCCTTAGGCTTCATGCTGAGTAGATTGGCACTACAAAGAGGCTGAGACCTCATGCTACAGTAGTATGACACTACGATGAGGTTCCCAGGTAGGGGTAATGCCTCGGCTTCAGGCCATGTCATAGCGGCGTAGCACCGCAAGGAAGCGCAAGGCTTCATGCCATATCTCTTTAATAAAGAACTCATCTATAGTGTATAAAAAGAGATATCAGGCCGTCTCTTGAGGGTAAACTTGTAGACGCCCAAAATTATATACTGAAACCAGGCTGGCATAGGGCCTTTAATGTGCATCCAGAAGCACACGTAACTACACTTTGTGAGTGGGAAGAATTACAATTATGGTGCAGAATTCAAGGTGTAGTTTATTCTTGTATCACTTTGTTATTTAACCCATGCGAGAAGATTCAAGTCGTCAGCGACATCTATCCTAATGCAAAATGGACAGTTACTGTAGGGAACGCTCAACCCTAGACACATATATATGTTATGATATGTGGAGGATTGTTGGTGCTTTCTTTACATGAAGAGAGCTTGATCTTAACATGCCTTGTAAAAGTTTAGTCCCATATTGGAAATGCACCATGAGTTATCTCAACATATATACTTGGTTGTGTTGTTGAGAGATGCACATGGAGTGGTGACCCTAAGGAGGGAACCATGTGGGTGATTTTACTAGGAGGTAAGAATAAGGCTCCAAAGATTAAGCATTAATGCTTTTGTCATTCTCTTGGATTAATTTCATTTGGAGCTAAGCCCCAAAGGGGCTTAGCGACTCAGACTCGGACTTGGGCTCGGGCTCGGGCTCGGGCTCATGAGGCGTAATGTGGCATTTTGTTGGTGCACTTTGCACTTAGCACATCAACAGTCATGCGGCCTCATGCGGAAACACCCCAGCAACTATTCTTCTTCCTCTAGATTATTGTAACTCGTTCTGTCCCAATTGTAACACGTTTGCAAGGAAGAACGAGAGATCTTCTCTTCGCTGTTTTTCTCCTTCATATTGTAATCTGGCTTTTTGTTTTTTTGGTACTATCGTAGATCTTGAGTTTGATCTCTGCAAAGTTTTTGTGTGACATCTTAGATCTCGATTGCATCAGTTTTTCATCTTTGATCAAGCCCCGGGAATAACAGGTCAGTCACAAAGTGAAACTTTTGGTTGTATTGATGTTTATTTGTTACCTAGTGTCAACCAACAATAATGCATGGGGAGGTGGGTTTATGAAGCTAAACTATACTTCAATATCCCTTCATTGTGGTTCAAGGTTTACTAATTCCATATTGAACTCCTCTACATGGTAAGAATCGTAAGATCAAAGATTCAATCTCAAGCTCTCCATCCTTACTTCAATCTCCTTATAAAGTTTACTGAAAATCTAAAAGACCATCAATAAATATATTCTAATTTGTATTTAAACACCTCTAATTTTTCTCGCATCCGCAAGTTGCTATCCTATACTATCTTTTTAGCACTTTCTTATCATTGAATTTTTGTTTCAATTCAAGGGATGGAGAAATAAAGTACGAGAAATGCTTTGAATTTTGTTTTGATTCAAGGGATATAGAAAGTACGAGAAATGTTTTGTTGTTAGAGTAAATTTGTCAGAAATTATTAATCGTCAGTGTGAATGGAGGTTAGGAGAGGATACTTGATAAATGTTTAGAAGTTATATATATTAATTTTTCAGCCAACGGGGTGGTCAGTAGTCGGACCAGTGAGGTTGGAAGCCTTGAGTTAGATAAAAATAGATAATAATAGTAAAAAAAAAGCTAGCAGAATTATTATCTATACTACTATGAAATTTAAAAAAAAAGTTTTACATTGAAAGTTTTTATTATTAAAAAAGTCCTCACCTATATTTACTAATTAAAATTATTCATTAAATTTAACATGGATAGTTAGATAAGTATGTATAAAAGATATTTTTTTTAAAGAACTCTTGTTTACTCTTTTCATGTAAGTAAAATATTAAGAATTTCTTAGATAGTAAAAATTTAAAAGATTATTATTTACTGTAGTATAAAATAAGTGCATCACTAGTGAATTTTTGGAAAAAGTCTATTTTAACCGTCTACTGGACTGTAACGTGAGTCTATCCAGATCGGAGGGTCAACACCGACGCGCCGCCGCATGACCGCAGACAACCCGGCGACGATCAAAATAGTAGCACTCGAATTTTTAACATGCAAGAAAGTGTAAACTTTGGAAGTATTAAAATGCAGGCAAATGTTAAAGGCCACCCCATTTTTACTAAGGGCCACCAACGTAACTCTTAGTAAAAAAAATACAAAGGCATGGTTGCCCTTAGTAGATGGGTTGCCCTTAGTAAAAAGGGGGTGACCTTTGACATTTGCCTTAAATGCATAGTTACGCGCAAATATAGATGTTAAGATTCAGCCCCAGCGAGTCTCAACCGCAGGATTGTGGACCATACAAATGTTTTAAAAATCGGATAGGACCGGCCGGTTGAACCGGTTCAACCGTGAATCGGTGTTTTTTTCGGTCCAGTTCAACATTGATTCAGTGTTTTGTAAAAAACTGATATTTTTATAAAATATAGTGTCCATAAGATATTAAACTTGGACCATTTAGATTAACCCACTGGTTAAACCCGTTTGATCCGATCCAGTGTCTTGACCGGTCAAACTCCGGTCAAGTTTTTAAAACATTCTCCCTCCCATCTTCCCCGCTCCATATGAAGGAAAAGGAAGCGAGTGGGCCCACACCGAACCTCGGCGCACGTTAGCCCCTCTCCGCTCTCTTCCTTCTCGAAGTCCCTCTCTCTCTCTCTCTCTATCTAGTGTTCTATAGTCTTGGAGAAAACTTTGATACAGCCGGCTGTATCAAAGTTTTGATACAGCCGGGTGTATGACAGGTGGGCCCCTCCTATTTTTTCGTAAATCGTGTAACCAAATATATATAGGAGGGGCCCACCTGTCATACACCGGCTGTATCAAAACTTTGATACAGCCGGCTGTATCAAAGTTTAACCCGCTATAGCCTTATCATCACCATGCACTCACTTTCTCTCTCCTCCCTCACGTGGCACCGTCACGTGCCAATGCTCCTCTGCTTCCCCAAATCCTCATCTTATTATTCCTCTCCATGAAAACCCTAACCCTAATTCTCCGCCATGGACCACCGGCGCCACCAGAGCAACAACGGCATGTCCTACTCCAATCTCTCCAACCTCGAGGTACGATCGAAGTCTCTAGGGTTTTTCGGAGAGCAATTCGGCTTCCTCCATAGTTCTCAAATTAATTTCTTCTTCTTGTTTTTATGTGATTTTTTAGCCTCTGATGCACTACCAACTCCCCCGACACGGCGAGGAAGATGACGACAATTACGGGAACAGCAGCCAGGACGACATCACAAGCAGCCAAGGTCGCACCTTTTTTTTTTTCTTCTTCTTGTTTTAACCCTGTTTAGTTTGATTTCCTTGCGAAAGTTTGAAACTTTATCGAAACGGCATTGTTCCGATCAGGTCAGGGCGACATGCTGGGCTACAGTAACGGACGGAGCAAGCGGGCCTCCGCTGATGTTGACAGCGACGAGGACGACGAGGAGGACTACGGGACGAGGTTCTCAGAGGAGCAGTACCGGTCAATGCTCGGCGAGCATGTGGAGAAGTACCGGAGGGTGAGTTTCGACGACCCCTCCGCAGTGGGCGGCGTCCGTGTGACAATGCCGTCTGCGAGACGGCACAGTGGGTCAAAGTCCGGGAGGTACGCACACGACAGTCTCGGGCGTTAAGGAGGAGATGAGGATAGGTCGCCGGAGTACTTGGAGAGGACTTTGAGTCAGAGTACGGCGGGAGCACTAGGCTCCCATCTGCTTTAGAATCTTCTTACCTGGATATTGGGGGAGGGGATCACTTACAGGATCCCTCCGACCTATGATAGGCTTGCGACTATTCTGAAGTTGCCAAGTTATTCGGATATCGAAATAAATGAGTATTTCTTAAAGGGAATGCTGGATGTACGGTCTCTGGCCGCATTTGTTGCCGGCGATAAAAGGTTTGAGATTCGGGATCGAGGAGGATTGGCGGAGCCTCAGACGCAGTACGTATCACTTCAAGCTAGGTTGAAGGCTCTTTCGGCTAGTAACTCGAATCAGAAGTTTTCACTTGTAGTGAGCAATCTTGGGCTGGACACAGTTCTGGAAGGGGCAGCTGGAAGAATACGACGGTTGATCATGTCTGAATCTGGTACTATGCATGTGTATTACGTCAAAGTATTGGAAAAGGGAGATACATATGAGGTTGCCTCAAGTGACTTTGCATTGGGCGATTGCCCTTTCCTGTGCTTAGTTATCATTTGCATTTCTTTCTGATACCTGTATCTACTAATCACAGATCATTGAGCGCAGTTTGCCTAAGAAGCTGGTAGTGAAGAAAGATCCTTCCCCAATTGAGAAAGAAGAAATAGACAAGATTGGGAAAATCTGGTTAAATATTGTGAGAAGAGATATTCCAAGCATCACAGATCATTCACTAATCTTCACAGGAAGCAGATAGGAGATGCGAAGCGTTTTTCAGAAATGTGCCAAAGAGAAGTATAAAGTTTTATCTGGACTTTGTGACTTATTTGATCACGAGTTTGTTTGCTTTTCCAATGCGCTGCTCATCGGCTTATGTTACATTTCCCTTGCTTCTGACCAATAACATTTTGTTTACTATAACATCCAGGTTAAAGTGAAAGTGAGTAGATCAATTAAGTTGATGAGAGGTGCTGCAAGTCGCACTAAGAAGCTTGCCAGAGACATGCTCTTATACTGGAAGAGAGTAGATAGAGAACAGGTACTCTGCTTGCTTTAATTCTATAAGCATGTTTAATACATTTCAGTCTTTGATGTGATCTTGCACTATCAAGTTAAAAGGACATGATAAATATTGGCAAATTATTAAACATTTCAGATAGGAGATGCGAAGCGTTTTTCAGAAATGTGCCAAAGAGAAGTATAAAGTTTTATCTGGACTTTGTGACTTGTTTGATCACGAGTTTGTTTGCTTTTCCAATGCGCTGCTCATCGGCTTATGTTACATTTCCCTTGCTTCTGACCAATAACATTTTGTTTACTATAACATCCAGGTTAAAGTGAAAGTGAGTAGATAAATTAAGTTGATGAGAGGTGCTGCAATTCGCACTAAGAAACTTGCCAGAGACATGCTCTTATACTGGAAGAGAGTAGATAGAGAACATGTACTCTGCTTGCTTTAATTCTATAAGCATGTTTAATACATTTCAGTCGTTGATGTGATCTTGCACCATCAAGTTAAAAGGACATGATAAATATTGGCAAATTATAAGGGCACCCAAATTCAGAGATGGTACCCAAAGGCTCCGCACAGACAAAATACAAACCCTAATGCTTTTCCTAACTACCTGAACTCAAAACATATAGTAACATGAATGAAGTCATTCCTTTTTACCGAAGGAAACAAACTATGTTCTTCATACTTTAGGACTGTCAAAATTATTGACCGTCCTAAATAAAGGTTAGTTATAAAGGCACTTCATATTTTGATCAGGGCTAGCCCGGATTGGGGCTAGCCCAGATTTTTTTTGTGTTTTACTCAGGACAGCCCATTTTTTTGATTTTGGGCTGTCCCAAAGTAAAATTCCCCTAAACCCAAAATTTTTCTCTCATTTGCAAAATTTTTTCTCTCTTCCTAAACCCTAACTCCTCTCTTCTTCTTCTTCCTCTTCTCCTCCACCATTTCTCCATCCCCAAGCAAGAAGTTAATTTGAAAATTCCTAGAAATTTCTTCCACCCTAGAAATTTTCTCTTCTTCTTCCTCTTCTCTTCCAAATTTCCTTCTTAAGAAGATCGATGGCACCCAAATTCTTTCTCTATTTGTTTCCAAAACCTTAGAAATTAAATTGAAAAATTCAAGCATCCATTATATTGTTTATTTCAATTGTCTGTAGCCCATTTGAATTAAACTACATTCGGAGTGGAAAATTACCCATTTAAATTAAACACAAGTATGCACGAACGAGAAAACTGTGCGTCGACCAGGACTGCCCAATTTTCTGGCAGTCCTACAAACTGAATGGACTGCTAGAAAACTGGGCAGTCCTAAGTCACAATATGTGAAACAAAGGACTGCCCATTTTTCTGACAGTCCTTACTGTATTCAGGACTGCTAGAAAATTGGACAGTCCTACATACAGTAAGGACTGCCAGAAAAATGGGCAGTCCTTTGTTTCACATACTGTGACTTAGGACTGCCCAGTTTTTTGATAGTCCATTCAGTTTGTAGGACTGCCAGAAAACTGGGCAGTCCTAAATCACAGTATGTGAAACAAAGGACTGCCCATTTTTCTGACAGTCCTTACTGTATTAAGGACTGCCAAAAAATTGGACAGTCCTACATACAGTAAGGACTGCCAGAAAAATGGGCAGTCCTTTGTTTCACATGCTGTGATTTAGGACTACCCAATTTTCTGGCAGTCCATTCAGTTTGTAGGACTGCCAGAAAATTGGGCAGTCCTTGTTTGCACTAGTTGAACAACAATATTGGGGGTTTCCTCCCATATTAGGGTTTGTATATTATGAGGAGCCTTTGGGTGCCATCGAAATTGGAAATGAGGAAAAAATTAGGGATAACAATATTAGGGTTTCCACAATATTAGGGTTTAACATTTTTTTTGTTGTTGTTGTTCTTCTTCCTTTTCTTCTTCTTCTTCTTCTTCTTCTTGGATGGGTTGAGGAAGAAGAAGAGGGAAACAATAGAAAAAAAAGTAACTTTTATACCAAAGAGTGGGATAGCCCTAATCAATTTTTTCAATGGCAAACTTGTAAATAATACAAAGTTTAAAATGGGATAGCCCTGATAAAATGTGAAGTGCCTTTATAACTAACCTAAATAAAACTTGCTGTTACAACAAGTTTCATTTAGGACAGTCAAAATTCTTGACAGTCCTACCAATTAGAAGGACTGTCAAATTTTTTGACAGTCCTTCCAAAATTTTTTGACTGTGAAAATATTTTGACAGTCCTGGAAGAATATGTCGTTCAATGTTTTACGCAGGACTGTCAATTTTTTTGACAGTCCTACCAATTGGAAGAACTGTCAAAATTTTTGAGTCCTAAAGAAAGTATGATGTTCAATGTTTTTTGTAGGACTGCCAATTTTTTTGATAATCCTTCCAATTGGTAGGATTTCAATATTTTTGACAGTCCATGATCGTCCCCGTCGCGACTGTGGACGAATTTTTGAAGTTCGTAACCCTAAAATGGGTTCAAACTTCAAAATTTCGAAAATCCGTCTAGAATGAATACTAGAAGATGAAATTTAGGCATGAATATGGATTGAGAGATATTTGGAAGAGAAAAGGTTTAGGATTTTGGGAGGGAGAAGGGAAGAAGAAAGAATTTTTTTGACTTATATCCTAACATTTGTGCTAGCCCTAAGTAATTTTTCTAGTGGCAAACTTGTAAATAAAATAAAATAAAATAAAATAAAATTTGGTTAGCCCTGTGTAAAGAATGAAGTGCCCTTATAATTTGCCTAAATATTTTGGTGACATGTGGTTTGTAGCCTTGGATTACTTTTCCGAGTCAATTGGTCTTGTATTAAACTTTTGCCCACTTTAGCCCTTAAACATTCATATGCATGCTAGTATCTCTTACAATCCCTGTTTTTATTCTCAAGAACATCTCAGCATACTATATTGCTATTTCTAAGTCTTTTTTTAGTTGGTTTTCAGTTTTCTTCTGATTTCAACATATTGTTATTTGTGTACAGTAAGACATGGTATACTTGCAGAAGCTTCTTATATGCCTAACGAACTATTGATGGCTTAATATTACTAGCTAGCTTGTAGTTTATTTATATTAACGTTAGCATATTATATCTGTAAATGGACCACATCACTTCTACATGAAGGTTCCGAGTGTCAATTTTGTTTTGGACCTCTCTTTTTGTGGCAAAGCTGCAGTGGCTGCGGAGGTCTTATTGCTATGTTTTTGGGCTGAAAGAAGTTCTAAAATTTTAAGAATTGTGTAAGAATATAATATGAAAGGTTATGCTTGAACATGGTTTTTCTGTGTATGAGAGAGAAATAGCTGTTTTGTATGTATGTTAGGTTTGTTAGTATTTTTCTTATATTTAGTTTCATACTGAGAAACTTCTAGAAAGGGGACTTACTCTCTCCTATATATTGTACTCTCTTTTCCCCATAATGAATTAAGTTGATCATTGTTGAGCCACTTCTCTACTTGGTATCTATTGTGCTAGAGCAAGGCAACTTTCCAATCTCTCTCTTTTATCTTACCGCAAACCCTACCCTTAATCACTCCCCTCACACGTTTAGCATCCATCATCTTCTCCCCTAACCCTAGCCCCAGCCCTAGCCAAAACCTAGCCTAATAGACCACACCGCTGTCCACATTTCCTCCTCCGATAACCTGATTTCGGCTGACCGAAACCACTTCTTCCCTGTGCTTCACAGCCTAAGCACTATCCCGATTCTGTACTGGCATGCCGTCACCACCTTCTAAAACCTCTAAGCTCGATTATGATCCACCACGTCGCCACCACCTGCATTTGAAACTCTAGCCCAGTCGAACAAAACCTTAACCCAGTCGTTGCCCTACAGGCCCAATCGATCTAAAAGACTAACGCATTGCTTACCCTTTTCCCCAGGTCCATTAACCCCCATTTACGACCCCCATTAACCTTCTTCCGTACCTTTACCTACTATCCTGACCGTTTAACCCTTATTCCCTATCCTATTGATCCGTTAACCTTTATTTCCTACTCTCCAGTTATTTCCTACCCTCAGGTCTGTAAACCCATATTTCCAACCCTCTAGACATGTTAACCCTTATTTCTAACTCCAGACACGTTAACCCTTTATTTCCAACCCTCCAGGTATATCATAACTTATGCCTCAAGCAGCCTCCTGACACATGGTTTGATAAGTTCAATCAGGTTTTTAACAGTTTGTCTTTACTTGGAGCATCATTGACTCCTCTCTCATCACTAACCACCGCACTCAGGGCACAATGGTTCTCCTCATCTATCTGGACAATATTATCGTTTTTGAAGATTACTCATTGTTGTTTCCAAGGTCAATGCACATTTATCTTCTTATTTTTTACCAAAGACCTTGAACCCTTGCGCTCTTTGTTGGACATTGAGGATGTTCGTGTCACGTCCCGATTCCGTAGAATCGATAGTCGTCCCCCGGACGTGATACCGTGCGACCCTAAGTTGCGATCGCACAAGGCATAGTCATAAGGTTATCCGAAACACAACATCAAGTTAGAGTACGCAGAGAAATTGATTGACACATTTGAAATAGAAGTAGACTTTTTCATTGATAATAAAATTTCATTTACATTGACTTCATTACATTCATTGCGGCGCGGGCTACAACATGACTCGACTTACAAAACGAACGCCGAATGTTTATATGACTTAGTTCATGAATGTTTCTAACCATCCTAATGAATTTCAACAAGCATATGACAAGCATAATGAAATTTACATTGAAACTTACCCACGGCGGCCCGCGTCGCGCCTTATGAAACTTACCATGTTCTTCCCTGTCAATTGTTATCATTTTTCATACCAAGTGCAATATTTCGTGTGGTTGGTCACTGGCTCCCAGAGCCATCGTGGACTCCTCTAGCTTTTGTTAGACGGGATCCTTTCAGCGTGAGTAGCGAGCCCCGCTGCAAGTCCTCGCCTAACCCGTGTCCAGCACAGTTAATTACTTGTTTCCTTTTTCGGCCGCAACGGTCCTGTGGCCTCGGGTTGCCGTGCGGGGAAACACTCACCTTGTCGATAAGTTGTCCATGATCGTGCAAAGACATGTTTTTAGTTATTAAGACATAGCCTACATTTTCTTTGAAAACTTGCTCATTCATTCGTGTTCGTGCCCTTGCATTTATCTTTTCATTCGCAACATCACTATCGATTTTTCCTAAGAAGGGGTCGAGGAAAGAAGGGTCAGCCACTCACCTTGAGTTTACTTCGGCGAGAGAACTTGTTGGTCGCGCTAGACGTCGCCTACGCGATTACCTGAAATCGCACATGCAACCGATTAGAACACTGCATTATTCAAAGAGTTCGATAGGAAATGCGAGTTCGAAATACAAGCCATGAAAACCATCGAAAATATTCACGAAAACGCATTCAGAAAACAAAGCCAAAACCAACGCAAGCGGCGTGAAAAGCAGAGCAACGGGAGGTCTCTCCCGACTCAGCCGCAGAGTCAATCCTTGAGGCGCAACCCGCTGAATATGGGACTTGGTTCCGAAGAAGGCATTCCATAACGAGGAATGGATCTTAATTCAACCGTTTCCGTTCGATCGACTCGATCGATCCCGACCTATCGGTCCCGACCGAATCGATAGCGACAATGTTCCTTTCTCGCGCACCCCGTGGACTGAGTACGGGGCACGATGTAGGGACGGGACACTACACCATAACCAACTAAGAAAAAAGTTTCGTCCCCGAAACTTAAGAATAGAACCTACCTCTACGAGAACAATGAAGGAAACTTCTCCTTCATTTCTGACTCAAGCTCCCACGTCGACTCCTCGACTGAATGGTTTCTCCAGAGGACAGGGACGAGAGGAATAGCACGGTTGCGGAGAAGTTTATCCTTGCGCTCCAAGATTTGCACCGGCTCTTCGACATATGATAAGTCCGCCTTCAGGTCTAGCTTACCCAAATCTACCACATGCCCCGGATCGTGCACGTACTTCCGCAATTGGGAGACGTGGAAGACGTCATGTACCTCTGACAATGCAGGCGGCAAGGCGATTTGGTAAGCTACCGGGGTGACTCGCTTCAATATTTCGAACGGACCAACAAATCTTGGGCTCAATTTTCCCTTCGCACCGAACCTGGAAACTCCACGCATGGGTATCACCTTCAGGAATACGTGGTCGCCTTCCGAGAACTCGAGGGGGCGTTGGTGCGTGTCGGTATAGCTCTTCTGCCGGCTTTGTGCTATCTTCAATCTCTCTCGTATCAACTTGACCTTCTGCACAGTCTGCTCCACCAGCTCCGGACTAAGTATCTGCCGCTTCCAGACTTCATCCCAGCAAATGGGCGATCTGCACTTCCGGTCGTACAAAACTTTATACGGCGCCATTTGGATGCTGGACTGATAGCTGTTGTTGTATGCAAACTCGGCCAACGGTAGATGAACGTCCCAACTTGACTTCAAGTTGATCGCACAGAGTCGTAACATGTCTTCGAGAATTTGGTTCACCCGCTCTGTTTGGCCGTCAGTCTGAGGATAAGCTGAGCTAAACTTCAACTTGGTCCCCAACGCTGAATGTAGACTACTCCAGAAGCGCGCTACGAACCGTCCATCCCGATCCGAGACGATAGATACTGGATCCCCGTGCAGCCGAACTATTTCATCAAGATATCTGAGCAAGGCGGTCGACGCTCTAACTAACTTTGATGGCGATAAAGTGCGCTGACTTGGTTAGTCGATCGACGATGACCCAGATAGCGTCGTTCCCCCGCGGCGTCTTCGGCAAGCCAACAACGAAGTCCATAGTGACATGATCCCATTTTCACTCTGGAATGACAATGTTCTGCATCTCCCGTCCGGTCGCTGGTGCTCGGCTTTGACTTACTGACATGCCATACACTTTGACACAAAGAGCGCTACGTCCCTCTTCATGCCGTGCCACCAAAAGTCAATGCGGAGGTCCTTATACATCTTGGTGCTACCAGGATGCAAAGAATATTTTGCATAATGCGCCTCCGACATTATCTCCTTTCTAAGTTCTGCGTCGTTCGGAACGCATAGTCGTCCCTTCACTCGCAACACTCCCGACTCGTCCTCTGCAAAGTCGGACGCTTTCCTTGTCGATATCAGCTTTCGCATCTTCTCCAGGTACGGGTCGTCCTTCTGACCAGATTTGATCCTCTCCAGTAGGCTCGGTTCCACCAGCAGTTGTGCTAGTTTCACGTCTCTGAAACGAACTCGGAGTTCAATGCCCATACCTTCTAAGTCACGCAGCAGTCGATCGTTGATGCATAACGAAGCTAAGTACTTTCGGCTCAGCGCATCCGCTACCACATTTCCCTTGTCCGACGTGTAGTCGATTGATAAGTCATAGTTTTTGATTAGTTCGAGCCATCGCCTCTGCCGCAAATTCAGTTCTTTCTGGCTGAAGAGATACTTGAGGCTTTTGTGGTCCGTATAAATCCTGCACGTCACGCCATAGAGATAGTGACGCCACAACTTCAACGCGAACACAATTGCCGCTAGTTCTAGGTCGTGCGTGGGGTAATTCTTCTCGTGTGGCTTCAACTGCCGGGAAGCAAAAGATATCACCTTATCCCGCTGCATGAGCACACACCCCAAGCCCTGGCCAGAAGCATCGCTGAAGATTTGAAATCCCTCCGTCCCATCAGGAAGAGCAAGTATCGGGGCCGAAACGAGCCGTTTTTTGGGCTCCTGGAAGGAAGCTTCACAGTCGTCTGACCACTTGAATGTGACTCTTTTCTGGGTGAGGCGAGTCAACGGCGATGCAATCTTCGCGAAGTCCTTCACGAAGCGTCGATAGTATCCTGCCAAGTCTAGGAAGCTTCGAATTTCGCTAACTGATGCGGGCCGTTTCCAATCAGCAACTGCCTCGACTTTATTCGGATCGACTGCGATGCCCGCGGCGGAGATGATGTGCCCAAGGAATGAGACGCTGTTCAGCCAGAATTCGTACTTGCTCATCTTCGCATACAACCGATTCTCTCGAAGGGTTTGGAGTACCGTCCGCAGATGCTCTGCATGTTGCGCTCGATCCTTCGAGTAGACGAGGATGTCGTCGATGAAGACTACTACGAATTTGTCAACGAACGGACGGAACACTCGATTTATTAGATCCATGAAAACGGCTGGGACGTTTGTCAGACCGAACGACATTACCAAGAACTCGTAGTGGCCATAACGACTGCAAAAGACAGACTTCGGCACGTCATCTGGCTTGACTTTGAGTTGGAGATAACCCGATCGCAGATCAATCTTCGAAAACACCGTTGCACCTTGGAGCTGGTCGAACAAGTCGTCGATGCGGGGCAGGGGGTATTTGTTTCGGACGGTGGCTTTATTCAATTTCCGATAGTCGATGCAGAGCCGCATGGATCCATTCTTCTTCTTCACAAATAGCACGGGCGCACCCCACGGCGAGACACTCGGACGGAAAAACCCTCTGTCGAGTAATTCCTGAAGTTGTGCCTTCAATTCTTTCAATTCTGCAGGAGGCCATTCTGTACGGAGCTTTCGAGATCGGCCGGGTGTCGGGGAATGTGTCGATGGTGAACTATATTTCTCGATCGGGCGGCATGCCGGGTAGCTCGTCCGGGAACACGTTTGGGAATTCTGCCACAACGTCGGTCTCACCCGCGTTTGTACCATCCTGTCTCATGTCGCGAACGGACGCCAAGTAGCCTTCGCATCCGGAATGCAGCTGCTTCCGAGCCGAGATTGTCGAGATCACCATGCACGTCGGCGATGCTTCACCATACGAATATCAGAATTCGGGCACTCCAGGTATGCGGAAGGTGATCTTTCCTGCGCAGTCGATGTTTGCGTTGCAAGGACCGAGCCAATCCATGCCCAGTATGATGTCGAAGTCCTTCATATCTAGAACTATCGCATCAAGACCGATCTTTTGACCCCCAATACATATGGTTCCTCCCCCGCAGGCTAAATTTGTGAGTAGTGGCACGCCCGAAGGCATACTTACGCTAAGATCAAGGTCTAACAATATTACAGGAAATTTGTGCTCGGCGGCGAAGTCCGCCGATATGAAAGTATGCGATGCGCCTGAATCAAATAACACACGAGCAGGTACATTATTGAAGTTCAATATACCTGTCATGACAGTATCGGAAGCAAACGTGTGAGACCCGTCTCACTGTATCAGTATTTTATATGAATACGTGTTTATTTGAGCAGTATTTCGTAATTATCGATTTGCGTGATATTTTAAAATTTTCCGAAGAGTTGGATTTTCATGACTTGGTTTAACTTGGATTTGGTTTTATTTGGTTTGGTTCCACTTTGACTTGGTTTGGTTTAGTTTGGTTCTTTATGAGATGAGGTGTATGGTTTAGATTGAGTGTAGAGGAATGAATGGTGGAGATCACTTGAGCTTGTTATATAAGCCACTTTTTCTCTCTCCCTCCTCATTCACCCTCATTCATTTCTTTTCCACCCAAACCCTAGCCATTAGAGAGAGGCAAGTACACCTTGCCGAATGTTGGACGATTTCAATTTCGTTTGTTCAATTCTCTTTATTGTTACATTCTAAAGCATGTTTAGAACTTGGACTTTTCTATTTTGATGGCTAGATTGTTGTAGATCCAACTTTGAAGTAATTTCGGTTTTCATGGGTCTTGATCTGTTAAACTTGTATATTCTTGTTGTTTGACGGTTCCATGTTGTAGAGAATTTTATTTTATCCAAATTTGACTTATGGAAGTCTGGATTTTGGGTTCCCATTGTAGTTTGGTGGAACATGGAGGCCATGGTATTTTCCACGGACATAGTTTCTGTGGGAAGCCATTGTTTCCATTTTTGAATTGCATGCTTGCTTGAAATTTTGGGACCGCATGCATGTAATTTTGTGTTGGCCGCATAGGCATGCAAATATTTTATTAGCTAGCTGCATTTATTTTGGGTCGCATGGCCATCTATAATTTCAGCCGCATATGGCAACTCTAACATTTCGGCCGCTTGGCCATTAAATCTCCTGCATGCATTGCAAGCATTTGCTTGCTGCATGCATTAATTGTTGGCTACTATTCATTAAATTATTGCCTTGGCATTAGCAGTAATTAGCCGCATATGCTAATGCATTTGTGAGCCGCATATAGTAGAATATGTGAACAAAAGCACAATAATTGGCCGCATATGCTTTTAGGCCAATGCATAGTAATAGCTTTGCATGGCTGTGCATGCATATATTGTTAATAACTTGGCTTTGCATGTATTAGTGTTATATTTAATGCTAATATTTAATTAGTTTTGCATGACTTTGCATGCATTTGTGTGTTCCAAGCACCTGGCCGCATATGGAGCATTCCATATATTAGCAAATTGCTTTAGCATTTGCTTTAGCAATTCCATTCAATAATTGGCCGCATAAGCTGATACTTGGCCGCATGGGCCACTTGACTTTGCATATTTTTCTGTGCATGCTTGCATGCATATTTTAATGCAACTAAGTGCAATTAATTAAATTTGGAGCCGCATGGCCTTTATTGTATTTGTTTGACCGAATGGCCTCTTCCCACTTGCTGGCCGCATGGCCATTGTACTTTTGGACTTTGAATTTAATATTGGATCGCATGGCTTTTATCAGTGTTCTAAAAATCGGCCTAGGCGCCCGCCTAGGCGCCGCCTAGGCGCTAGGCGCCCGCCCACCGCACCGAAAACCCCCTAGGCGGTGGGCTAGGCGGCTAGGCGGGCCTAGGCGCCCCTAGGCGGCTTGTTTTTTGAATTTTTTTGATTTTTTTTTTTTGATTTTTTTTTGATTTTGTTTATTCTTAGTTGTATTTTGGATATTTGTTTGGGTTTTAAGATAGTATTTGGATTTTAGAACATTGAAATTTCAAATTTCAAAATTCAAAATTTCAAAAATTTCAAAAAAAAAATTCTTTTTTCTAGGCGGCCGCCTAGGCGGGCTAGGCGCTAGGCGGACCTCCGCCGCACCGAGTCCGCCTAGCGCTTTTTAGAACATTGGCTTTTATTGAGCTGCCTGTACTTGCAGGATATATTTTATTATATATCGTCATTGCTTGGTCTTTAATTTGCTTGCCGCATATGCCTGCAATAGTTTCTTTTGGCTGCATGGCCTTATACTATTTATAGCATGGCATTAATTTCCACTTCCTGGCCGCATGAGGATTCTTGGCCGCATGGCCTTAGGTACTTGGATGACATATTATAATGTGTGTAATAATTGCTTGGCCACGTGAACCAATATTTAAATGGTTCACGTGAACCCTTGTCTTACTGCATTAATTGTGGGGTCCCACATAGCTTCTTTTAGTTGACTTGCTTGCTGAAGTGGGAGTTTGCATTTAATGAGGGTCCCACTATCTTTTGTCTTATTTGATTTCATGGCCTATTTATTGTTTCCTGGCCGCATGGGTGGTTTCCCACTTTCTTTGACCGCATGTATGTTCTCCCACTTTTGGACCGCATGGGTCCCACTTTGATTGTTTAAATGTTTTATTTGCTTGGATTGTGGTCAGAATTTCTTTCCACTCCCAACATGAAAGTAGTAGAGTTTCTCCTTGGCTTCAAGAATATATATTATTATTATATTATTATTTAAATATGCAAGTTTCTCTCCTCCTTGATAAATGGCATGACTTGATAGTGACCCGCCGTGGTGCACTCCTGACAAGATAATTTGACATGATAATTCTTGATAGTGGCCCGCCGTGGCGCACTCTTGACATGATAAACCTGACATGATATATTTCTCGAAATGCTGTTGCGACGGCTAACACGACATGACCAGATTGAGTAACTTGAACACCGTGGACGATTGTGCTTGTACAAATGAACCCGTCTTGTCTTGCATCATGTCTAGGACATGGGATCCCTGAGTACCACGGTCGGGGGTACCCACTGAAATTCGACTAAGGCTAACAACTAGAATAAATCCAGTAGTCATGAAGAGATTTTCCAGCTACAGGTAATCCCGTTATCTGGACGCCCCACTTGGGATCTGTAGCCTGCCGTCGAGTAGGGCACATTTCCAGCACACTGTCATGTGTTGCACCCTCTAAGTAACCTAAGGGTACATGCAGTGTTCTAAAAATCGGCCTAGGCGGCCGCCTAGGCGGCGCCTAGGCGCTAGGCGGCCCCTGGCCGCACCGAAAAGGCCCTAGGCGGCCGGCCTAGGCGCTAGACGGGCCTAGGCGGCCCCTATTTTAAAATTTCAAAAAAAAAATTCAAAAAAAAAAACTTACCGGTGGTGGTGGTGTGGACTGGTGGTGGTGGTGCAGCTGCTGACGGCGGTGGTGGTGGTGGAGCCGGTGGTGGTGGTGGTGGAGCCGGTGGTGGATGCGGTGGTTCTGGCGGTGGAGGCGGTGGTGGTGGAGCCGGTGGTGGTGGTGGTGGAGCCGGTGGTGGATGCTGTGGTGGAGGCGGTGGAGGCGGCGGTGGTGGTGGTGGAGCCGGTGGTGGAGGCGGTGGAGGCGGTGGTGGAGCTGGTGGTGGTGGCGGTACTGGAGCTGGTGGTGGTGGCGGAGGCGGTGGTGGTGGTGGAGGCGGTGGTGGGAGAGGGAGGAGAGGAGGGAGGAGAGAGGGACCGGAGAGGGAGAGGGAAAGGGAAGGGAAGGGAAGGGAAGAGGGAATGGAATGAAAGGAAAAAGGAAAGGAAAGGAAATAAAAGGAAAAAGGAACGGAAATGAAATAAAAGCAAAGGAAAAAAAGAAAAAAGAAAAAAAAAATGAACTCCAACAGAGTTCGAACCTAGGACTGAGTCAACTCTAAACTTAAACCCACAAGCTAACCAACTTGTCATGTGTGAGTTATGTTTATATATGACATACATATATATATATATGTTAGATCTATATACATTTATATTTAAAAAAAAAATTCAGTTCGGCGCCTAGGCGGGCCCTTGGCGCACCGTCCCCGCGTAGCGATTTTTACAACATTGGGTACATGAGTTTCCTGGACGATGTACCCACTTGAATTCAACTCTAATTGCGTCCGGATAGCCTGGATGGTCTGCAGGGCTTGTGGCTGTGGAATAGTCTCGCTGCATCTTGTTAGTAATTAGGCTTGTGATAACCCTAGTTAGTTAAAGTATCAAGCCGTACTTATTGCTTGGCCGTGAATGTTGGATGGAGTTCAGTCAGTCTAATCTTGTCTTGATCTTGTACATGATTGTTACATGCCCTGATTTCTTATTTTATCTTGCCGATAAATGGTGGAAGAAACCAAGTTCTGTTCAGACGAAGGGTTACAACCCCGGTCCTTGTTTGGTTTACGGGTTGTAACCTGGTTATCTGAATAGTCCCATGGTCATCCCATCGTATATCACCTTCCCAGTTCTATTTACTTAACATGTTCTCCAGTTTACTTTATGCTCAATGATGATTTATTTACTGTCTTCCTATGTTTGGGATAAGTGCATTGGTACTGCACGAATCTCGATCCCCCTTCACTTATTTGCTTGTTGATTGCTAATGATTGCTGGTTTTAAGTTCATAATTCAGCCTCCTTTGTGGTACTTGCTATTTGGGGTCTGACCCCACTGGTTTTGCATGGCCAGGTTATGATAGAAGAGCCCGAAGGATCTACCGCACCATCTACTCGACGATGACCAACCGGAGCACCAGAGTGCCTCAGTGGGTTTCTTCTTCATCCTCCCACTGATATGTAAATTCTCTTCTTGTAAACGTTTAGCCCCGAGCACGTGTTTAGCTCGTGTTTTGGTATTCTCCTTGATGTTGTAGCCTACGGGCATAATCATGATATGTGTATTCTAGACTATAGCTAGTCCTTATCATGTACGACTAATACTCTAGCTAGTTATCAGTTCTGTGGTACTGGCTTCATGATCATTCATGTATATATGGTTCGAGACGCCTTACTATTGTATGTATGATGATCGTACTCCTTGCTCTTGTGTAATTGCCTGTGATTGAGATACCTAGGATTGTTAAACCATAGGATTGACTGATGGCTTGTAGAGTAACCCCCATGTCTTGACAGCTTATACATGATTTCAGAGTATTAATGTACTTTGGGATTGCGTAGCTGGCTATGTCTGCCCCCCCTCTCCAGTATTCTGGTTCTGGGGCGTGACAAAACGCCTCGTCTCGAGTCAGGGCGAAGACGCGCCCTTGTGCATTAGGACGTCGGTCTTGGTTGTTGGGTTGAACGGGCTGAGCAGGTCGAGGCGCCTGTCCTCGATTCTCTTAACGATTTTGTTGTTGTTGTGGTACGTTACGAGTCTGACGAAAGCTTGGGCAGTTTTGAGCCCTGTGACCCTTCTGTCCGCAAGCAAAACATTTAATATTGCGGGAAAAGCAGTGGCTGGCATGGTGTCCAACTCGCCCACAATTGGTGCACTGAGGTATCGTTTTTTGACCCTTGTAGCCGCCGTTGTTTGGACGCTTTGACGCGTAGTTGTTGCCTCCTGTATGGCTAGGACGTTTGTGATTAGAGTTGTGCACAACGTCGTCACCACCGGAAGGATACAGGCTCTCAAGGCGGAGAGCGTGATTTAGAGCCTCGCCCACGGTCTTGTACTCCGGGACCCCGACATGCGCACCGATGGAGTGTCGCAGACCCACTTCGAACCGTTGCACACGACACTCCTCTGTAGGCAGAAACGCACTAGCAAATTTGGACAACTTGTTGAATTCTGCGGCGTACTGTTCCACTGCCCGGCTCCCTTGCTTCAACTGCATGAATTCATTTTCCTTCGCTTGACGAACGGCTGACGGAAGGTACTCGACTTCAAAAGCTTTGGGGAACGCGGCCCAAGAGATCGGCGCGGTGGTGTTGTCCGGTCGGATCGCTCGCTTGCGCACGGCCCACCAGTCGTGCGCGTTCAACCGTAGTTGAAGTTGTGCGTAGACGACTTGCTTTGATTCTTCAATGCCGAGAAGCTCGAAGTGATCTTCCAGCTCTTCCAACCAGTCGATCGCCATGGAAGGGCCTTCGGTACCGCTGAAGGAAGTGCGGCACGCCTTCTTGAATTATGACACTTCAAAGTTGTACTTTTTCGGTGCCACTGGTTGACGCTCGGGCTCCTTCGTGTCGACTTCAATGGGTTGGATCGTCGGCACGGTTGTAGTAGGTGCGGTGACGGTAGGCGCCGTCGCAGAATTTTCGTTGGCCGTCATTGTCTGGACGATCTGCTGCAGGGTATCTAGCTGCTTTTGTTGAAGTTTTGCATGTGCGTCGAAGCGAGCTTCGAACTGGGCCTGTCGTTCCTCTACCTGTTGATGCCGGTTCTCGGACTGGTTTCGCTGCGCCTCCATCATGTGCAGCATCCTTTCGATGGTATCGTTAGAAGGTCCGGTCCGCGAACGATGCGAACTACTAGAGCCGCTAGAAGCGCCCTGTTCTTGCTCGGCCGTGGGTTCCGGCACTTCTGCAATACGAAGGCAAACGTATCAGTCACAAATTATTACAGACTCGTTGTATGGAACAACTTATCTCATCGATGCGAGGTCAAAGGATGTAAAGCCGTGCTCTGATACCATTATGTCACACCCCGATTCCGTAGAATCGATAGTCGTCCCCCGGACGTGATGCCGTGCGACCCTAAGTTGCGATCGCACAAGGCATAGTCATAAGGTTATCCGAAACACAGCATCAAGTTAGAGTACGCAGAGAAATTGATTGACACATTTGAAATAGAAGTAGACTTTTTCATTGATAATAAAACTTCATTTACATTGACTTCATTGCATTCATTGCCGCACGGGCTACAACATGACTCGACTTACAAAACGAACGCCGATGAGATAGTCGTTCCATACATTACATCCCTTTTTGCAAGCAAAAACCATTACACATTTCTACCTGCTATTGCGGGAAGTCGAGTCGCCATCTTCTTTTGGACTGAGTGCGGGTCTTCTTCAAAAGGAATCCAGAAACAAGCCTTTACATGTGGACGAGGCTTCAAAGGGGTTCACGTCGCCTTGAGTTTCAAGTGGCACGCCCTTCGTGGTCCGGTGTACCTGCGTGGAGAGCGAGGATCAGTACATTACACTTTGTACTGGTGCGTGGCTATTTAAGTTCCAAGCTCTCATTTGGTTGAAGAGTTTATATGACTTAGTTCATGAATGTTTCTAACCATCCTAATGAATTTCAACAAGCATATGACAAGCATAATGAAATTTACGTTGAAACTTACCCACGGCGGCCCGCGTCGCGCCTTATGAAACTTACCCTGTTCCTCCCTGTCAATTGTTATCATTTTTCATACCAAGTGCAATATTTCGTATGGTTGGTCACTGGCTCCCAGAGCCATCGTGGACTCCTCTAGCTTTTGTTAGACGGGGTCCTTTCAGCGTGAGTAGCGAGCCCCGCTGCAAGTCCTCGCCTATCCCGTTCCCAGCACAGCTAATTACTTGTTTTCTTTTTCGGCTGCAACGGTCCCGTGGCCTCGGGTTACCGTGCGGGAAAACTCTCACCTTGTCGACAAGTTGTCCATGACCGTGCAAAGACATGTTTTTAGTTGTTAAGACATAGCCTACATTTTCTTTGAAAACTTGCTCATTCATTCGTGTTCATGCCCTTGCATTTATCTTTTCATTCGCAACATCACTATCGATTTTGCCTAAGAAGGGGTCGAGGAAAGAAGGATCAGCCATTCACCTTGAGTTTACTTCGGCGAGAGAACTTGTTGGTCGCGCTAGACGTCGCCTATGCGATTACCTGAAATCGCACAAGCAACCGATTAGAACACTGCATTATTCAAAGAGTTCGATAGGAAATACGAGTTCGAAATGCAAGCCATGAAAACCATCGAAAACATTCACGAAAACGCATTCAGAAAACAAAGCCAAAACCAACGCAAGCGGCGTGAAAAGCAGAGCAACGGGAGGTCTCTCCCGACTCAGCCGCAGAGTCAATCCTTGAGGCGCAACCCGCTGAATATGGGACTTGGTTCCGAAGAAGGCATTCCATAACGAGGAATGGATCTTAATTCAACCGTTCCCGTTCGATCGACTCGCTCGATCGATCCCGACCTATCGGTCCCGACCGAATTGATAGCGACAGTGTTCCTTTCTCGCGCTCCCCGTGGACTGAGTACGGGGCACGATGTAGGGACGGGGCACTACAGTTCGCATGGGTGGATTCTCTTCTTTTGACTCAACGGGAGTATTGTTTGGATCTCTTGGAGGAGTCTAGGTTTTTAGGCTGTAAAACTGTTGATACTCCTATGGAATAGAAGCTGTATATCTAATCTTGGCTCCTCTTCTGATGCTCTTTCTTCTCAATCTGGATGTTTATCGCTCTCGCCTTTAATATATCCTTTACTGTAAGCTCCGGTAGCCAAGATATGCTGTCATCGTGAATTTCTCACCATCATGCTTTTGGAGTTTGATGGAGAGGAGGGACGAGGTGGCCTAAATGTTGTGGGAGATGAAGGTGGATGGCCACGGCGGAGAAACATAAAGCTTGAGGAGACATGTTGGATGAAGGAGGCATCTCTCAAAATTTTGTTTTCTGTGTGCGTGTGTGTGTGTGTGAGAGAGAGAGAGAGAGAGAGAGAGAGAGAGAGAGAGAGTACATGTCTCCATGAAGATACAACCACTGGCCGCACCAAAGTGCAAAGTCGATACTGCCGTAGCCGAGGCGTATACATTATTATAAATGTAAAAGAATTAGGTATGTAGTTGGGGCGTAGCCATTCTTTTTCGGGTGTGTATTGGGTACATGCGTACCAAATATTCGTGCGCCATGCTTTTTGAAGTACCATGCTTCATAGCTTTGACTTAGTCCAACGACCCCAACCAACTGTTGGTTGGCTTAGGTTCCTTTCCATGACTCTAGTTAACCTATATTTTGATGATTGCCTTCTGTTGCTGGGTGAACTATTGGCCTGAAGTGGCTGTGATATACGTACGAGTCAGGGCATGCTACACATTATGTCAGTTTTTTAGCAGATTAACTTCTTGGTTTTGTTGGATAGGATTTCATTTAGTCTACATGGTGGTTGAAACTTTCCTGGTTCTTGAAACAAAATGGAGTTCACCTTATTAGAAAAATCTTCACTAAACATCGATTTGCTCTTTTGGGTTTTCAAATATTTTAGTTTAACGCACAATGTCTATATTCTGTTATGAATTGTTTGTCACGACTCACAATGACTACAGGTTTTCACCACTTCATAACAAATCACAATTGGTTCACTAAACCAATATTTCCTACATTTGAAATATGATTACAGAATTAGATGTATCATCACCTTTTTGAGATGTGATTCTTAACAGGCGGAACAACGGAAGAAAGATGAGAAAGAGGCAGCAGAAAGATTGAAGCGTGAACAGGAGCTTCGTGAAGCAAAGAGACAGCAACAGAGCCTCAACTTTTTGATATCACAAACAGAGCTTTACAGCCATTTCATGAAGAACAAATCTATTCCACAGTCCGCTGAATCTTTAGCTTTAATGGATAGTGACTCAAAAGCTCTAGAAGGTACATCTGCACTCGAAGATACTGGACAAGAGGACGAAAACGATATTGAAGAAGCTAAGATGAGAAGGCAAGCAGCTATGGAAGTAGCTCAACGTGTTGTCTCTGAGCAGCAGAAGACTACTAATAGTTTTGACAGTGATACAGTGAAGCTGAGACAGGCTGGTGAACCTACATTTGCCGAAAATGATTCAGCCATTACAGGGTCCACTAACATAGACTTACTGAACCCGTAAGACTCACTCACCAACAAGTTTCCATGCACATCAAAAAACTGAGAGGAACACATAGCACACCACTTTTCTAGTACCTTAATTACTCTGTTTTCTGTGTTATGAGGTTTGCTTGCTTTTACAGTGGACTGATTAATGGTTTATCTTTGTATTTCAGCTCCACAATGCCTACAACATCATCCGTGCAGGCACCTGAATTGTTTAAAGGCTGTCTCAAAGAATGTCAGTTGAAAGGACTGCAGTGGCTAGTTAATTGCTATGAGAAGGTTAGCTTGTTTTTGGTGGGGGGCAAGCTCCGAAGCTTCTATCTTCCTTCCCGAGTTTATTCTTCTGCATCCTCAAGGTTTTAATTAGATTATTTTCTTGCATATTCTTATTCTTATATGCAAGGTTTAAATGGTATTCTTGCTGATGAAATGGGTCTCGGAAAGACCATTCAGGCTATGGCATTCTTGGCTCATTTGGCTGAGGTTTGATGGCTTGTTTCAACTATGTCATTATCTAGAGGAAATATACTTTCTAAAATCACTTCTTGGATTTCGCTCTATCTTTAATTTTCTGATTCTGTAAAGGCTAATGATATTTGCCATAATACTCTTTTGTGCTCTCTCTCTCTCTCTCTCTCTCTCTCTCTCTATATATATATATATATATATATATATATATATATATATATTGCCTATCCGTTAACCAAGGCTCCAAGTTGAGCAAATGAGCACTGTGAATATCCATTGTTGGATTTGGTTTATGTTGGATGGTAGAGTCAGGATTTAATGTGAATCTGTTGGTGCATTTTGGGCCCTTTGGATTCAACTTAAAACAAAAGGGCTCTCAAGTGAAGATGGAGTCCCCTGCATTTTGAGTTCGTATACTATGACGACAACCTTCCCCTCCATTAGTTCTACGTTGGTCACTACCTCAATCCATCCGCCTTCTCCACGGTTGATCACCTATGCAAGCTCTTTGTCTCATGTATTTGTTTTTGATCTGCTATTGTAGATTCACTTTCATTCATCCTCCATGATTTCAGATCTTCAAACTTTCATATAATGTTAATTTATTTATGGAATGTGCACTTTTGGATATGTTCTTTTTGGATTATTTGAAAGTTTAATCAATTTTTTCATTTAGTTGACATATCGTAATTGAATCTCCGTCTTGTTTTTTCATGCCATGTGTACATATATTAGATGAATTATTAATTTGTAAGCCAAGTACATGGATCTTTAAACAGTTTAAACATGCCATGAACGTTAATCTATCATTCTACACTCACATGTAATTTACTTGCACGCTTATTCCAACAACGAGGATTTCGTTTTTGCCAATTTTTATGAAAATGATAGCACACAAGTGTTTCATTTAACAAAAAGAGAGAATTCTCTTGAACAAACTTTGCTATTGTAATGCCTCGCTCTGCACGGTGCATTATGCTGAGTCGTTGACTCGAAGAGTTGCGTTGACCTGATGAAGTATCGATGCGAATCGATGCAAGAATTACGTTGGCCCGAAGGAGAGCTTTGAGTCGATTCGAATCTATAAATCGACACGATGCAAGGCAAAAGTCTGATTCGAAGAAATATTGTCTTTAGTTGATTTTGTGTACAGGCTACGTTTTTATGCTGGATTATAAGAGGTCGGCATTTTGCCTTATTTGCAATGGTGTCCGCAAAACCAAATCGTCGTCTTGCAACGGATTGTGGCATGAGCATGGTAGGCCAAAACAGTCGAGTAGTTCAACGGAGCACGAAGTGTTCGAATGACTAAGTCAGAAGAGTTGACCGTGCAACGGAGTTATGAAATCGAGCCGTATCAGCTCGGAGAAACGACAAGGTGTACCGGCTTAAGGTGGACGGGTTCTTGACCCTTCTTCCTACTCCTTCATGCCTAATAAAAAATGTACCCCTTGTATGCGATTGTGGCTATTGAGTTAGCGAGCGTGTCTCGAACGATTAAAGGTCTTAGTGTGTGTCGGACATTACGATAGAACATTGAACAATTGAAGTCACGTGCATTAAGTGCACGGGTCGCGGTAGGACGGTGATGGTAGAACATTGAAAGGCAATTCGAGATGTGTATCACGTGCACGACTCCGAGAACATTGAACACTAGTCCTAGAACATTGATTATGGCATTGAGCGTACCTTTGCGCACGGAAGCTATACAATGACTAAGTAAGCAAAATGGGCAAGTTGTGGTGCAACGCCACGAAACCTGTCGTGTCATTGAAAGATATACTTCGTGCATCGAAGTATGCAGTTGTGGCACAGATGCCACGGAACTGCCGTTATATGAACAACTTATGAGTTGAATGCGTTGAGTATGAAGATTATGAAATCTAAGCCGTTGGGGCGTCGTACATCAATACGGATGTGTTGGGACATAATACCGATGGAACTCGAGATAGATATGACGAAATATGAATCGAGAACTTGAGATTGATTGGAATGATATGACTTGTTTGCTGTTGTGCGTATTGTATGGTCAATGGACTCGGATGGCTCGTGCACGGGTGCGGCTTCCCTCTAAAGGTTACGACCGGGACACCGAAATCGTTCGACCTAGGAGGAAATTATGTTTGGTATTATGGTGCACTTCATTAGGACGGGTTGCGACCGGCCAATGTTGTGATAAGTTATGATATCATTAAGTTTGGGATCCTTCGGATACTGGACTAGCAACCGTACTGGAGCGATCGTATGCTTACACGTCGAGATACCAAGTCCATTACGCCACGGAACGTCGTGACCTTTCATTATAGATAGGGCCGGTAAACTTGATATTAGAATTGGGTGCAGGCGCAGAGCCTGCTACCCTTATGCCTATGCTTAAGTTTGATTGGTTGGTTGCGTGATTTGTTGGTTGGTTATGCGAATTTCTAACAATTGCAGGCTTGGAGATTTGAGACGGAGATTGGCACGATCACTATGCTTATGTTCATATTATGCCTAACTGTATCTGTTGCAGGGACACGGTATTGAACACTCTTATGATTCAGTTGCTTTTGATAACATGCTTTATTGCTTACATTGTCACGAAACTGATCCTAAGGCAATAATAGAAAGATCACCAAATAGAGATGCATGCTTCACTAAATTTACTTAGTGTTGGTTTATGGCAAGTGGGTCTTGATCAGTACAACGAGGACGGAAGTACTATTCCCCCACTAGTTTGCCTACATGTTCAGGATAGGTTTGGCTCGTGGCGGGGCTTGGCTTGGACACGCCGTGGCATGGAGTCCTTAGTGTTTCAAGACGAGCTACCGCACTAGGTTCGGCGTGCAACATGAAGATGTTCGGCCGAGAGTTTTTGGATGTGCTATAGAAGACATGATGTATGGAACGAGATCCTTTGTGAGCTAGAGAGATCATGAGCGTTTTAGCCTATTGGCATTTTCAATTGGACTATTCAAGGCCTTTGTAATCTTCAGTTCACTTATCAATAAAATAGATTCTTATTATATACTCCGTTTCCTTCCGCTGCGAATGTTATCAATTTGAGATAAAGCTTATGTGAACCTGTTATCTTGCCTTGCACGAGCGCAACTGCAGGCTCGTGCGGCATCACACCCCAGCGAGTACGATGATTCGGATGAAATCTAGCGAGGACGAGCGATTTCCCGGGTCGGGGATGTGACATCTATAACTTTCAAAGTAGAAGTACTTTCCTACTAAAAATGGATTCTAAGTACAATTGTGAAACAAGAGTTCTGGAAAGAGTAGCGATGGAGAACTCGATCGGCACGTGATCGCTATGCTCCATTGACTACCCGGGACAAAGATGGAAAACTTGCAGTCTCTAGCTCACAGACACCGTGGAGGAGAGAATGCGACCACAAGATGACTCAAATGCTTAATAATCGATGCTTTCGATGCCTTGACAGCACAAGAACCGAGGTATTTATAGCCAATTCACACTATAACGATTATTTCACGGTTTCACACAAAAATGAGCAACTCTGCACTGTTTCACTCATTTTCGCACAGAAATTACTGACATCATTGGTCATAAATTCCCAATCTTGAATGCAAGCGTATGTCGCTGTTTTAGCGTCACGTATCACCAGTTACGAGGAATATTAATTTCCATGATTACGGTGGCGTAATCATGGCTGCATTTCAAAATTCAAAACGTCCCGTTAAAACCAGGGCATGCTTCAAGATTCGAAACGTCAGTAATTAATTTCCTGTCTTTATTATGGAATGAAAAGTGTCATCTTCACGTGAAGCACATTTGTCTTCGCGTTGGGCACTACTTTTTTCTTGTGGAGCACATCTTAGCAGCTAAGCGTGGAAGATTTTTTGCGCGAAAAATTATAGCAATGAGCATGGTGATAATCTTGGAACATTCAAGGTTTGACACATTAGCATTGCTGCAATGCATGTCCTCCACGTGGATACTCTTCTCAACGTAGAACATTCTAGCGTGGACAACTATGAGCTCTGTGGCTGACAAGCTCCTTCGCGTGGGTAGCTGCACAAATTTCTACATGGAAGTCCTTTACGCAAAAATGTTGGATGTAAGTCAATTTGCACTTTTTTCGTGTGACACTCTTTATACTTAAGAGTGGCTTTAAAACTTAATTTTTTTTCTATGTTTCTACTAGACCCCCTTCAAAGTTTTGAATACTTGCATAAATTCGAAATACTCTAAATCAGAAGCTTAGAAAGTTATAAGTATTCATTTTTTGTGTGCAAAATACTGATGCACGAAAATGCTATCGCTGAGCTAGATGGCGCGAAGATGGAAGGCATTGAGATCTCACAATCTGTGTCAAATTTGCGCAAACCTGTAAGCTGTCAGCAGAAATTTTGCATCACCAGGCTGTCAATCAGTATCTAATGCTGATATGATTTGCTTCGGTTAACGAAGAGTCGGTTTTGCCTATAAATAGGGCTTTGCGTTGAGATGGAAGCTTTTACGCACTCAATCTTTCTAAAAACCTGAACTTTTTCGCCCGAGCTCTTCATCTTCTTCCTCCGAACATAAATGGCGCCCAAGAGTTCAATCAGTTGAAGAGGCCAACGAAAGTCGGTAGGAAGGCCTCTGCCGTGCATCCTCCCGTGGCTCACAGCGCGCCGCCAGTGGTTGCTGAAGAAGTCCACCCTCCAATGGCGTGTAGGGCTTCAAGTTGCTGTCGACTTTTTTATTTTTTTCTTTCTTCTTTCCTATTTTTCTTTCATCCATTTTTTGTATATACTGTGATAAAATGAAAAAGGAGAAGAACACAGAGACACGATGCACAAGCAGAAATAAAAAAAACAGTTCGTTCTCGACAGAGACGAACATCCTATACCTATGCGAAAAATTTCAAGTATCTAAGGAGCTTATCTTTTTCGCGTAGAGGAAAGTCTACCTTACTCGAACAACTCTGCGATAAGCGAGGGCAAACTCATCTTCAACTCCTAAAATTGGTTGCGGGAAAACACGAGGACACTTACCTTGAACATTGTGCGACCGCATAAATGCGAGGGCAAGTTGTCTCAAACTCGACACTGTGCTCATCTTCAAATTCGAACTTTGTAAACTGAGCATCGTCACTGCTGAAGAAATTTTCGTCTAGGTACATGCTATACAGAAGTGTCGTTGGCTATTTTATTGTTTAATGGGCTGGACCCAAAGTTGGAATTGTGGTTAAATACTATTTAGAAGATGCAATTTTTATATATACATTCGTCGTATTTCAAAGACGGGCCCAAAGTTGAACTAGTTGTTAAATTATCAAAATTGGACTTTAAAACACATACATATAATTGTTTTTTTTTTCGAAATATACACATTTTTAATCATAAAATATGCATAAAATTGATGGTATTTACATAATTGTGCAAGTCTTATTCGGTTTTGGACCGAAACTGAAACCCTAAAACCAAAATCAAATAAGAAATTTTAGTATTTTCAATACCGAAACCGAACCAATTTTTTTCCAAACCGAACTGAATCTCTTATTCGGTTCGATTCTCGGTCCAAAATGAATAATGCTTACCCCTAATTGGACGCATTAATCAAGAATTAGCTTGGAAAGAGCCAGACTCGGACTACCGTCCGGGGTGATTGATGTAATAAGAAGACCCGACCTTAGGCCGAACAATAGGATTTAGACTTCCATATCTAAAAATAAATAAATAAATTATATATATATATATATATATATATATATATATGGAATTGGGAGCAAAGGGAAGCGGGCGATCGGGAAACCCTAGGGGGTCCCTTACATGGGACCCCAGCGCATCTGGCGAGGGTCAGTTGGCCAGCGGCGGCCCTGCCGGGGGCGGGCCGGACAAGGGCGGCACCGGAGCCGGCGTTGCTGGAGGCGGCAACGGCGGCGCGGGCATTGGAGCCGCGCGCGTGGGCGGATGCAGGCGCCGGAGCAGCGAACGACAGGGGGCCGCCTGGGCGGGCACCGGATGGTGTCGTGGGCAGCGGCGGCAGGGGCAACGCTGGCGTTGGTGGGGGCGGGCTGGCCAGGTCCGTTGCGGACGGGAGATACTTGAATGTGGGCGGCTCGACTGCGGCGACCGGGGGGAGGAACGACGGGGGTGGCAGACGTTCCCCTCATCGGTGCTGATCGATGGGTTCCAGATCTGACGGGACCTCCGGCTTTCCAACCTGGATCCATATCTGGATCTCAGGGTGGACAGATGGAGAATAGTGGCTGGACGACGGTTACGAGACGTCGCAGAGGTAGGAGTGTGGGCAAGGAGGGTGACACGTTGCCCCACCTAAAGGCGTGCTACACCTCTGACAGGAGAACAGGCAATGGTTCAGGGACGCGGAAGACGCCCCATGGCCTTGGCCCCCCCCGGATGGGGAATAGTGCTGATCGAAGAACGGTTGGGTGGCGTCCCAAGGCGTCGGCGACGGATAAAGGAAAAGAGGAAGCTGTTGACTTGGGAGGACAGGGCATAGGGTCCTCCCCACCTAGTGCCGCCCCATGGTCCCAGGGGACGTCTCCCCGCCCTGTGGGAAAGTCCTGGGCTGACATTTGTAAGCCAGTTGCACCCAAATGTCCAGCATCAATGGAGTACGTGGCACCAAAGAAGGTAGGGAGTGGCATTCGAGCCTCGTTCACTGCGGAGGAGATAACAAAGGTGACAGTTTCTGGAAAAACACGTTGGTCCTGTACGTGCTGGGGAACAAGCCCTTCTATGGGCAGATCCGGGCGTATGCGGCACGTGTTTGGTAGCCTAAAGGAAGCATGTAGATATTTGCGAGGGAGAATGGTTTCTACTATGTGAAGTTTGGACTGGCGGAAGACGTCGTCAGGATTATCCAAGGAGGGCCTTGGACGTTTGGTGGCAGACTGATCATTCTGAAATAATGGACTCCGGAACTGCGTTGTGAGAAGGAAGTCCTCAATGCTATCCCTGTTTGGATCCGCTTCCCGGAGTTCCCAGTCAGATATTGAAGCATCCCCTTGCTTATGAGGCTCGTCACCTTGGTGGGCAAACCGACCAAGGCTGATGATGCTACAGCCTTTCGGTCGAGGCTGATATATGCTCGAATTTTCATGGAGATCAGGGCCGGTGGAGAGCTCCCGAGTATGTTGGAGTATGAAGTCTCATCTGGAGAGATTCTAACCCAGAAAGTTGAGTATGAATGGGTACCACCTGCCTGTTCACACTGCGTCTGTTTCGGGCCTTGCCGGTACTTGCTCTACCGGAGGACAGAAGACGGTGACCCCACCAGAGTCAGCTGAGGAACCTGGAACATCCAGGGTGATGGAGACTGCTAGCGGGGACGAGAGAGTCGAGGGGGTCCTGCAGGAGGGGGACCGGCTGGTGGAGGATGCCAGTGGACTGAGTTTGACTATCTCACCTCAGATGGTATACCCCAGTGGGGCTATGGTCACTTTCTTCGCACAGAGGAGTATGGTTACCAGAGGCATGTCGGCATTGGGGCGAGAGCATATAGGAGATTGAGGTACTTCCGAGAAGAGAGTTTATAGCAGGAAGAGACATGCTGGCCCTCTACGTGACAGACACCCTCGGGAGGGCCGTTCGCCTGGCCACGGCGAGCCGCTTTGTGTGGACAACCCGGCTTGGGCCCTGATGCTCTCCTAAACGGCGAACCAGCATTCCACCACTCCTGGGTTAGAGGAGTATATGGCGTTGACGGACGTGGTACCATCCCCGGGTGTCACCCTCACTTTTTCCAGTTAGGGGTAAAATGGTAATCTTCTATTTTATATTATTTTTGGGAATTTTATTTCATGAATAATATTATTTAATTATTATAGGAGTCGGGTTCGAATTTCATCGCATTCCGAGTTAATTCGGGACCCCGGTGAATTTCGACTTGAGCTGTAATTAGCCTGTTAGCTAACCATGGTCCACCACACTAAAAATTAGGGTTTAAGAGTTTGAACTAGTTCCCCATGAGTAATTTAGTTTAATTATGATTTTTATTTATTTTTAGCAACTTCCTAAACCTAATTTGGATTATTTTAGCATGTAGGCTTAGGGAGGGGCAAACTTGTAATTACAAGTGCCCCTACCCATGCTCCATGGCCGGCCACCTACAGCACCCCCTCCACCTCTCCTTTCTTCTTCACTAAGTTATCACTCTCTCTCTCTTCATTCATTCCTTTCCAACTTCTTCTTCTCCATCAAAATCTACAATTTAGGTATGTCATTAACTCTCATTTAATTCCTCATTTTGCATTCATCCCTTCACATTAATTATAGGGGAGACCATTCTCTACAAGTTGACCCTAGCCTTTGTAGGTTTCCTTAAAATATAGTTTAAGGATTATTTATGGATTTATCATTTTTAGAGAGGTATATATATATATATATATATACATGTGTATTTGTGTGTGTAGAGGAGAGTGGTAGTGGTGTTGAGAGTGTGTATTTATATATATGTGTGTATGTGTCTGTATATATATATAGATATGTATGTGTCAGAATGGGAAGGAGAATGGGAAGGAGAATGAGGAAGGAGAATAGGAAGGAGAATGAGGAAGGAGAATAGGAAGGAGAATGAGAAGGAGAATAGGAAGGAGAATGGGAAGGAGAAGAGGAAGGAGAATGAGAAGGAGAATGGGAAGGAGAATGAGGAAGGAGAATGAGGAAGGAGAATGGGAAGGAGAATGGGAAGGAGAATGAGGAAGGAGAATGGGAAGGAGAAGAGGAAGGAGAATGGGAAGGAGAATGAGGAAGGAGAATAGGAAGGAGAATGAGAAGGAGAATGGGAAGGAGAATGGGGAAGGAGAATGGGAAGGAGAATGAGGAAGGAGAATGAGAAGGAGAATGGGAAGGAGAATGAGGAAGGAGAATAGGAAGGAGAATGAGAAGGAGAATAGGAAGGAGAATGGGAAGGAGAATGGGGAAGGAGAAGGAGAATGGGAAGGAGAATGAGGAAGGAGAATAGGAAGGAGAATGAGAAGGAGAATGGGAAGGAGAATGAGGAAGGAGAATAGGAAGGAGAATGGGAAGGAGAATGAGGAAGGAGAATAGGAGTTTGAGAATGAATCGGAGTTCGGGTAGTCGGATTGACTTGAAACTTGGGTGGCATGTTGGGTACACCCCACAAATGTCATATTTGAGCCGATTTTTGGCTCGGTTGACCCAGAGTTGACTTTTTACCCAAAAGTCAACCGTGAGTCAACACTTTGTCTAGATTTCACCAAATCCAAACTAGAGTTGACCAGTTGACCAAAAATCAACTGTTAGTCAACATTTGACCAGTTTGACCTAGAGTTGACCAGAGTTGACCAGTTGACCAAAAGTCAACTGTAGGCCAACTCTTGATCCCGTTTGACTTTCTTCGACTTGTTTTGACCCGTGATGCCTGGTATGACCTAGGATTGACTTGGTTAGGCTTAGATTGACTTGATATAACTTGATTTGACCTAGATTGACTTGACAGGACTTAGTGTGACTCAGTGAGACCTAGTTTGACCTAGATTGCATATCATTCATTGTAAATCATTCCTAAACTTGTTTAAACCTAAATTAACTTACAGTATCTCATATTTAGGTCTTCTGATACCGCTCTGAGCATTGATATACCATACAGCTCAGGACAGCAGGCGAGTACATTCACTGATAGTTTTCATTGTCTTGATATTTGCTATATCCGATTCAGTCGTAGTGTCTTACTTGATTCTCAGACACGATAGTGCACGGACTAGTATTGTCGGATTCCTGTCATGAGATGTCATTCCTGGATTTCTTGGGATACTGGTACTTGCTTAGTCTTGATTCTCGTACTTGTATTGACGCCGATTCCTGAAGAGGACTTGCTCCCCTCTTTGGAAATCCCGCATCATGACGTGCTATGTCCGGATCGGTATACTATTCGGGGAATGGGGAATATTATAGATAGTGTGATCAATACCCACCTTGAGTTACTACTTGTATCATAGCTATACCCTCACCTCACGATGGGTATAGCCTGACCTGTGCTACTACTTGCTCCATAGCTTACCATCCCGGCCGGGCCGAGTCCACGTACTTGTAGCCGGTCGGCTGGAAGCCTGATACTTGACCCATACCGATCACATTAGGCTATAATGTTCGAGGCACATTTTATGTTTACTTTTCCTGTCATATATCCTGTTCTGTCTACATTCAGTACCTTCTCACCATGCATGATATACAGTTACTCACATGCTTTACATGCCTTTACATTGTACCTTGATTGGAGATTAAGTTCTGCTCGGGAGAAGAGTTACAACCCCGGTCCTTGTTTGGTTTAAGGGTTGTAACTCGGCTTCCGAACGGTTCCCAAGTCTTCGCATATCTTTGTTTTGTAGTTCATTACACTGTCTCTTATAGAACTTGTCAATTCACATGGAACTGCTGTTAATGTTTGTACTTGCTCATTTTCCTGACAGGATACCGTTATGATATATTACAGATGATTCTGATGCGGACTGCTCGACCTATTATGGGCTCGAGTCAGATGTTGTAGCCTTAGATCGTGGCCTTATAGTGGAGCCACTAGATTTTGTACTTCCAGAGTAGTGTAGGTTAGCTAGGTTTGACTGGACTGCGATCCAGTTAGCTTATCAGACTGTAGTTTCTATATTCTATTTTGATACTCTGGGATGTTGTATATATCTGGACTTGTATTAGACTGTGGACTTATTTTACTCTTTCATTTATCATATGTCTTTCCTCTGAGCTATCTACCTTAGTTTTACACTGTGATTGAGACTGTATTGATATGTCACCTCCATTCGGAGAGTATATACTGTACAGGTACATATTAACTGTTAGTCGTAGGTATTTACAGACGTTATATACAGCGTTCTACCGCCGATTCTGTGGCGTAGGCTGGACGTACCCACGTGCTCGTGCCCCTCATAAGGGTGCGGGTCGTGACACGTTTTTGTGGTGGCCCACGCAGGTCCAGTGTCGCAATTAGTGCGATCTCGTAATGGTGCTCGACTTAGAGTACTAATTACGAGCCTGCGATTAGGACGTAGGACCTAGGACATGATAGGAGTTTCTCAATCACACTTAGGAAATTTCTGATCTTTTGATTATCATGATTATTCACCTTGTATTAAATTAACTGTCCTTCTTTGATAATCTACTCATGTGCCATATTGATCTCTTGTTTTAATTCGTCTCCAGGATGACGAAGACACATCCGCAGGCCTCTGGATCGAGTAGCTTGCCTGATAGATCTGATCAGGTCGAGGAGGAGGTTCACGAGACTGCCCCCAGTGATTCTACTATTCCGGAGACCCCGGCAGTTGCACAGGGAGGTCTACCACCTCCACCCCAGAGGGTTACGGCCGTTCTTCCAGAGATACTGCCGCCAGCACCACCGGTACCGACGGATACGCATCATATGTTCCTTCTCCTTCAGCAGATGATGGAGACACAGCGGGCCTAGGCAGAGGCGTCGCAGCGCCAGTCGGAGGCGTCACACCGACAGATCGAGATGCTGAGGCAGAGTATGGAGAACTCGCATCAGCTTGCCCTAGCAGCAGTAGAGAGAGTGGCACCGGGTACGGTGCAGGGCCCTACTGGCCAGCAGCAGTCCAGGCCGGGGACAGTGTTAGACTTCAGGAAGATGAGCTCCAGGGACTTCACAGGCACGGAGGGCATCCTTTACGCAGACGACTGGCTAGAGGATGTAGAGCGGAGCATGGAGCTGGTAGAGCTTCCTAGAGCGCTTTGGGTTTCGGCCGCAGCCGGCCGATTCTTCGACATTGCGCTGACATGGTACCGCACGGATCCTCGTGCGTCGGTGAGAGGGCTGACTTGGGAGAACTTCCGGAGGCTCTTCAAGGAGAAGTTCTTCCCGGACGTGGCTCTTACAGCATTGGAGGGCCAGTTCGTGGGTCTAGTTCAGGGGAACTCGTCGGTGGACGAGTATGCAGCTGAGTTCTTCCGCCTTAGCAGGTTTGCTCCCGGTATGATCCAGGATGAGGGGCAGAAGGCTCGTAAGTTCCGCAGGGGACTTATTCATGCAGTGCGCACCCGCACCTCGGGTCGCCGAGACGCGACGTTCGATCAGATACTGATGGACGCACAGATCGCAGAGGAGGACTTCGGCCTCAAGCCGAAGAGGAGCGGAGATACTATGGGGGCGAGTTCCAGTGCGGGACCGTCCAAGCGTCCCCATATTCAGCAGCAGCAGCAGAGGCCGTTCCAGCAGCAGCCTCTGTTGCAGATCCAGCAGGCACCGGCGCGTGTCCAGCAGCATCAGGGTCAGGGCCAGAGGCAGACCCAGCAGTGTGTCTTCTGCGGGAAGACGGGGCATAGCAGAGACGTATGCCGGAGGAGGTTAGGCGCTTGCCTATTCTGCGGAGGGACCGACCACCAGCTGAAGGGCTGCCCTGCTCGGGCAGCCAAGGGAGGCCAGGACAGGGTGCAGCCAGCTAGAGGACCAGCGGTTCAGCAGAGGGGTCCTCCACTCCCGACCCAGCAGCAGCGTTTTGTCCAGCACCAGAGGGGAGCACTCGCGGGCAGGGTGTTCGCTTTGGCAGCAGAGGAGGAGACAGAGCCCGTGGGAGATGTTGTTGCAGGTCATGTTCTCCTAGATTCTTTCCCTGCTTTCGCCTTATTTGATTCTGGGGCGACCCATAGTTTTGTGTCTGTTTCTTTTGCTCTGAGACACAATATCATTGCTGAATATATGGGTAGGACTTGCAAGATTATGACCGGGGGAGGTATTATCCTGGTTAATAATATTTGCAAGGGGCGGAGAGTCACTCTGAGAGGCCGGGACTTGAGTGCGTGTCTGCTCGTAATGCCCCTACCGAGGTACGATATGGTACTCGGTATGGATTGGTTGAGCATGCACCATGCTAGCATTGATTGTAGAGGAGGCAGAGTTCTTTTTAGGACGCCGGGTGAGCCAGAGATCGAGTTTGCTCGAGGAGCAGCGGAGCCGGAGGCTGGATTCTGCGGAGCTTTGTTGGCGGGGCAGGATTTGCCACATCCGTTGATTGCTGAGTTCTCGGATGTCTTTCCCGAGGAGTTGCCGGGGATGCCGCCAGACAGGGACATTGAGTTCTCCATAGACTTGGTGCCGGGCGCCGAGCCCATCTCGCAGCATGTCTATAGGGTGAACAACAGCGAGTTGATAGAGCTGAAGAAGCAAGTCGACGAGCTGCAGGACAAGGGGTTCATCAGATCCAGTTCTTCGTCCTGGGGAGCGCCAGTCCTGTTCGTGCCGAAGAAGGACGGTACGTCCCGCATGTGCATTGATTACCGGGCGCTCAACAACCTCACTATCAAGAATAGGTATCCTTTGCCGAGGATCGACGACTTGTTCGATCAGCTGAGTGGGGCAAAGGTCTTTTCGAAGATAGATTTGAGGTCCGGGTATCACCAGCTGAAGGTGAGGCGGGATGACATTCCCAAGACGGCATTTTGGACTCGGTACGGCCAGTACGAGTTTACAGTGATGCCATTTGGGTTGACCAATGCTCCCGCGGTGTTCATGAACTTGATGAACAAGGTATTCCATCAGTACCTTGACAAGTTCGTGGTGGTCTTCATAGACGATATCTTGATCTATTCGAAGACGCAGGAGGAGCATGAGGAGCACTTGAGAGTTGTGTTAGAGACTCTGAGGAGGGAGCAACTCTACGGGAAGCTTTCGAAGTGTGAGTTCTTCTTAGACCAGGTGGAGTTCCTAGGTCATGTTGTGACCGAGCACGGGATTTCAGTAGACCAGAGGAAGATTTCGGCAGTGGAGTCTTGGTCTACGCCCAGTTCAGTTGCCGAGGTTCGGAGCTTTCTGGGTTTGGCTGGTTATTACCGGAAGTTCGTCCAGGACTTCTCGAGGATTGCAGAGCCGATGACTAGACTCACCAGGAAGGACGTGGAGTTCGTCTGGACTGATGAGTGTCAGGCTGCATTCGATGAGCTGAAGAGGAGGTTGACTTCAGCTCCGATCCTGACTTTGCCATCTGGGTCAGGAGGGTTCTCGATCTTCAGCGATGCTTCCGGGAAGGGTTTAGGGTGTGTTCTTCAGCAGCACGGGAAGGTGATTGCCTATGCATCCAGGCAGTTGCGTCCTCATGAGAAGAACTATCCTACTCATGATCTGGAGTTGGCCGCGGTGATATTTGCTTTGAAGTTGTGGAAGCATTACCTGTACGGAGAGCGAGTTGAGATCTTCACAGATCACAAGAGCTTGAAGTACGTGTTCACTCAGAAGGAGTTGAACATGCGGCAGAGGCGGTGGTTAGAGCTGATGAAGGACTTCGATATATCCTTGCAGTACCATCCGGGGAAGGCCAACGTAGTTGCAGATGCCTTGAGCAGGTATCCTGTTGCTATGTTCTTGACGACAGATCGTTACTTGTTGGCCGACCTGGATAGTTTGGGTATCGAGGTCATCATTCCGGGCATGGAGATCCAGATGTGGGGTTTGCAGATTCAGTCTGAGCTGATGGATAGAGTCAGGTCAGCGCAGTATGATGATGTTGCCCTGAGGAGCATCAGGGAGCAGGTGAGGATGAGCTTGCTTGACGATTTCTCTTTAGCCGAAGACGGGTCGTTGCGGCACGGTACTAGGCTGTGCGTTCCGCGTGGAGAGCTTCGGGAGGAGGTTCTTCAGGAGGCGCATCGCTCTCAGTATTCTATGCATCCTGGAGCCAACAAGATGTATAGGGACCTGAGAGAGCACGTATGGTGGTATGGCATGAAGCGCGAGGTAGCTCAGTTTGTATCTCGTTGTCTTGTGTGTCAGCAGGTGAAGGCCGAGAGGCAGAGACCAGGTGGATTGCTACAGCCGCTACCCATTCCCGAGTGGAAGTGGGAGCACATCACCATGGACTTTGTATCGGGACTTCCACGGTCGCCAGGAGGGAAGGATGCGGTTTGGGTCATAGTTGATAGATTGACCAAATCGGCCCACTTTTTGCCTTTCAAAGTGGGTTTGTCTACGGAGAGGCTGGCTGAGCTGTATGTTCGTCAGATTGTGAGATTGCACGGAGTTCCGGTGAGCATAGTTTCAGATCGGGATAGCCGATTCACTTCCCACTTCTGGAGGAGTTTGCAGGCTAGCTTGGGCACCTCGCTCAAGTTTAGTACTGCTTATCATCCTCAGACAGACGGGCAGTCGGAGAGGACCATCCAGACTCTGGAGGATATGCTTCGCACATGTGTGCTAGATCTCGGGGGTTCTTGGGAGGACCATCTTCACCTGGTAGAGTTTGCTTACAACAACAGCTACCAGGCCAGTATAGAGATGTCACCATTTGAGGCTCTATATGGACGGAGATGCCGTACTCCTTTGTCTTGGGACGATGTTGGCGAGCGGGCGCTTCTTGGGCCGGAGATGGTTGTGGATGCGGCCGAGAAGGTCAGATTGATTAGAGACAGACTCCGGGTGGCTCAGGATAGGCAGCGGCATTGGGCCGATAGTCACCGGAGACCGTTAGAGTTCGAGGTTAGTTTCAGTTCTTGTCATGTTGTTGTGATTGTTTGTTAGTTGTGTGTTGAGTTTTTGTCTTGTGTCTAGGTTGGTGACATGGTATTTCTGAGGATATCCCCGACACGTGGCACTATTCGCTTTGGCGGCGGTGGAAAGCTCAGTCCGCGCTACATCGGACCTTTCACCATCTTAGAGAGGATCGGTGCAGTAGCCTACCGACTGGACTTGCCTACCAGGCTCGAGGGAGTGCACAACGTGTTTCATGTATCTCAGCTGAGGCGGTACGTGGCAGATCCTAGCCATGTATTGGACCATTCAGCGATACAGGTGGGACCTACTCTCAGCTATCCAGAACAGCCAGTGGAGATTCTGGATCGCAGGGAGAAGGTGCTCCGGAACCAGGTCATACCCTTGGTTCGGGTTGCGTGGAGGCATCACTCTCCAGGTGAGTCTACCTGGGAGAGGGAGGACGACATGCGGGAGCGTTTCCCTTATCTTTTCGCGCCCTGAGGTATAAATTTATTTTCTTTATTTCTGTTTGTGTTTTCCTGTGCTTGTTGTCTTCAATTTCGAGGACGAATTTTTTTTTAAGGTGGATAGACTTGTCACCCTCACTTTTTCCAGTTAGGGGTAAAATGGTAATCTTCCATTTTATATTATTTTTGGGAATTTTATTTCATGAATAATATTATTTAATTATTATAGGAGTCGGGTTCGAATTTCATCGCATTCCGAGTTAATTCGGGACCCCGGTGAATTTTGACTTGAGCTGTAATTAGCCTGTTAGCTAACCATGGCCCACCACACTAAAAATTAGGGTTTAAGAGTTTGGACTAGTTCCCCATGAGTAATTTAGTTTAATTATGATTTTTATTTATTTTTAGCAACTTCCTAAACCTAATTTGGATTATTTTAGCATGTAGGCTTAGGGAGGGGCAAACTTGTAATTACAAGTGCCCCTACCCATGCTCCATGGCCGGCCACCTACAGCACCCCCTCCACCTCTCCTTTCTTCTTCACTAAGTTATCACTCTCTCTCTCTTCATTCATTCCTTTCCAACTTCTTCTTCTCCATCAAAATCTACAATTTAGGTATGTCATTAACTCTCATTTAATTCCTCATTTTGCATTCATCCCTTCACATTAATTATAGGGGAGACCATTCTCTACAAGTTGACCCTAGCCTTTGTAGGTTTCCTTAAAATATAGTTTAAGGATTATTTATGGATTTATCCTTTTTAGAGAGGTATATATATATATATATATATATACATGTGTATTTGTGTGTGTAGAGGAGAGTGGTAGTGGTGTTGAGAGTGTGTATTTATATATATGTGTGTATGTGTCTGTATATATATAGATATGTATGTAGATATGTATGTGTCAGAATGGGAAGGAGAATGGGAAGGAGAATAGGAAGGAGAATAGGAAGGAGAATGAGAAGGAGAATGGGAAGGAGAATGAGGAAGGAGAATGGGAAGGAGAATGAGAAGGAGAATGGGAAGGAGAATGAGGAAGGAGAATATGAAGGAGAATGGGAAGGAGAATGAGAAGGAGAATGGGAAGGAGAATGAGGAAGGAGAATAGGAAGGAGAATGGGAAGGAGAATGAGAAGGAGAATGGGAAGGAGAATGGGAATGGGAAGGAGAATGGGAAGGAGAATGAGGAAGGAGAATAGGAAGGAGAATGAGGAATGGGAATGGGAAGGAGAATGAGGAAGGAGAATAGGAAGGAGAATGAGAAGGAGAATAGGAAGGAGAATGGGAAGGAGAATGAGGAAGGAGAATAGGAAGGAGAATGAGAAGGAGAATAGGAAGGAGAATGGGGAAGGAGAATAGGAAGGAGAATGGGAAGGAGAATGAGGAAGGACAATAGGAAGGAGAATAGGAAGGAGAATGAGAAGGAGAATGAGAAGGAGAATGGGAAGGAGAATGAGGAAGGAGAATAGGAAGGAGAATGGGAAGGAGAATGAGGAAGGAGAATAGGAAGGAGAATGGGAAGGAGAATGAGGAAGGAGAATGAGGAAGGAGAATAGGAAGGAGAATGAGAAGGAGAATAGGAGTTTGAGAATGAATCGGAGTTCGGGTAGTCGGATTGACTTGAAACTTGGGTGGCATGTTGGGTACACCCCACAAATGTCATATTTGAGCCGATTTTTGGCTCGGTTGACCCAGAGTTGACTTTTTACCCAAAAGTCAACCGTGAGTCAACACTTTGTCTAGATTTCACCAAATCCAAACTAGAGTTGACCAGTTGACCAAAAATCAACTGTTAGTCAACATTTGACCAGTTTGACCTAGAGTTGACCAGAGTTGACCAGTTGACCAAAAGTCAACTGTAGGCCAACTCTTGATCCCGTTTGACTTTCTTCGACTTGTTTTGACCCGTGATGCCTGGTATGACCTAGGATTGACTTGGTTAGGCTTAGATTGACTTGATATAACTTGATTTGACCTAGATTGACTTGACAGGACTTAGTGTGACTCAGTGAGACCTAGTTTGACCTAGATTGCATATCATTCATTGTAAATCATTCCTAAACTTGTTTAAACCTAAATTAACTTACAGTATCTCATATTTAGGTCTTCTGATATCGCTCTGAGCATTGATATACCATACAGCTCAGGACAGCAGGCGAGTACATTCACTGATAGTTTTCATTGTCTTGATATTTGCTATATCCGATTCAGTCGTAGTGTCTTACTTGATTCTCAGACATGATAGTGCACGGACTAGTATTGTCGGATTCCTGTCATGAGATGTCATTCCTGGATTTCTTGGGATACTGGTACTTGCTTAGTCTTGATTCTCGTACTTGTATTGACGCCGATTCCTGAAGAGGACTTGCTCCCCTCTTTGGAAATCCCGCGTCATGACGTGCTATGTCCGGATCTGTATACTATTCAGGGAATGGGGAATATTATAGATAGTGTGATCAATACCCACCTTGAGTTACTACTTGTATCATAGCTATACCCTCACCTCACGATGGGTATAGCCTGACCTGTGCTACTACTTGCTCCATAGCTTACCATCCCGGCCGGGCCGAGTCCACGTACTTGTAGCCGGTCGGCTGGAAGCCTGATACTTGACCCATACCGATCACATTAGGCTATAATGTTCGAGGCACATTTTATGTTTACTTTTCCTGTCATATATCCTGTTCTGTCTACATTCAGTACCTTCTCACCATGCATGATATACAGTTACTCACATGCTTTACATGCCTTTACATTGTACCTTGATTGGAGATTAAGTTCTGCTCGGGAGAAGAGTTACAACCCCGGTCCTTGTTTGGTTTAAGGGTTGTAACTCGGCTTCCGAACGGTTCCCAAGTCTTCGCATATCTTTGTCTTGTAGTTCATTACACTGTCTCTTATAGAACTTGTCAATTCACATGGAACTGCTGTTAGTGTTTGTACTTGCTCATTTTCCTGACAGGATACCGTTATGATATATTACAGATGATTCTGATGCGGACTGCTCGACCTATTATGGGCTCGAGTCAGATGTTGTAGCCTTAGATCGTGGCCTTATAGTGGAGCCACTAGATTTTGTACTTCCAGAGTAGTGTAGGTTAGCTAGGTTTGACTGGACTGCGATCCAGTTAGCTTATCAGACTGTAGTTTCTATATTCTATTTTGATACTCTGGGATGTTGTATATATCTGGACTTGTATTAGACTGTGGACTTATTTTACTCTTTCATCTATCATATGTCTTTCCTCTGAGCTATCTACCTTAGTTTTACACTGTGATTGAGACTGTATTGATATGTCACCTCCATTCGGAGAGTATATACTGTACAGGTACATATTAACTGTTAGTCGTAGGTATTTATAGACGTTATATACAGCGTTCTACCGCCGATTCTGCGGCGTAGGCTGGACGTACCCACGTGCTCGTGCCCCTCATAAGGGTGCTGGTCGTGACACCGGGTACTGGTCTAGAAGGGCTTTAGGAGACCCACCCTCTTAATAATTAATGACGGTTATCGTCTGGAACGTCAGGGGTGCATGTTCCTTAGGGAGATGGAGAGAGATTTGTGAGGTCCTACGCAGAGAGAAGTGTGACATCTCTGTATTGCTGGAGACTAAGATTAAATGATAGAAGACACTATCCCGACGTACTCCCCCCATTGGGCCCAACTACACAATCTGGTACTTTGCGACATAGCTAGGATCTGGGTCAGATGGAATAGCAACAGCTGGGACGGGGATCTGGTCTTGATGTCGGAGCGGCTGTTAGCCATCTCCTTCTCTAATAAAGGTGGTTTCAGGTTCTTGCTGGGGGCGGTTTATGACCACAATGACAGGCGGCGGCGGGATGGCCTTTGACGGGATATAACCAAAGTGGCTGCTACTAATGACTCCTTACATCTTTCGCTGCTCTTGATGGGTGATTTCAACCCTCTTCTTCACAGAAGGGAGAAGGGAGAAGGTGGGAGACAGACCTGTCCCATATCAGTTCCTGTGTGATTTCTAGATGTGTCTTCTTCAGTCGGGCCTACAGGGCTTGGAGCGAATCGGGCACATCTGGACTTGGCACAACAAAGCTGTTATCAACAGAGTTGCTTGTCAGTTGGACAGAGCTCTGAGAAATGAGGAGTGGTTTCGTCGCTTCCCAAACTCTGTGGCAGAGGGCCTGACTGCTGGGACGAGCGATTATTTCCCGATCAGGGTAGGCTTCACAGAGCGGCCTACCTGGAAGACGCAGCCTTTTCGGTACAACAGCTGGTGTATGATGTAGTGCCCGTCCTGCTCAGTCAATCGGAGGAATCGAAACGCCGACGGCGTTCGGACTTAGCCTTGCAACGGCTGCTCGAAGATATCGCTCGGTCGAGGCGACCGCTCGCTCAGGTGGGGTAGTTTCGGTGAACTTGCCTCATCTTAGCCTTCACATAATAAATCGTATGTTTTCAACTTGCACAAGTAGGCTTGAAAATAAATGAGACGAATCCACATAGATAAGGGAATAATCCCGAAGGGTCGAATTGAGTTAGAATATGGAAAGGTCCAACGGTTGGCTTAGAGTTGGTGCACGACGTGCTTTGAAAATGACACTCGGTCCTTCGTCCCGTGGCTTGGGAGAAGGAAAAGTTGGTCTTCGACACAGACTATAAATTTGCTTAAGTCATAGGCATCGTCCGCGTAAAAGTTATATAAAGCATGCACGCTTACACGATGCAAGGCTTCACATAGCCTTTGCTCGTTCCTTGGGTTAAGTTGTAGGCTTGATTAAGTTAAGCTAAGTGATGGTGGTCGACCTAAGTCATTCTAAGCACGGTCCTATGAGTTCTACTGCTGGGTATAACCATGTAGTCTTACGGTCTCAAGGTCCGTCATATAGAGTATGACTCGGACGGTGGTGTCGCATAGACTTCAAGTTGGTTTAAGGAACGATGTCACGAACTTAATGTTTTAAGGCACGGGCCACGGTTGAATCATTGAGTTTGGAAAGTGTTTCAAATAGTTGTTCTTGAGTTGAATGAAATGATAGGGGGCAAGAAAAAAGAATGCTCGCGACTGGGTCGTCGAGGCAAGGTCTCAAATGTGAGAAGTATTGAACTTGGCCCTGAAAGAGATGGTAACACTAGAAGTAAATTGACTGTGTGAGACGTCAGTTTGAGTCGAGTCTTGCATGGTCATGGACAACTTGTCGACAAGGTAGAGTTTTCCCGAACGGCAACCCGGGGCCACGGGACCGTTGCGGACAAAGAAAGGAAACAATTTTACATAAGCTGTGCTGGGCACGATGGTAGGCGGGGGCTTGCAGCGGGGCTTGCTACTCGCGCTGAAAGGGCCCCGTCTAACAAAAGCTAAAAAAGGAGTCCACAATGGCTCTGGGAGTCGGTGACCAAATCATATAGATGAGTCGGCATGGCGGCAACCCGCGTGTGTGCCTTTGGATTGAGTCGAGTATTGAGAGTACTATATCAAGGAGTCGAGTTGAATGTGTTTGTACAGTTGGAAAACAAGGCCTAAGATTTGGTTGCAACGTAGGCGACGTACTTCGGCACGAGATGTGGCGTCGAGTCTTATGTTGTCGGCATATAAGTTGCATAGTTATGATTGAGTTGTCTTGAGTTTAAGTCAGGAAACCGCCGCCAGACAAAGTTGTTTGAGTAACACTAAGTTCACAAGTCTCGATTGGGTCAGTTGGTGATCAAAGTAGTAAGGACCGCGAGGCGGCAATATGGTTAAGTCACTCTAAGTTGCGAGGCACGGCACAAAGGATTTGTAGCACGGTCACAAGAAAATTGGGTACTATCGCGTAGTTCGCATCTCTGATTATGTGCCGAAAGGTAAGCACGACTTGATAGGTTAACGTTGTTGGTGCAAGCACGGGATGGTCTAGAGACACAGAATAGGCTAAGACGTCGGTCCTAAAATAATCCTAAGGCAATAGTAGAAAGACAATCAAAAGGGATTATGTTGCACAAAGTAAATAAACGTGATAGTTTTGTATGGGTGGGCGAGGAGCTCATTCCACCAGTACAGTTGAGTACTGACACCCACATAGTTTTTATGTGCAGGCACAGGTAGAAGCTCGTGGCGCGGAGCTCGCTTGGATGCGTCGAGGCACGGAGTTCCTTGGCGATTCGAAGCGTGCGGCCGCGTGGAGTCAAGATTTATTGGGACATAATGTATGGACGTCGCCTTCCAAAGCATCCGCTGGCTCAAGATTTGTATTTGAGAGATGAGAGAGAGCTGAGTGACTTGTAATGTGAGAAAAGTGAGCTTGAGTGACTTGTAATCTTTGCCTTGTGCCCTTTGTAATCTTTTTCTCAATATCAATAAAGAGCTTCTTTTGAATAACATGTGTTTTGCTTCAAATTTTCGCTGCTATTATTCAATGTCTCTGCTTGGGACTTCTGTGCGACGACCCCGTCGCAGCTGTTGTAATCTGCCGTTATGGAACCCGCGTTGCACGAGCGCAGTCTAGGCTTGTGCGGCATCACACCTTAGGGAGGACGATCGCTCCTACGGGAGCGGGACGTGACATAATGGTATCAGATAACGACTTTACGTCCTTGGACTATCGATTGAATTCTTTAACTCCGTTGTTTTCGCTAACTCTGAAGTGTTGCTTTCGCAAAGTTGATATCGTTGGTGCGCTCTTTCTCAAATGTCCCACAGGATGTCCATACAATAAGTCTATCTATTTTGCAAAATGTAGGAGAACGGTTTTTGATAAAACAAAAAGATGATTAACGTAAGTACGGTTGGCTAAGTCGGGCCGGGCATATACACCAAAGTTGCGTCGACCTTAGAAAAGTCGAGTGCGAGATTCGAAATGTGTCGGACGAGAATGAGTTAGACTTGATTGAGTAAATGGGATGATTATCGATGGGGGTGCTATCGAACGACGACGTTATCGTCGGTGCGATATAGATGAGCGTGCTTGGAATTAGAGGGATGGTTCGAACGAGATTCGAAGAAGTCGATTTTGATTCGAATGATAGTTTTGAGGATTTGTTGATTGACTTCATCCCTGAGTGGTGTATGCTAGCCTCAGGGATGTCGGTCGATCAATTGAGGATGCGGGGGTGCCGATGAGTCTATCAGCAAGCGTCGCGTGTATGCAAAGCCATAGATTGAGTATCGTTGAATAAGTTGTAGTCTTGAGATTCGACGAGTTAAGTCGAACAATCTAGGAATTGACGCGCACGGAACGTGTACGGGATTGTGGATTGCACGAAGTTTGAAACGCGAAAATGATTGAGTAGGTGAAATCAAATCGATGAAAAGTTAAGGTGTAGCGAACAAATGACTTAATAAAGGAAATCGATAGGTAGATCGTAGAGAAAAAGTTAGCACGACGAAAAGATAGCGTGCATGAAAAGTTTGATTCGAATGTTTGAAAATGACTCTGAGGATTGGAATGGATGTTTGCTCGATGATTTGAGTAAGCAAAGGAATGATGCGAATTGAGGAAATACGTTGGTCGATGACTTAAGATAGACGGATGAAGAATAGGCAAATTTGGGTTGGAGGAAATTGATGTTGTGAATGATTCGAGGTATAATGATTGAACTGGAATTTGAATGTCAAGGAGATTATCCAGTCGGATGATAGCATCATTCGCACGATTCGAAATTGGTTGCAAAGGAAGATCGTCAGGTTACACATATCGTCGATGGTATTGAGGTGTATCAAAGATCGATATGCGATAACTCGGAGGTACTCTGACTCGGCGAGTGACGATCGTGCAAATGTTATTGTTCGGTTGGGTGCTAAACTTAGGATTTTGATTGAGATGAATGTTGGATGAAAATGATTGTGTCTTGATTGGTACGCGGATAACCATAGCGTCGACATTCTTGTCTTGCACGAGCGCAACTCCAGCCTCGCACATGCGTCGCGTCGGGTTTGGGGTGATCATTCCGCGTGAGCGCTGACATGGTGATTCATGTCGCGAGAATGATCGAACTCGGAAAATCAAAACGCGGCAACTTTGATTGTCCCGACTTGTTGGTTTGATGCGAAGGAAAATTCGAGGATGTTTGGACTTGCGATTGATGATTGAGTAAACTTGAGGATTGAATAGATCCAATCTACGTATCGAGAATGAATTAGTCTAGACACAAAACAAGAGTTATGTCCCGATGAGGATGATTAACCCGCGGGAGCGTGCATGGTGATTCATGCCCACCGTGGATAATCTGAATCGCGTGAGATCGGGACGCGACATATTGTTAAGCTAGACGACTTCATGATCGAATACGTGAATTGGGATGAATGACTTAGGGAATATGAAATGTGAATTATGGTTTAGCGTGAATTGTGTCGTAGCATGTTTGACTTGAAAGGATTGATAGGCGAATTATATCGAATGTGTTTGAAGGGATAGACTATACAAGATGGTTTGTTGAACGAGCGATATTGATATATCGTGGGATTGGTTGAAAGTAAGTTGTTGTAGGATGGCTTTGCTGAATGACTCAGACCCCGTACGACGAATGTTGGGATGTGTGTAGGAAATCTATGCTCGATGTTTAGAAATCGGAGTGATGCGAGCTTGGGTAGAAAATCCTGTACTATCAACTTGTTTTGACCTTAGGATGGGGACAGTGTTGATATTGTTGTTTGGGAACTATGATTCCAATACTGACGAATGACTTTAGCCTAAAGACAGCCTAGCGGTTAGGCAGACGTCCTGGTGCGGAGCGATAGGAATTGTGGAGGCACCACTCGTGTGTCTCGGTTGACATGCATGTATATCAAGGAAGCTTGAATATGTGCACGATCCAACTCGAGTGGTGATGGCGGGATTCGCTATCACGAGGCTTGGCTGAAATGCATGTATTTTGGGGACGCCTAAAATATGTGCACGATCCAACTAAGTGATACGTTGAATCAAGTGAGACTTGAGGAACGAAAAAGTGTAGAAGATTTTGAAATTGTGTTTCAAGAAAAGATGGATGGTAGCACGAGCGTGGCTCGGATTTGGGAAATGCATAGGAGTAGTATGTGCGAGAGTCCGTGAATGTTGAGTAAAGTGATAAGACGATAAGTGTACTCAGTTAGTTTTGAGGACGAAACTTTTTTTCTGAGTGGTGTATGATGTAGTGCCCCGTCCCGCTCAGTCAATCGGAGGAATCGAAACGCCGACGGCGTTTGGACTTAGCCTTGCAACGGCTGCTCGAAGACATCGCTCGGTCGAGACGACCGCTCGCTCAGATGGGATAGTTTCGGTGAACTTGCCTCATCTTAGCCTTCATGTAATAAATCGTATGTTTTCAACTTGCACAAGTAGGCTTTAAAATAAAAAAGACGAATCCACATAGATAAGGGAATAATCCAAAAGGGTCGAATTGAGTTAGAATATGGAAAAGTCCAACGGTTGGCTTAGAGTTGGTGCACGGCGTGCTTTGAAAATGACACTCGATCCTTCGTCCCGTGGCTTGGGAGAAGGAAAAGTTGGTCTTCGACACAAACTATGAATTTGCCTAAGTCATAGGTGTCGTCCGCGTAAATGCTCGATAAAGCATGCACGCTTCCACGATGCAAGGCTTGACATAGCCTTTGCTCGTCCCTTGGGTTAAGTTGTAGGCTTGATTAAGTTAAACTAAGTGATGGTGGTCGACCTAAGTCATTCCAAGCACGGTCCTATGAGTTCTACGGCTGGGTATAACCACGTAGTCTTACGGTGTCAAGGCCCGTCATATAGAGTATGACTCGGGCGGTGGTGTCGCATAGAGTTCAAGTTGGTTTAAGGCACGATGTCACGGACTTCGTGTTTTAAGGCACGGGCCACGGTTGAATCATTGAGTTTGGAAAGTATTTCAAATAGTTATTCTTGAGTTGAAAGAAATGATAGGGCAAGAAAGAAGAATGCTCGCGACTGTGTCGTCGAGGCAAGGTCTCAAATGTGAGAAGTATTGAACTTGGTCCTGAAAGAGATGGTAATACTAGAAATAGATTTACTGTGTGAGACGTCAATTTGAGTCGAGTCTTGCATGGTCATGGACAACTTGTCGACAATGTAGAGTTTTCCCGAATGGCAATCTGGGGCCATGGGACCGTTGCGGACAAAGAAAGGAAACAATTTTACATAAGCTGTGCTGGGCACGATGTTAGGCGGGGGCTTGCAGCGGGGCTCGCTACTCGCGCTGAAAGGGTCCCGTCTAACAAAAGCTAAAAGGGAGTCCACAATGGCTCTGGGAGTCAGTGACCAAATCATATAGATGAGTCGGCATGGCAGCAACCCGCGTGTGTGCCTTTGGATTGAGTCGAGTATTGAGTGTACTATATCAAGGAGTCGAGTTGAATGCGTGTGTACAGTTGGAACACGATGTTGGGCCTAAGTTTTGGTTGTAACGTAGGCGACGTGCTTCGGTACGAGATGTGGCGTCGAGTCTTATGTTGTCGGCATATAAGTTGCATAGTTATGATTGAGTTGTCTTGAGTTTAAGTCAGGAAACCGCCGTAAGGCAAAGTTGTTTGAGTGATACTAAGTTCACAAGTCTCGATTGGGTCAGTTGGTGATCAAAGTAGCAAGGGCCATGAGGCGGCGATATGGTTAAGTTTCACTAAGTTGCGAGGCACGGCACAAAGGATTTGTAGCACGGTCACAAGAAAATTTGGTACTATCGCGTAGTTCGCATCTCTGATTATGTGCTGAAAGGCAAGCACGACTTGATAGGTTAACGTTGTTGGTGCAAGCACGGGATGGTCTAGAGACATAGAATAGGCCAAGGCGTCGGTCCTAAAATAATCCTAAGGTAAGAGTAGAAAGACAATCAAAAGGGATTATGTTGCACAAAGTAAATGAACATGATGGTTTTGTATGGATGGGCGAGGAGCTCATTCCACCAGTACAGTTCAGTACCGACACCCACATAGTTTTCATGTGCAGGCACAGGTAGAAGCTCGTGGCGCGGAGCTCGCTTGAATGCGTCGAGGCACGAAGTTCCTTGGCGATTCGAAGCGTGCGGTCGCGTGGAGTCAAGACTTATACGGGACATAATGTATGGACGTCGCCTTCCAAAGCATCCACCGGCTCAAGATTTGTATTTGAGAGATGAGAGAGAGCTGAGTGACTTGTAATGTGAGAAGAGTGAGCTTGAGTGACTTGTAATCTTGGCCTTGCGCCCTTTGTAATCTTTGTTTCAATATCAATAAAGAGCTTCTTTTGAATAACATGTGTTCTGCTTCAAATTTCCGCTGCTATTATTCAATGTCTCTGCTTGGGACTTCTGTGCGACGACCCGTCGCAGTCGCTGTAATCGGCCGTTATGGAATTCGTCTTGCACGAGCGCAGTCTAGGCTCGTGCGGCATCACGCCTTAGTGAGGACGATCGCTCCTACGGGAGCTGGACGTGACATCTTCCACCTGCTTGATGGTGAGGGCAACCTGGTAGGAGAGCCGTCAAAGATCCAAGGGGAGGCTGTCAGGTACTACTCTGAGTTATATTTTCAGACTGATTATATCTCTGTGTTTCCGGATATTACTACAAAGAAGCTGGTGACGCCTTATGGGAATAACCAGTTACTCACACCGGTCTCTTTGGAGGAGGTGGAGGCTATCATCATGAAGGCAGACTCCAACAAGGTCCCCGGGCCAGATAGATTTAGCAGCGGGTTCTACAAACGTCACTGGGATATCCTGAAAGTTCCGGTGCTAGAGGCGGTCAAGGAATTCTTTTCGGAGGGAAAGTTGCTGAAGGAGCTAAATCATACTTTCCTGACCCTAGTGCCTAAGAAAGAAGGAGCGACCTCGCTGGCGGACTTTCGAACTATAGCGTGCTGTAATTATCTCTACAAAATAATTATGTACCTTATGTGCCTGCGCATGGAGGGGATTATGCAGGACTTGGTCTCTTCGAACCAGGTGACTTTCATCAAGGGGAGATCGATTGCAGAGCACAGTCTTCTTACGCATGAGATGGTGAGGGGCTTCAATAAACCAAGAGGGGAGAAGGCGTGTGTGAAACTTGATCTAAGGAAGGCCTATGACATGGTCAATAGGGACTTCCTATGCCACCTGATGTTGGCCATGGGATTCGACGAGCGGTGGGTAGCAAGGATTAGAGAGTGCATCTCGACTCGTACCTTCTCTGTCCTCATCCAGGGTACTCCGTATGGGTTCTTCCACAACAACAGAGGACTCCGGCAAGGCGACTCTCTGTCCCCTTACCTGTTCACACTCGTCATGGAGTATTTCACCTGCCTGATGGATATGGCGGTTCACAGTGGGAGGCTGGTCCCGTTGTTCAAAAGGATCAAGCCCCCGGTCACTCACCTCCTCTATGCTGATGATCTCCTGGTCTTCCTCCAGCCCTCTATGGAAGGAATGACCACGATCTCTGGGATTATGAGAGAAATGGATACACTCTCCGGGCTACAACTGAATCGCGAGAAGAGCCGTGTCTACTTCAACTCCCTCTGCTCACTGAAGGAGGAACGTGCAGAAGCTCTGGGCGTTGATAAAGGCAACCTTCCGGTGAAATATCTAGGGGTGCCTCTGACAGTCAATTATGCGAGGGATGTGGACTGTCACAGTCTGGTGGAGTATGCCCAGAGGAGGGTCGAAGGATGACAGGCTGCCGGCCTGTCGTTTGGTGGGCGCATTGAGCTAGTTAGATCGGTCACTTCGGCACTGGCCCTATTTTGGCTACAATCTATTCTAGTCCCTGTCGCCACCATCCGGAAAGTGGAGAGAATTTGCGCCAGAGGGGGCATGCATGCGATCTCTTGGGAGCAGCTCTGCCGCTCTCGGGAGGAGGGAGGGGTGAGACTTAGACCCCTGTTGTCTGTCAGGGAGGTCTCTGGTCTGAAGCTGGCATGGAGGTTCATGAAAGGTGGGTCGTTATGGGCGATTACAACAACTACTCTGTCACTTTCAAGCATATTCTGCGACACAGAGCTGTACTCAAATATTTCATCCTGAGGACTATGAGAGATGGAGCTCGGACTCAGGGCCGGCCCTGGCCCAGGGCGGCCAGGGCGACCGCCCAGGGCCCCAAGAAATTTGGGGGCCCAAAAAATTTATTTTTTACATACAATAATCTTGTACCTAAAATAGAACAAATATGTAATATGATTCTTTTCTAACACAAAATAGTTGTGATGTAGTGGTTATTAGGTTATACTTGCATACTAGAGGTCCTAGGTTCAATCTTTGGTTGTAACATTTTTTTTATTTTTATTTCAGAATTAATTTTTATACATATGGGCCCCATTTATATGGGCCTATATTTTGAAAGTTTGTCCAGGGCCCCTATAAACTCAGGACCGGCCCTGCTCGGACTGACCTCTGGCAAGATCCATGGTTAGAGCGTCAATCTCTGATCGATATACTGGGGGAGCGGACACACAGGGAGGCTGGTAGGGAGTTGACTTGCCAGCATATTATTAGAAATGGAGTGTGGAGACCAGAGGTATACCGCCATACTTTGGAGCATGAAGCGGCTATCTGCAAGGTGGATATTGATCCGAGTCGGCCAGCAAACTGTTGGACCTGGGATCCGCCGGGAGCTACTGGAGGTACCGAGGAGTTTCGGTTCAATAGTTGCTACAACCTTGTGCGTCGTACTTCTCCTACTAGTGCGGACTATGACTTCTTCTTCTGGTGCAAGGAAATGGCCCGCAAGTTGCAGTTGTGTGTCTACCGGTTGTTGCTTGGTCGTCTGCTGACAAGGGGACAGACTCATCTCCTTTGGGATCCAAGTTTCCAACCCGAAGTGTACACTGTGTGAAGTGGAAGATGAGTCTATGAGACACTTTTGAGTGCGAGGTGTCCTGGTATATATGGACTGAGCAGTGCCGCAGAGCGTTGGGAGGTTGTAACACAGGTAGAGAGATCGGAGACATCATTACCGGGATACGAATCCGCAGAGGAAGGGTGTAGATATGGTTCAAGACTGCCAAATTACGGCTGCAGCCTCCGTCTGGCATGTTTGGAGGAAACAGAATTGTCGTATTTTCGAGGGGCTAACCACCCTCCTATAGGTATTCTACATAATATATAATTTGATGTAAATGCCATGGCAGCCTAATTGGGTGTGGGACCACCCTTTTCCTTACTTTTTGTTCACTGGTACTGAATGTCATATACAGGAGAAAGATATATGGGGTCCATTTCTGGTGGTTGCACCTTCTTCTGTATTGAATAATTGGGCTGATGAAATTAGACGTTTCTGCCCTGATTTGAAGACACTTCCTTACTGGGGTGGGCTTCCCGGAAGAAATATACTTAGGAAAAACATCAACCCTAAGCGTCTCTATAGAAGGTGAGTAGCCTTGTTTTTTTAAAGTTTGCAACTTCTTTTTGTTTCTATTTCATTGAGAAACCTGCTTTCTTGATTAGTTCCATGCTCATTCACATAATCTCGTTGTATTGAGTATAAATTGATCTGTTCTTGAAGAGATGCGGGTTTTCACATACTTATTACTAGCTACCGGTTGATTATCTCTGATGAGAAGTACTTGCGGCGTGTAAAATGGCAGTACATGGTTTTGGATGAAGCCCCAGACAATTAAAAGTTCAAACAGGTTCTGTTGTTTTTCTCATCCTTCTGTAGTTGTAATTTTAACTATTTTATGACATGTCATACATTGCTCTCTTTATCCTTTCCTATCTATGTTGCGTTAGATTGCATATGTACAAAATGTTATAGCATATGTATTTCTGTGTCTCCATATTCATACAAGCAGAAAATTTCCTTTCATTAAGCTGATATAATCTTTCTTGTTCGTCTTCTTTATGTAGTATTCGGTGGAAGACATTGCTTAGCTTTAATTGTAGAAACCGATTGCTTCTTACTGGAACGCCTATACAAAATAACATGGCAGAGTTATGGGCCCTGCTTCATTTCATTATGCCCACCTTGTTTAATAGCTATGAGCAGTCCAATGAATGGTTTTCGAAAGGGTAAGTTTATTCTTTTTTTAACTCTAGATTTCATTTTTGAATTGCATTTATAATTATATTTTCTTGCTTTATTCACCTGGTTATTTTTGCCAGCATTGAGAGCTCTAGAGTTGGAAATAATATGTAATGCCTTTGTCGCATTATTCGATGTTCTTTTCAACAACAGTTCTGAATTGAACTCATCAACGTCCTGAATGTAAAGTATTAGCATGAAAAGAAACACAACCACCCCCTCCTCTCCTTGAAAAACAGAAAACAAAAACTTAAAAGAGTTTTTGCATGTATACCCTGTAAAATATTCTTTTTTTCATATACACATTTAAAATTTATAATTGCATGTATACCCTGAAAAAATTGAACTTTACGTAGATACCCTTTCATTAACTTCCTTGAACATCTATACATTTATCTTGGTTAAACATGGTTTATTACCCACAAAGACAGTAATATGAATACGATGAGAATTTGTAATGAACTGATTAACAGAAAAGTTAGTTTCATATGTTGTACATAAGTCACCAAAGTTGATTTTCAATAATGTTGATGTGTTGTTTCATTCCTAGTTAGTCTTTTACTCTTTGTGGTGATATATTCTTAAAATAACTAGAGACGAAACTCCACATAAGCTAATATCAAACTCCTGAAAATATAAAGCTGTTCACATATGCTAATGGCTTGCACACCTATGCAAATAAACACTTTTGAGGGTATACCTGCAAATATGAACATTATAGTGGTTATACGGCAAAAAAAAAACAAATCTAGGATTCTAGATGCACCTTCAAATTATGTTTAACCCAAGACATTATTCATTTTTTACGATATAACCAAAATTCTTGATGAATACTATTCAAATGTTTTCCAGGTTTCACATACATGTAAAGAGCGGCCATATAAAAATTACTTTAAAACAATAGTAAAAAAGGTTTAATAACTTAACCTCCAATAACTAAATATGTTTTTTATTAATAACATAGTTTAAACTCAAAACAATAGTAAAAAAAAAATCCAAACAGATAACATCCAATAACTATCAATAACCTAATACATAACTGCTACTAAAAGTCAAACGGGTGGAGTGGTGATGTCGGTTATCTCAATCGTCGGTGCTGGAGTCGACGGTACAGGAGTTGCCGGTGATGGAGTCGGCGGTGCAGGAGTTACAGTCGGCGGTGCTGGAGGAACAGTCGGAGAAGCCTCTACTGGATGACGCCATGTCCAATAAGTCAAAAAAAATCCAAGAATCGCTACAACAAAGCCAGCAATGGTAAAGACTACAAAGATCTTCTCTGGTGGTGTCCATGGTGAAGGAGGTGAGGGCGGTGGACTGGGGTCAGGAAGCATCCCCGTGTCAAGCGTAGGATCTCCTGTCACCCGACTCAGAAAAAAAGTGAAAAATATCATCCAGAAAAAAATCAACAACAGACAACAGGTGGTGGTGGTGGTGCTTGGTGGGGGTGGGAACACAGTCGGGGAGGGGGAGAGGAGTGGTGGTGGTGGTGGCGGCAGCGGTGGTCAGGGCCGGCCCTGGACCAGGGCTGCCGAGACGACGGCCCAGGGCCTAAAAAAAATAGGGACACAATTTTTTTTTTACTTCAGTAGGTAGCCCATGCCCAAACTTTATATGGGCCCAAAATATTTTATATTAGCTGATTGTAAAAACTTTATATAAAATATTTTGGGCCCATATAAAGTTTGGGCATGGGCTACCTACTGAAGTAAAAAAAAATTGTGCCCCTATTTTTTTTAGGCCCTGGGCCGTCGTCCCGGCAGCCCTGGTCCAGGGCCGGCCCTGACCACCGCTGCCGCCGCCACCACCACCACCACTCCTCTCCCCCTCCCCGACTGTGTTCCCACTCCCACCAAGCATCACCACCACCACCACCTATTTTTTTTGAGTTATGGTTGTTGTCTGTTGTTGATTTTTTTCTTTACAAAAAAAATTTCTTGACCCCAACTCTTTTTTATTTTTTAGCAGGATGATATTTTTCACTTTTTTTTCTGAGTCGGGTGACAGGAGATCCTACGCTTGACACGAGGATGCTTCCTGACCTCAGTCCACCGCCCTCACCTCCTTCACCTCCTTCACCATGGACACCACCAGAGAAGATATTTGTAGTCTTTACCATTGCTGACTTTGTTGTAGCGATTCTTGGATTTTTTTTTACTTATTGGACATGGCGTCATCCAGTAGAGGCTTCTCCGACTGTTCCTCCAGCACCGCCGACTATAACTCCTGCACCGCCGACTCCATTACCGGCAGCTCCTGTACCGCCGACTCCAGCACCGACGATTGAGATGACCGACATCTCCGCTCCACCCGTTTGACTTTTAATAGCAGTTATGTATTAGGTTATTGATAGTTATTAGATGTTATCTGTTTGATTTTTTTTTTACTACTGTTTTGAGTTTAAACTATGTTATTAATGGAAAACATGTTTAGTTATTGGAGGTTAAGTTATTAAACCTTTTTTACTACTGTTTTAAAGTAATTTCTATATGGCCGCTCTTTACATGTATGTGAAACCTGGAAAACATTTGAATAGTATTCATCAAAATTTTTGGTTATATCGTAAAAAAGGAATAATGTCTTGGGTTAAACATAATTTGAAGGTGCACTAGAATCCTAGATTTGTTTTTTTTTTGCCGTATAACCACTATAATGTTCATATTTGCAGGTATACCCTCAAAAGTGTTTATTTGCATAGGTGTGCATGCCATTAGCATATGTGAACAGTTTTATATTTTCAGGAGTTTGATATAGCTTATGTGGAGTTTTGTCTCTTGTTATTTTAAGAATAGATTACCACAGAGAGCTAAAAGACTAACTAGGAATGAAACAACACATCAACATCACTGAAAATCAACTTTGATGACTTATGTACAACATATGAAACTACCTTTTCTGTTAATCTGTTCATTACAAATTCTCATCGTATTCATATTACTGTCTTTGTGGGTAATAAATCATGTTTAACCAAGATAAATGTATAGATGTTCAAGGATGTTGATGAAAGGGTATCTACGTAAAGTTCAATTTTTCCAGGGAATACATACAATTATAAATTTTAAATGTCTAGATGAAAAAATGAATATTTTACAGGGTATACATGCAAAAACCCTTTTAAGTTTTTGTTTTCTGTTTTTCAAGGAGAGGAGGGGGTGGTTGGGGTTTCTTTTCATGCTAATACTTTACATTCGGGATGTTGATGAGTTCAATTCAGAACTGTTGTTGAAAAGAACATCGAATGATGCGACAAAGGCATTACATATTATTTCTGAGGCATTGGTAATAAGTCCACTTTCAGAGAGCTTAATGGAAATGAAAGCAGCGGCTCTACTAATGGTTGGTTCTATGCAGTTAACTATTGTTGTATTTCTGAGTCTTCGTCTGTTAATACTTTTTGACATGTATCAATTCTTCATGGAGTTTGAGTTTGTTATGCTACTTTGTATCATCACCTTGTAGTATAGTCTAGCATATGTATTGCTGATGGTTATGTTTTCATGGCGCCTACCAGATGCGGAAATACGAAGAAGTGATTAAATTTTGTGAAGAGACTCTTGATTTGGTTGAAAATAATTCGGCTGTGCCTGAAGCTGATTCTCAGTTAAAGTATGTAGTCAGCTCTGAATTGTGTAAGAGTTCATTTGTAAGACTTTGGCGGTGGTATCTAATCTCCAAGTCCTACTTTTATCTAGGGAAGCTTGAAGAGGCTCTTGAGTTACTCCAGAAACATGAAAAATTGAAGCCTGCGGTAGAAAAGTAATACTCTGCAATTTCATGCATAATAGCCTCATGCCTCTCCTGTTTATATTCTTTAAAGTTTTAACTCATTATTTAGTTCTTATAGGTTTCTAATGCTAATAAATACCAATCAGGTACGAAAACAGATCTTCAGATTCTTCAACATCAACATCATTAGCTCTCACTATCGATGAACTCTTGCGCCTTAAAGTGAGTGAACCATTAACTTTTGATACTACTCATGCTCCATTGAAATATCAATTACTACAATACTTTCCTTTGTACCCTAATGTACAATAATATTTCATTATCCTGGAGCTGCTGCTGCTAGAGTTAAGGTTATGCCTGAACGAACTTGCTTTCAGCCTGTAAGAAAGGATATGGTTTTTTTAACATTACAGACACCCTCAACAGAAACAGAGCAGAAAGGAAGAAAATTAATCAAATAACTGACTGGAAATATTTGGGATAAAGCTTTGTTGTTGTATCTTCGGAAAGCCATTGGACAATATTTCATCAGAATATTCCAAACAAGTTCAGATATATGAATTGCCCATATTCATAGCTAAAACACTTCTGGGTCAATTATAAACTTAGGAAACATGTTACCAGCTAAATGCTATATTATCTACTCTAAAACTAGCCAAAACCATAAGAACACTATCCTAATAAGCCTTGAAATCTATCTTTTCGTTTTCGGTTTGGTCCAGCTTTGACCATGATGAAGACCAACTAATAGTGAGACTTGCTTGTTTGGAAGTGATCTGAAGGTAATGCTGGAAGAATACATAAGAGGAAGTTGTGGTACCAAAGTAATGTGATCTCAAAAGTTAAGAATGAAATATGGAGGGAAGTTTGGTGTGTAAGGAAGACCACAGGAGGTAGGTGGAAGAAATACAAGTATTAAAGAAGAGAGCACATTAATAAGAGTTTAAGATGTAGAAGGAAGAAACTGAAGCTCAAGCAATAAACAATGAGATAGTATCCTGAAACTGAAAGGTCTTAGGTAGATTTTATTATTCTTGAAACTATTCCATATAATTTGTTGTCTAGTTCAAATGTAAACACCATGAACTACATGCTGATCGTACTTACATATTCTGTAATATTTCTGATTTAAATATTTTGAATTTGCAATTACAAACCACTGTCACTTTGATACTGTCCGCTAGAATGTCTTCTAAGATGCTGAGTTGATATTGTCATACGATAGGCATGTTTAGTGACAATTTTTCCCTTGCATCATCATCTGCATCTTAGGTAGTCACCATAAATTGAGCTGCAAACTTGATAGGATGAACTCTTTCAAGTTTTTATCTTAAAAGATCGAAAATAGTTTTCAAGAAAGTTCTTATTTGTTCCTATGTCTACCTTTCATTTTCAGGCTGCAGGTAATGAAGCATTTCAAGCTGCAAGAGATTCAGAGGCGGTGGAATACTATACTGCTGCCTTAGTGTGTAATGCAGAATCATGTCCTTTTGCAGCAGTATGTTTTCGCAATCGTGCCGCAGCGTATCAAGCTCTAGGTCAAATTGCAGATGCCATCGCAGATTGCAGTCTTGCGATAGCTCTTGATTCTAGCTATCCAAAGGTTTTTCATAAGTGGATGATATCTATAGACCAGTACCCTAGATGACACTATCGTGTTCTATTTGAACTGAAGTCTGTCTTTTGGTTTATTCCATTCACCTATTGTATTGTTGACCACTTAATAGTTTGTTTAAGGAAAGATAATGCTCTCACATATTTAACAACTTAACACTCTCTTTTCATCAGCTTTTTGAGACATATTAAGCTTTTCTCCTTTGCAGCAGAGTAGGCAAGCTCTCAATTTTTCTTCTTCTTTTGCTATCATTTATCCACTGGAAATTATCTTCAGTCAATTAATAGCCTGCACATTATCTCCAGTCAACTAATAGGTTATCTTGATATGATTTAATAATTAGTCGATTGCTTGTATACTGTGAACGGACATATCATAGGGAATAGTGTAACTGTTTGTTGATTCAACGTTTTTACCCGATAACTATAACATCTTTTTATTTTGGTTACATTTGCCCATGTGGTCATGGTTCTTAGAAGGCTTTTGTTTTATTTGTTCAGTTGTAGATATTGTTAACCATTTTAAAATGTTATTGCTGCTATGCAGGCAATTTCTAGAAGGGCCTCTTTACATGAGATGATTAGAGACTATGGGCAGGCAGCCAATGATCTCAATCGGTTAATATCTCTTCTTGAAAAACGATCAGAAGAGAAAGATAATCAGAATGGAGCATCAGGGAGATCAATTAATAGCCTGCACATTATCTCCAGTCAATTAATAGGTTATCTTGATATGATTTAATAATTAGTCGATTGCTTGTATACTGTGAACGGACATATCATAGGGAATAGTGTAACTGTTTGTTGATTCAACGTTTTTACCCGATAACTATAGCATCTTTTTATTTTGGTTACATTTGCCCATGTGGTCATGGTTCTTAGAAGGCTTTTGTTTTATTTGTTCAGTTTTAGATATTGTTAACCATTTTAAAATGTTATTGCTGCTATGCAGGCAATTTCTAGAAGGGCCTCTTTACATGAGATGATTAGAGACTATGGGCAGGCAGCCAATGATCTCAATCGGTTAATATCTCTTCTTGAAAAACGATCAGAAGAGAAAGATAATCAGAATGGAGCATCAGGGAGATCAATTGGCAACACTAGTGATCTGAAAAAGGCCTGCACGCGGCTGGCCACAGTGGAAGAAGAGGCTAGAAAAGGAAGGTCTTTGGACATGTATATGATATTGTAAGTTTGGGTTAGCTTAAACTTGCCTCTTTTTTTTTTTTTTTTGAAAGTTATGTATTTGTTGCAAAAATGTTCTAATTGTCCAAGAAGAGTAGGATGCTTTTGTGGTTCCATCTTGCCACAGTTGGTAACACCATTAACAGTCCTTTGATGTTTAAGAACCTCTAGGTTGATTAGAGATTCTTTTGATTCCCACAAAAAACACTCAGCTCATATGCTATCAAAATGATCCAATCAATGTAAGGATGCTGTTATTTTTTCTTACACTTATATCATGGATGGAGTTTAAATTTGAGATTTTTCTGCGTGTCTGAGAGGCATATTAATTTACCTGGTTGATATGCCCTCAGTTTGCTATACGTCATTTACTTACGGGTAAACTGGATGTTCACACTCCAAGCTTGCACTTGTCCACTGACTCTTAACATTTTGCTTGCTTATTTCATTTCATTACAAGTTGTTTTACTACATTTTACGAATGTTGTAGTCGTACAATCAATGATCCATATCCATGATTGTGGGATTTCCTTTGTAGTATACCTGTATGATTTTGTGATTCTTGTTTTTTAGTTGGTTAGATAAATAAAAATACATTTCTATATGTTGACTGTCTTTCTTGAATTTAACAGCATTTAGGAGTCATATTGTCGGAAGTTTATTGTTGGGCCAAGATTGATTTCTTATCTTATCTAAAGTAGTTGGGATGACTCTTTTACTAGTGAAAGAGTATCTTGCATTGCATAATGAGTGTCCTATTTCCAAATAAACTTGTTTTTGTGGGCCTGGTCTTTTTTAAAAAGTCGAATGTAGTAGTGGACTGCACAAGTTAATCTTAAGCTCATTTTTTACTTCTTGGCAATTTAATGTAATTTGAAGTTTACATAACATGTACCTTTCTTTATGCAGGGGAGTGGAGCCATCAAGCTCAGCAGCACAAGTGAAGAAAGCTTATCGCAAAGCTGCATTACGACACCATCCAGACAATGTCTGTAACATTAACTTTATGTTGTTATCAAGTTTCAAGATTTTACTTTGCTAACAATGTTTTCTGCAGGCTGGTCAGTTTCTAGTCAGAAATGAGAATGTTGATGATGAGCTCTGGAGAGAAGTGGCTAATGAGGTGCATACGGATGCTGAGTTCAAAATGATTGGAGAGTCGTATACCAGACTTTCAGACCTTACCAAGGTACATATATTTTGTTCTATATGCATAAAACTATTGCCTTTTTAAAGTTAATATGGTTCTTGTTTCAAAAAAGAGAATTAGAGAAAAGCATCTTTGGAAATAATAATGAAACTAAGCTAGTAGATAGAAGGCTATTGGTATTAGCTGGATTTTGTCTATAGTGAAAAAAAGATGATATAACATTGCTTCTATCTGCAGTCTATTCAGAAAAGAACACAAGACAAAACACGCTTTCTGTGTTTGAAAAATTTACGTAGCAAATTGTCTCGACATTGGATTCTAATGCACTGCCAAAGAAAATCATCAGGTTCGACTAAGGCAAAGAATTAGCAGAGGGTGCAGCAGATGAGTGAACCCGTGAGTGATCCTGCTCCTTCAGGTAGGGCAATCATCAGGCCAACCAACCTCTTGTTCTTTCGAGTATGGACCCTGGTTCCGTATGTGCTCAGCTCGGTCAACAGAAATGGTGACCAGTGGATCATCAGATTCCAGTATGGGACGAGGAGGCTCAGGAAAACCTGAATGTGCTGGGAGGAGCTGAAGACGTTGGCTCAAGAGGATTGAAGTAGATGGGGATGTTAAGGGGAAATTTTATTGTTGCTCGAGGAAAGTGACTACTGTCTAAGTGATAACTATGCTCTCATATGAGGAAAGACTAACATAGCCTTTATGTGTACAAGAGTGGCTCACAAGGATGTTTAGTAAGCCCGAGGATATAGTTTTATGACATCTAGGTCCGAGACAATGAACATAACAATTATAACCATCGGGGAACAAGGAGAAAAGTTCTTGGTTAGAAAATACGATAGAGAATGGAGTTGGTTTTTAGTAAGGTAGAGGGCATGTGGTTGATAAATTGGTAAGCTGTATGAAGGATAAATTTCCAATAGTTGCGAGAAACATTCGTCTGAAAGATGAGAGTGCTGACCACCTTAAGTGCCATTTTAGCATTGGGCGACTCCATATTGTGGGGATTGCATAGGAGCCAGAGTTTTTAGAGGAGTATGCCCTGCTCTGCACAAAGTTGTTTGAGATTTTGGCTGGCTGTCTAGTTAATAGGAAGCTATTTTAAGTAATAGTGGTATTAACTAATTTCTGACTTTATTGTGAAAGATTCTGAAATTGGGAGAATTCAGAACAATTAGGAAGAAGAAATGCCAAGTCCTTCAAGAATGATCATCAATGAAGTTCACAAACTAACGAAAGCCAAATAATGGGTGACCAAGGAGAAAGGAGAATCACTTCTTTAGGGCTCAGAGATGAGGAATGATGATGCTTCCCTAGAATACAAGGCTCACACGTAAATTCACATGCATAGTTTGGTGAATTGGAAAGGAGGATGACCAAGCTTATGATAGCAATCAACTGTAGATACGGTGACAAATGGTCATGGTGGAACATCCAAGTGATATAGCCTAATCGCTTTACGTACCCCACCAAACACCACTTGCTTCTCTAGGTTATGAAGTACTACAAAAGGAGAAAAGGTGATGGAGCAATTGATGCTTTGCAAGATGACTAACATATAAAAGGTTAATTCGATGAAAAGGAACAACAAGAGTCGACTGAAGATAGTGATTTGGTGTTAACTAGATGGAACCTTGACAAGTACATCAGCAGTATCTCAATTTGCAACAAATATAATTTTGTGAGAACCAAGCGATAAAGGTTCAATCCTAGTATGAGAATATAGTCAGAAGCTCTAAAATCAAGAAGCTCCAGGTAGAGTGAGAAAGACAATCCATTGTAAGACGACTAACATATAGAAGGTTAGTTCGAAGAAAAGGAACAAAAGGAGCCAACTGAAGATTGTGGTTTGGAGTTGACTAGATGGAACCTTAGCAAGTACATGAGCAGTGTCTCAATTTGCAACGAATATAATTTTGTGAGAACCAGGCGGTAAAAGGTTCAATCCTAGTATGAGATCCTAGTACGAGTCATCTAATCAGAAGCACCAAAATGAAGAACCACAATGATTGAGAAAGACAGACGATGCCAGAGGTAGTAAACAAATAAGTAGTAGATACGTATAGAGGGGACACTGTGGAACAGCTGAATGTCTATTGAGGAGATTGATGGAGGCCCCTACCGGAATGAAGCAGAAGAATAATCATCTGAGACACATACAGGAGTCTGTTGGGTTGTGGACATAATCATTAGGTAGCCATGCTTGTTCCAACAAATTGCCTCTATAGGTCAGAAAACAACAATGAGACCACGAACCCTACCTGAACTGAGTAGAAGTGCCAAATGAGAAAGTAGAGAAAGTCATAATGAAGCGAGAGATCATTGTCTGGAGAAGGTAGAGAAAGACGCCAAGAAAGTAGGTGCTATCTGGAAGAGAATCAGTGCATCCCATTTCAATGCTATCTGAAGGATCAAGGGGGGTGCACGAGTCCAAGAGGAGAAACTAGTCCTGACCGAGAAAGTAGTTGTGGTCGAGGAAGTAGCAACAAGTAAAGAAGTAGATGTGTTCAAGAAAGAGATCACCACAAACAATGCCAAGAGTATACGACAGAAAATTTATAGTAGGGGGCATAGTTATCACATCTAGATATACTAGATGCCAAGATGGGCCACAAAGAGTAGGTGATATCAACCCGATAGAAGAGGCACTGAGAGATACTGTATAGAACAGCAGTGTAGAAGCCGAGGATCGCCATAAATCACTTAAGCAACAAATATGATATGAAGAGAGAATAAAAAATCATATGTAGAGATGTCAGAGCCATAGTCCTTGAATCCACTAAGAGTGGCAAGAAGATGGAATCATTAGCCAAAACCTAAGGGATATAGATTTTTTCAGAGTGGGCTGCCATTGGGTTATGCCTTTGGGATTTTGGGTTATAGGTTATAAGGTGGAGGTTAGGGTGTGTAGTGGAGAAGATGGTGGGTAGGGTTTTCTCTTAGACTACGTTGGTTTGGAGAAAATTGTGTAGTAACACAATAGGTTTGGAGAAGTGGAAGTGGAATCGAGAGAATGGGTTTGAAAAAAAATGGATTTGTAAGGGACGAGTTTGAAGAAGATGAAGTTGGAGATATGGGGTTTTGGAAGAATGGGTTCTGGGGAAGGAGTTATGTGTTAGGGTTTTGGTAGGATGTAGGTTAGGAATTGACTTATTTTAGTGGAAGGTAGAGAGCTAGGCCCAAAATTGATGGAGATAAACTTCTTCAGGAGATGGTAAAGCACAAGAGGATGCGTTCTCTTGTTTCTAAAACACTAGAAGAGACTCAAGTATTATGAAGTGGAAAATGTTTATTGATCTTTGCTTGATGAAAATGGACACAAGATGATGCTCTTATATAGCATATGTATTTGCATAAGTTACATGTTTATTAAAGGTATAAGTTAAATAGAAAAAGAGGAAACCGAAATGAAACTTGTCATGCATATGAACATGACGTATAACATAGGGTGTTTCTTCTCTTTAATTAAAACTTGTAACTCTCTAGCTTATATTTCCAACAGCCTCCCTTAAGCTAGATCTTCACCATGCCTAGTTCTTCTTTCATCTTCTGGAAAATATCATACTTCAAGGCTTTTGTAAATATATCAGCAATTTGATATTTTGTTCTGCAATGTCTGACATGAATCTCACCACCTTTAACCTGATCACGAATGAAATGGTACTTGATCCTGATGTGCTTACTTTTTCTATGGAAAACAGGATTCTTGGTAAGAGAAATGGCTGAAGAATTATCACAAAATAGTGTTGTACCTTCAACTTGTTCATATTTGAGCTCATATAGTGCCTTCTTCAAATGACATACCTTCTCTTCTTCACCCTCTACTACATAACCAGGTGGCTGGTGCACATAGACGACTTCTTCAAGAAAACCATTCAAGAATGCCGACGTAACATCCATTTGATGAACCTTCCATCCTCTTTGAGCCGATAGAGCTAAAACAATTCGTATGGTTTCAAGACGAGCAACAGGGACAAACACATCTTGGTAATCAATACCAAATTTTTGTTTGTAACCTTTCACGACTAAACAAGCCTTGTGTTTTTCAGCTTCACCTTTAGAATTCAGCTTGGTCTTGTACACCCACTTCACATCAATAGCTTCTTTTCCACTTGGAAGGCTCACAAGCTCCCAAGTTTTATTTCTTTGAATAGAATCAATTTCTTGATCCATAGCATACTTCCACTTCTCTTCTTTTGAAGCATCTTCAAAAGTAATTAGATCAACATCGGCAAATAAGGAAAAATTAGCCAAATCTTCTTCCAAATTTTGTTGTTGTTTCATACAGCTCTTGTATGCTCCTTTTCTTTGGAGGAGGATGCGAACTCGAAGACGGAGAAGATGAAGATGGAGAGGAATGAGGAGAAAGAGGTGGAGCGTTTACCTCATCATCATGCTGAATTTGTTCTTCTTCTTTTTTCTTCCACATGGACTACTTTGCCTTTTGTGTCATTTTCAGCCCAATTCCAGGTTGCTGCTTCATCAAATTCCACATTCCTACTTATGACAAGTTTCTTGGTAATTGGATTAAATAGCTTGTACGCCTTGGAGTGCTCGCTATATCCCAAGAAAATACATTTTTTCAGATTTGTCATCCAACTTCTTCCTTCTCTCATATGGAATATGAGAATAAGCAATGCTACCAAAAACTCTCAAATGAGCCACACTTGGCTTATGACCACTCCATGCTTCTTGAGGAGTCTTGTCTTGCAAACTTTTAGATGATGCACGATTCAAAAGATAGATAGCACATGCAACAGATTCAGCCCAGTAGTCATTAGGAATACCTTTTACCTTCAACATGCTTCGAGCTAAGTCCACAATTGTTCGGTTCTTCCTCTCTGCGATCCCATTCTGTTGAGGAGTATATCGAGCAGTAAGCTGATGGCGAATTCTATGTTCCTTCAAATAAGTTTGAAAATCATGTCCAACATATTAACCTCCGCGATCGGTACGCAAAGTCTTCAATGGGAAGCCACTTTCCTTTTCCACCAACGCCTTAAAGTTTTTGAAATATTCATATACTTCGGATTTTTCTTTAAGGAAGAAAACCCATGTCTTTCTACTATAGACATCAATAAAGGTAAGGAAATAACGATTACCTCCAATTGAAGTAGTTTGCATTGGACCACAAAGATCTGAATGTATAAGCTCAAGTGGTTGTGATGCTCTCCAAGATTTTCCAATTGGAAAAGAATTCCTGTGAGGCTTTCCAAGTGCACATCCGTCACATACTTTCTCTTGAATATCAACCTTCGGCATGCCTTCAACAATATTCTTGCTAGCCATGAGTGAAAGAGTTTTAAAACTCAAATGTCCAAATCTAAAATGCCATATCCACGAGTTGTCTTGGATAGTATGCATGCATGAGTCAATTTGAGAATGAAGCTTCAAAGGAAACATCTTGCTTACTGTCATCTTTACCTTCGTGATAAGAGCACCATTCTTGTCTTTTATCTCACACAGATCTTCATTAAAATGAAGTTGGAATCCCTTCAATAGAAGCTGACAAACACTCAGAAGATTGTGCTTGAGTCCAGGAACATAGAAAACGCTAGAGATGCACTTTACTCCTTTCTTTGATTAGACAAGAATATCATCTTTGCCTTTTACTGAGAGTCTCTTGTCGTCCCCAGTTCGAACTTCACTTGTAATTGTTTCATCAAGGTTCATGAACACCTTCTTGTTTCCAGTCATATGGTTGCTTCAGCCACTGTCGATGTACCATACTTCGTCATGTGTAACTTCTTCAACATTGCAAGCGAGAAAGAGAGTGTCGTTCTCACTTTTCTTTTCTTCTTCATGCATGAAAGTTGAGCTTCCTTCTTCATTATTGGTCTTCTTGGACCAACAATCTGTTTGATAATGGCCATATTTTCCACAATTGTAACATTGAACTTGATAAAAATCTTCACGACTTCTACCTTGGCCTCTACTTGTAGCTCTTCCTCTTCCTTTTGTTCTCCTCCAATTTGAAGAATCAACATCTTCCTTTTTCTCAGCTTCGATGTATCTGCCTCCATTGTGTCTTCCTCTTCCACGACCTCTTGGACCAACTCTTCTTCCTCTCGAACTGCCTCGAAAAGACGTGTTTGGAAAGCTTGCTCTAGAGGAGTGGAATCATATTGTTTCATACGGAGTTCATGGGACTGAAGTGAACCCAATAAACTCTCTACTGAAAGTGTAGACAAATCCTTGGGTTCTTCAATGGCTACTACGGTAGACTCGAATTTTCGAGTCAAGCTTCGTAGAATCTTCTCAACAATTCTTTGATCTTTAACTCTCACCATTCACTTTCAATTGGTTAACAATTGAAATAACCCGATTGGAATAATCTTCAATGGATTCTACATCTTTCATCTTTAGTGTATCAAATTCGCTACGAAGAGTTTGTAGCCTTACCACTTTCACCTTGTCATCTCCCTTGTATGAAGAATGAAGTGTGTCCCATGCTTCCTTTGCCGAAGTCACCGTCGATATCCTTTCAAAGATAATCTCATCCACCGCTTGATAGATGAAAAATAATGCTTTCTTGTCCTTCTTGCGAGCTTCCTTCAATTCTTGAAGTTGTTGTGCATTGAGACTAGCCACATCAGCAGGTTCCGCAACTCCGCTCTCTACGATATCCCAAAAATCTTGAGATTGGTAGAGGACCTTCATTTGAATACTCCATTGGTTGTAATTCTTGCCGGTGAAGCGAGGTAGTTGAGGCTGCAACATGTTGTTGTTGTTGTTGGAAGCCATGACACCTCTCTCTGACTCTGATACCACTTTGATGGAGATAAACTTCTTCAGGAGATGGTAAAGCACAAGAGGGATGTGTTCTCTTGTTTCTAAAACACTAGAAGAGGATACTCAAGTATTATGAAGTGGAAAATGTTTATTGATCTTTGCTTGATGAAAATGGACACAAGATGATGCTCTTATATAGCATATGTATTTGCATAAGTTACATGTTTATTAATGGTATAAGTTAAATAGAAAAAGAGGAAACCGAAATAAAACTTGTCATGCATATGAACATGACATATAAATAGGGTGTTTCTTCTCTTTAATTAAAACTTGTAACTCTCTAGCTTATATTTCCAACAAAAATGAACTATGTTCTGATACCATGTTGAGAAAGAGGCTCAATCAATGGGATTAATGTCCTTCGATAGTGTACACGTGGGATTAATTTCAGCTATTGAATTGCATAAACCTGCTAGATCATATGAAATAGAGGCTTATAATGAATTGACTTTATTTGACATGGCAAAAATCCTAAGTTGTGTCTTATATCTTCGGCTAATGTATATTGGTTTTCCAAAATCTCTATTGCCCTTAGCTAGCACATAGTTTTTGAAGGTTCTTAATATCATCGGAAATAGGAAATTAAAATTTATGTGATTATTGATTTTAGATTGCTAGGCTGCTATGTACATTTGCTTATACCTACCTGCATGTTTTTATTGCTAGTTTACTTCTTATTTATTGCTATGCCACATTTATTGCTAATTGCATGTCTTTACTATCTCCTTTGCAGCGTCAACAATATGATGCTGAAGAGGAAATGAGGACTAACTTGAGCAAAGGTTACAATGGACCTAGTACACCTAAGACCCCAGCTGATAGTTACAGCAACCGTTATGAGAGAAACACCGGCAGGCGCCAGTGGCGGGCAGATGGAAGCTTTTGTCAGCGGTAGTGAGAAGTTCCAATAATTATTTGACGGTAGGAACCCATGAGACTTGTGGGATCTAGAAGTCTCACTTTACTGAGTGTGGTGAGACTCTCGGCTAACTTTCGTTTTTAGATAGGGAGAGAGCAAGAGTGGGTCAGCACAGGATCTATTTTATAAAGAGAAGTTGGCAGAAGCATCAATTTGTAAAAGCTCAGTGAGTTACCCAGAACTGATAGTGGTTGCTTGTGCTTCTGTTGTAAATACAGACCTCTCAAGAGCTCCTACACCATTATGTTTCCTTTTGGACAACCACGGGAGATGGCTGCTTGCATTTCCTACGTACATAAGAAAAAAAAAGTGTGGAAGGACAGGATATAATCTCACTCCCTTTTTTTCCTCTCGATCAAGTTTTGTTCAATTATTTCAAGGTTACAGAGTTGTATTTTTCAAAACTAATGATGATTATGTGGCCAGATATTCTTTATCTAAATTGAGATGGGTGATTTGTGCATGGGCATGCCATAGTTTGTAAAACGATAGAAAAATGAGTATATTCTTTATTAAATACAATTCTTTTGTGCTGTTATTATCTGTCCATGCCTACATTAAGTTTTGCTGCTGGGATTCATTTAAGTGTTGACTGAAATATTCATTGAAGTGTTGTTTCAAATTGCAGTATATCAATGGCAGGTCAGTCACAAAGTGAAACTTTTGGCTGTATTGATGTTTATTTGTTACCTAGTGTCAACCAACAATAATACATGGGGAGGTGGGCTTATGAAGCCTAAACTATACTTCAATATCCCATCATTGTGGTTCAAGGTTTACTAATTCCATATTGAACTCCTCTACATGGTAAGAATCATAAGATCAAAGAGTCAATCTCAAGCTCTCCATCCTTATTTCAATCTCCTTATAAAGTTTACTGAAAATCTAAAAGACCATCAATAAATATATTCTAATTTGTATTTAAACCCCTCTAATTTTTCTCGCATCCGCAAGTTGCTATTCTATACTATCTTTTTAGCACTTTCTTATCATTGAATTTTTGTTTCAATTCAAGGGATGGAGAAATAAAGTACGAGAAATGCTTGAATTTTGTTTTGATTCAAGGGATATAGAAAGTACGAGAAATGTTTTGTTGTTAGAGTAAATTTGTCAGAAATTATTAACCGTTGTGAATGGAGGTTAAGGGAGAATACTTGATAAATGTTTAGAAGTTATATATATTAATTTTTCAGCCAACGGGGTGGTCGGTAGTCGGACCAGTGCGGTTGGAAGCCTCGAGTTAGATAAAAATAGATAATAATAGTAAAAAAAAAGCTAGCAGAATTATTATCTATGCTACTATAAAATTTAAAAAAAAAAGATTTTACATTGAAAGTTTTTGTTATTAAAAAAGTCCTTACCTATATTTACTAATTAAAATTATTCATTAAATTTAACATGGGTAGTTAGATAAGTATGTATAAAAGATTTTTTTTTAAAGAACTCTTGTTTACTCTTTTCATGTAAGTAAAATATTAAGAATTTCTTATATAGTAAAAATTTAAAAGATTATTATTTACTGTAGTATAAAATAAGTGCATCACTAGTGAATTTTTGGAAAAAGTCTTATTTTAACCGTCTACTAGACTGTTCCGTATTGCTAACGTGAGTCTATCCAGATCGGAGGGTCAACACCGACGCGCCGCCGCATGACCGCAGACAACCCCGCGACGATCAAAATAGCAGCACTCAAAATTTTAACATGCAAGAAAGTGTAAACTTTGGAAGTATTAAAATGCAGGCAAATGTTAAAGGCCACCCCCTTTTTACTAAGGGCCACCAACTTAAAACTTTAAATAAATTACAAGTTTGTCATTTTGAAAACACTAAGGGCCACCCCGCTCCTGTCAATCGAGTAATGCAGGATTTGCCTGCAGTCCTCGATTGACAATCTTTTTTTTTTTTTTACCTACAGTGACTACAGGGCTTGCCTGCAGTCTGCCTTCCCCCCACGGTTGCTCTTCTTTCTTCTTTTTGTTGAACGAACGAAAGTGGGTCTCACCGGCAAGGGAGGGGAGCTAGGGGGGCTGCGGCGGGGGGAAGGGGGGCTGTGGCGGTGGGAGGGAGTCAGAGGTGGGGCTGTGGCGACCCAACCCCTCCACCGCGTGCCTCCCCGTCCGCTGAGCTCCTCCCCGAAGATGTTCGCCGAGCTCCTCCTCCGCCTCCTCGAGCTCCTTCCCGTCTGCAAAGTTCACCAGTTCGCCGAGCTCCTCGCCGTCTGTCACCCCCATTTCCTGTATTTCATATTTTGCTCGTACCTAGATTCCTGGCATGTATTTTATTTTCTGGACTTGTGGAATTTTGGTATTTCCAGTATTTGGGTTTTGGCATTGGCTCGGTTTTCATTGGGCCGGTTTGGTTCGGTTGGAAGTGGATTACCATATCCTACTCTCCATCTCCCTTCCACCACAACACCTTCTTTATATCCCCACCTACTTCTCTCTCTTCATAACTCACCATTAACATTTCTTCTTCTTCTTCTTCTTCTCCTTCCACAGCACACTTCCTAACCTAGGCAAGTGCATCTTGCCACTACATGAGAACCATATTTTCTTGGTCCATTTTCTAGATTAGAGCTTAGTGATCAACATTAGAACTTGAGCTTTTGTGATTTGGAGACTTCTTTGTTCTAGATCTAAGTTATTGCTATTTTCGGATTTGGCATGATTTGATCTGTTTAAGTTGGATTTTTATGAGTTTTGATGTTTCCTTGTGGAAGAGCTCCCAGTTTCACCCAAGTTAGAGCTTTGGAAATCCGGATTTGGAGTTCGGATGGCCAAGTTATGAACTTTTGAAGCTTGGGTTCAGCCATGGTGTTCTTGCTGTTTGGAGAAGACAGTGAGCAGTGTGCTAGCTCTTTAGCTACGCCACTGAGCTGCGCGTGCTCTTTAGCGTGTGTACGCTAGCTTGGGTACGCTTCCTGTTGGAAACGTGTCCCTTCTGCGTGCGTGACTTTTCACGCTTACGCTGCCTGTTTCTGCCTGCGTGACTTTTCACGCTTACGCTGCCTGCTTCAGCGTGCGTGAGTTTTCACGCTTACGCTGCCTGCTTCAGCGTGCGTGACTTTTCACGCTTACGCTGCCTGCTTTAGCGTGCGTGTATTCACGCTTACGCTGCCTGCCCCTGCGTGCGTGTATTTTATGCCACGCTGCCTTGCCCCCTGCGTGCGTGTATTCACGCTACGCTGCCTAGCCCTGCGTGCGTGTATTTACGCCTATGCGGCTCCCCTCGCGTGCGTGACTTTTGAGCGTACGCGGCTCCCCTGACCCCCTTGTTTGACCCATTGGCTCATGGAATATTGGTTTTATTGGTTTTATTTCTTTAAGCCTGGCTCTACTATAAACCTGTAATTTTGAAATTGTATTAGATATTTTACGCCTTTTGTCATAAACTTGATTTTGCTTAATATGTTTGAATGACTATTGTACATGGCTTGGTATGGCAAGAAACTAGCATAGCCCGGCAGTGACCCGTAGTGGTGCACTCCTGACATGACCAACCTGACATGATAGTGGCCCGTCGTGGCGCACTCCTGACAAGTACCCTGACATGATTTATCTTGATAACTTGATAGTGGCCCGTGGCGGCGCACTCCTGACTTGACATGACCTGATAACTCAGTTTGACTTGTCTTGACACCGTGGGTGGTTCTTTCTTGCTTGCTTGTTAATCCAGTCCTGTCTTGCATCATGTCTAGGAGGGGACTCCTGAATACCACGGTCAGGAGCACCCACTGAAATGGACTAAGGTTAATAAATAGATTAATACATTAGTCATGAAGAGATTTTCCAGCTACAGGCAATCCCGTTACCTGGGCGCGCCTGGGATCTGTAGCCTGCCGTCGGGTAGGGCACATTTCCAGCACACTGTCATGTGTTGCATCCTTCAAGCTGCCTAAGGGTACATGCGTTTCCTGGACGATGTACCCACCTGAATACAACCCCTAATTTTGACCTGGGTAACCTGGATGGTCTGCAGGACTTGTGGTTGTGGAATAATCTCACTGCATCTTGTTAGTAACTAGGCCTGTGATAACCCTAGCTAGTTAAGTATCAAGCCGTAGTTCTTGCTTGGCCGTGAAATAATTGATTGGAGTCTAACCAGTTTAGTCTTGTCCTGATCCTGCTCCAGATTGCTATAAGACCAGAATACTTGTATTTATTTTACCGATAAATGGTGAGTATTCCAAGTTCTGTTCAGACGAAGGGTTACAACCCCGGTCCTTGTTTGGTTTACGGATTGTAACCTGGTTATCTGAATAGTCCCATGGTTACCTCATCGTATATCATCCTGTCATGCTCTTCCATAATTCTTGTCTTGTATTATATCATTATTACTCTTGTGCTAATTGCTGGTTTTGTTCTTATTTCGTGGCCCCCTTGTGGCACTTGCTCTTTCTGGGGTTGACCCAGCTGGTTTTGTGTGGCCAGATTTCGGAGCAGCTCCCGAGGATCTTTCGGACCTCCAGCCCAATGGTGACCACTAGACGGAACCCGGGCAACGAGTGGGTTTTCCCTTTTTGTTTCACCCACTGATATGTAAATTTATTCTTTTGAGGCGTTTAGCCGACGAGCACCTGTTAGCTCGATGCACCTTTACTTACTGTCTGCCTACGGGCTGTAAACATGATTAACAAATCCTAGGGTTGATCATGTATGACTAAACTCTTGCTAGTCCTTGTATTTTGTACGACTAGCTTCATGATCAGCTGAATATGTAATATTTGGGACGCCTCTTATTGTATATTTGGTGATCTAACATCTTGTTACTATATTACTTGCTTGAGATTGAGACAATAGGCTTGTTCATGACCATAGGAGATTGCTGGCTTGTAGTTAAACCCTCATATTTCTAGACAGCCGTGACCGTATAGCGAGGTGGTATTCCATTTCAATATACGTAGCTGGCTATGTTCGCCCCCGCTCTCCAGTATTCTGGTTCTGGGGCGTGACACCGTCCGCCGAGCTCCTCGAGGTCTCCTCTAGGACGTCCGCCAGCCATGCGACCCGGGTCTCCAACGACCCCAACCCCTCCACCGCGTGCCTCCCAGTCCGCCGAGCTCCTCCTCCAAAGTCCTCTTGGTGGCCCTTAGTAAACTAATTGTGAACTTTAGGTTGCTCTTAGTAAAAAAAAAAATATAAAGGCATGGTTACCCTTAGTAAAAGGGGGTGACCTTTGACATTTACCTTAAATGCATAGTTACGCGCAAATATAGATGTTAAGATTCAGCCCCAGCGAGTCTCAGCCGCAGGATTGTGGACCATACAAATGTTTTAAAAGTCAGACATGACCGGCCGGTTGAACCGGTTCAACCGTGAATCGGTGTTTTTCCGGTCCGGTTCAACATTGATTCATTGTTTTGTAAAAAACTGATATTTTTATAAAAAAATAGTATCCATAAGAGATTAAACTTGGACCATTTAGATTAACCCACTGGTTGAACCCGTTTGCTCCGATCCAGTGCCTTGACGGGTCAAACTCCGGTCCGGTTTTTAAAACATTCTCCCTCCCATCTTCCCCGCTCCATAAGAAGGAAAAGGAAGTGTCACGACCCGATCCCAAATAATTGGGTCGAACCGGATCATGCCCAGCCTGCACCGTTGTGAGACGGCGGCAGTAAGCTGTTCCATTCGCAGGTAATCACAACAACATCTATATGTATTTGTCACAACTGAATATTCGGGAAATTTAAAACTTTATTCAACATTGAAATAAATACATCTAGAAAATAAAAGAACTGAAATGAATACTGAATTCAAATTAACAAAAATTCCAAACTACAAAACTGGAAACAGGAAAAATCTAGCTAAGCGTTCGGCTCATCGGCCTCAGGTCATGTGTCCTCCAATGGGGACTCTGGCAACACCACAGGGTACAGAAACGGGTCATAATAGCTGTTGTATAACAGCTCAGCATCATCAATAGAACCTAAAAATGTAGTCTACAGTCATTATCAATATAAAGGCCACCCCCTTTTTACTAAGGGCCACCAACTTAAAACTTTAAATAAATTACAAGTTTGTCATTTTGAAAACACTAAGGGCCACCCTGCTCCTGTCAATCGAGTACTGCAGGGTTTGCCTGCAGTTCTCGATTGACAATTTTTTTTTTTTACCTACAGTGACTGCAGGGCTTGCCTGCAGTCCGCCTTCCCCCCACGGTTGCTCTTCTTTCTTCTTTTTGTTGAACAAACGAAAGTGGGTCTCACCGGCAAGGGAGGGGAGCTAGGGGGCTGCGGCGGTGTCACGTCCCGCTCCCGTAGGAGCGATCGTCCTCGCTAAGGCGTGATGCCGCACGAACCTAGATTGCGCTCGTGCAAGGCCATTCCATAATGGCCGATTACATCGACGGCGACGGGGTCGTCACACAGAAAGTCTCAAGCAGAAACATTGAATACATTGCAGCGGAATTTAAAGAGGAACACATTAACACAAGTCATTCAAAAGAAAGCTCTTTATTAATATTCAATATAAGATTACATCTGTGGGCGCAAGGCCAATTACATGTCTCTCAAGATCACTCAAGATCACATTACAAGTCACTCTGCTATCTCTCATCTCTCAATTACAGTGCTTGAGTCAGCGGAAGCTTCGGAAGGCGATGTCCATACATTATATCCTGTATAAGTCTTCAGATCCACGCGGCCGCACGCTTCGACTCGCCAAGGTACTCCGTGCCTCGACGCATCCAAGCGAGCTCCGCGCCACGAGCTTCTACCTGTGCCTGCACATGAAACACTGTGTGGGTGTCAATACTCAACTGTATTGGTGGAGTGAGCTTCTCGCCCACCCATACATAACCGACACGTTTCATTTACTTTATGCAGCTTAACCCTTTCAATTGTCTTTCTAGTCTTGCCTTAGGATGCATTTTAGGACAAGGACGTCTCGGCTATACTTAACGATGCAACGACAGGGTCGTGCATTGACGGGGTCGTGCTATCTTGACAACGCGTGTTACGATAGAGGCGGTGCCTCATCGCTTAGGTACTTGACCAAACTTCAAGGCGGGACGACAGGGTCGTGCCACATCTTATTCGTAACTTAGACTTGTTCAAGACAGTGCTTTGCCGAGGGGCAATTCACGTGAACTCGGTCGTGCCAAGACCTTTGATTAAACTCAAGTGCCACTAGACCAATTCTCGTGCTAACGATTCAATGCCAAGGGACGGCAACGGGACGACTCGTGCAGGTCGTGCCTTAGACTTAGCTTAGACTTGTTTACGAAATCAAGACTGAGGTCGTGCCTCGCTATCCAGACTTATCGTGCTACCGCCTTGCGGCCTTCCTGTAGAGTCATTTGCTAACTTAGACAAGACTTAAGAACCGTAGTGACGAGTCCATGAACATTCCGACGCCATCTATCGTGCCAAGCACGGTGCCTATGCTGCAGCCCAGTCGTAGGCCCAGACATTGAGTTACCAACTAGACAAGCATTCAAGTTCTAGACTCAATCCAAAGGCATACACGCGGAGTCGCCGCTATCTGCCGACCCATCTACATGAGGAGGTCACTAGCAATTTCAAGCTATCTTGGACTGGCTCGGGATATCGGTATCCTGTCATCCCCGTGGGTAGCTAGTCCCCGGAGGCGCCAATATCCCTATGCGGTTATCTAGCATCCTACGGTGAGCTACACTTGCTTCCCCCGGGCCGATGTGATCCCAGCGCCCCGGTGATCACTCGAGAAGACTACACCTTGTCGACAAGTTGTCCAATGACCATGCAAGACTCGATCTATCCAGTCTATCCAGTCTTTCCTTAACATGACCATGCATTCCTTCTTTCTATCGAGACTCCCAAGCCGCGGGACCGATCTCGTGTGCGGGACTTATTCAAGACGTTGCGAGACTCCCAAGCCGCGGGACCGATCTCGTGTACGAGATTTATCAAGTATTCAGGCAGGACATGACCGGACGGGACCGGCATGCTTAATCAAGTATTCGGCCGTGGCTCGTGCCTTAGACAGGCGAGCTCCTCCTCCAAAGTCCTCTTGGTGGCCCTTAGTAAACTAATTGTGAACTTTAGGTTGCTCTTAGTAAAAAAAATATAAAGGCATGGTTGCCCTTTGTAAAAGGGGGTGACCTTTGACATTTACCTTAAATGCATAGTTACGCACAAATATAGATGTTAAGATTCAGCCCCAGCGAGTCTCAGCCGCAGGATTGTGGACCATACAAATGTTTTAAAAGTCAGACATGACCGGCTGGTTGAACCGGTTCAACCGTGAATCGATGTTTTTTCCGGTCCGGTTCAACATTGATTCATTGTTTTGTAAAAAACTGATATTTTTATAAAAAAATAGTATCCATAAGAGATTAAACTTGGACCATTTAGATTAACCCACTGGTTGAACCCGTTTGCTCCGATCCAGTGCCTTGACGGGTCAAACTTCGGTCCGGTTTTTAAAACATTCTCCCTCCCATCTTCCCCGCTCCATAAGAAGGAAAAGGAAGTGTCACGACCCGATCCCAAATAATTGGGTCGAACCGGATCATGCCCAGCCTGCACCGTTGTGAGACGGCGGCAGTAAGCTGTTCCATTCGCAGGTAATCACAACAACATCTATATGTATTTGTCACAACTGAATATTCGGGAAATTTAAAACTTTATTCAACATTGAAATAAATACAACTGGAAAGTAAAAGAACTGAAATGAATACTGAATTTAAATTAACAAAAATTCCAAACTACAAAACTGGAAACAGGAAAAATCTAGCTAAGCGTTCGGCTCATCGGCCTCAGATCCTGCGTCCTCCAATGGGGACTCTGGCAACACCACAGGGTACAGAACCGGGTCATAATAGCTGTTGTATAACAGCTCAGCATCATCAATAGAACCTAAAAATGTAGTCTCCAGTCAGGAGGGTACAAAATACAATTCATGATAATCGGACAATTGAAATAATAATAGAATTATGTACTTTTAAACAATTTGAAATAAACAGTTCTCCAGCAGTTAAAATATTGTGATGTGAATAGGCAATGAATATGACCGGATTTGGTTGTACAGTTGTATCTTATTGATACGATATGGCTTATCCCCGTGTGTATGAGGGGTAAGCTAATACAGTCATTATACTACTTTGGATGTGGTCATACTCATTACACTACTCCCCCAGTACCCAACAGTCAATCAGTCAATGCTCTCAGAGAGAGTTCTGTGTTGCATCGTGGTTTAAACTTGCAATAAAATGATTACTAAATAATTGTAAACTAACACGAAATGTACTTGTCTTTGTTTATGACTGGAAACGGTGTTGGTTTCGGGAAGATGCTAGGTTCGTCTCCGAGATCCTACAGTTGGAGAACTTGACTTAGAACCATTATGAGACCAATCTAGGTGTGCTAGTTATAATCTCTAGTAGTAGGTTCTAGTCAAATTTTAAGTTCTTTTATTTAATCTACTGCTAACGGTTTACGACGCGTGCTACGTTGGTTCTCATTTAGTTGGATAGTCAGTTTCTGGTTTTACTTGAAAAATTGTCGTTGCCGGTTAATTTGGCAAAAACTTGTATTTTGTAATATTATATATAAAACTACTATTTTTCTTTCAAATGAGAAAAACGTGGATTTTGTTAATTACCATTATTTTATTGAAGTTATTTTATCGTGAAAAATCCTTATTTAATTTATACAAAATATTTAATAGCCATTTTGTTACGAAGCGCCTAATTATGAAAATGATAAAACCATCCAGAAAATAAAAGAAAAATCCTAATCTACACAATACAGGGGCACAGCTAACAAGAATAGAAATCTGGGCTTATGTCCTTACAAACTTTACATAAATTAAATAAATTTAGAGTTTGCTGGTGAGTTCTAAACGCCGAGAAGCGGTCCGTTCAGAAGGCCGAGGCCCTGCACTCTGTTTGCAAAAACAAAAGGAAAGATGCTTTATACAAACTTTTTTGTAAAAGAAGATTACAATTTGAATTCTGGGAAAGTACAACTGTAGGAATCCAATCTAGAAGACGATTGCTTTATCCCTTGGACGATGTGAACTTTGAAGACGAAAGCCTTTGAAGCTGACTGAAGACAAAAGTCTCTGATGAAACGAAGGCAGGAAGCCTCTGAAGAACTGAAGGCAAAAGCCTCTGAAGAACGCAGCAGCACTTTAGCAAGAACTCCTGGATTCTCTGAAGAGAATAATTTCTTTGTGTGTGATCTGATATCTATGTAGTCGTCCCTTGAAATGAAGTCTTGAAACTCTATTTATAGAGTTCTGGAAATAACTGATTTTCAGTTATTCTGGAATTGCGCAGGGTGGATTGCGCAAGTCTTGGATTACGCAGTAGAAGACTGCGCAGGCAGTTGCTTGATCATGGGCCACCTGTCTTGGACACTTGGCAAAACTTGATTGAAATGCGCATGGTCGTGCACAGGCAGTTACCACGTTCTGAGAAATTGATGGCATGAAGGCCAAATATGCATTTGGCAGTTGCTTTGATGGATTGCGCAAGTATTAGACTACGCAGGAAATGGATGGCGCAGGAACTGGATTGCGCACACATGGACTGCGCAGGAAGTAGATTGCGCATCAGGCTGGACAGCTGTTCTCGAGCACTGTGCTGCACAGAGAAACGAACGGTTTCCTCGTCTTTTGCGCCTGTCAGTTGTCAGAGATTTGATTTGGTTGTCAGGTAATGATGACATTGGCCACGTAAGCTCTGCGCAATCGGGAGCGTGCGCAATGAGGCTTGCGCAGTCTGTGAGCTGCACAATCTGCTGTCTGTGCAGTTGGATTGAATGATGCACATCTTGATCATTTGACTTTGTTGATTGATGCAACTTGATTTTTTAGGACCTACAAGACCCCCTTCAAAGTTTTCGAAAGTTGATTTGATTCAAAGTTTCGAAATACTTTGAATTATGATATTGAAATCAAGTTGTGCAAGGGAGTGATCTGTCTGCGCAATCGGAGTGGTGCGCAGTCTTAGGCGCAATCTGTGGTGGCCGTTTCATATTCGAAAACTATAAATAGTCTCCTTGTTCTTTGAGAACTCTTTACTTGCATTCGTTTGAGTTCTGAAAAAGAGAGAAAAAGTCTTTTGCATACAGTCTTCTTCTCTGACGAGCGATGGCACCCCGACGATCTTTCACCGCCGACAAGGGCAAGGCCCCCGCCGAATCTTCCCGAACTACACCGCGCGCTTCTCGCCATGAGGCCGCGCACCCTGCGTTGCGAGGTGGATGAACTTCGATCGAACACCCTTTTTAGAGTTTCGACTTCCTTGATCTTCGAAACTCATCTCTTTTTAGAGATGAGTTCATACTGCGCCACCCTTTTTAGGGTTTTGGTTGCATGAAAAATGCCTATCTTCATTTTTATGATGATGGCCTTCCTGCACAGTCGGTTGAATTGCGCTGGCAGAAAGCCAGCACAATCGATTGATTTGCGCAGGAACTTATGCGCAAACTATTGAACTGCGCAAGGTATGTCAGCGCAATCTGATGTATGCGCAGGCTATACCCGCTCAGTTTGAGGTTTGCGCACTATGAAGATATGCACAATCTGACAGAGTCTTTTGACTTGCATTGATTTGTACTGATCTTGATCTATTCTGATGCAGTTGAGACCAGGGAAGACCCAGACTACGAATATTTTGTTGGAACTCTTTCCGAGTCTGAGTACAAAGAAGACCTATCACATGTGTACTTTCCTCAGTATGCACTGCCATCCTCCCGTCAGGCCATACTGATTGCTCAAGATAATAAAACTCTTCTGAGTCTGATGAACGGACAACCATTACAATCGGCTGATACCATAGTTCACAAGAAGCCTTTATTCCTTTTTGGTGATGCTATTGATAAAAGCTCTCAACCAAGACAACATATGGAACCAAGAATCTCTTATCAGAAAGATAGAATAATTTTGATACCCGATGTCCCTCGCAGCCTTCCGTTATTCCGGTATGCTCATGCCAGCTATCCAAGGAAGATGGAGTGGAACCTTACTCCTTTTCAGGATGCCCGTCCAGGAAAGATCTATATAAAGAAAGGGCCGAACAACAAAGACATGTTCTTTAGCAGTTCAGAACGATTCAGTGTTTTACTCGGAGGTCTAAAACCTGGTTGTATTCCACCAGAGAATTCTTCCTTGATGATCCCTGTAAGAGTTCCCATATTCGCAAACGAATTTGCACAAGCCGAGGGGAGATATCCGGATCAGGATATCCGATTGGCTGGTCTGGTGAACCCAGACTATAGAAGATGGAATTGCATAGCAAATTGGATTTTGACTAAGTTTGAAGATAAACTCCATCAAATCAATTTGTATGAAGCAATATATTCCACTTTTTATGGCGTCACTCCTAACCCACATCTGTTTCTGGCTCTGGCGGAGAGATACAATTGTAGGACAGGGACTTTTATGACTCCCTGCGGAGAAATCGGACTTGCTCTGCACGAGATGCAGTTTCTTTCTTGTTTGCCGATGGGTGACAACCCCTATGAAGAATATGTTCCAACTAATGATGAGTTGGACAGGCTTCGAAAAGAGAACCCGACCATGATAGCAGCTTTTGAAGAATTGCTATGTCATTACAACGTCTGCACTTTATTTTATAAAAGCGGTACATCTGGTACTTGCTATTTGTCAAAGTGGTTGGCCTATCTATTCCTCAAACATATTATAGAGAAGAAAGCCAAGGAGAATGATAACTGCAATCCTGATTTCTTCCACCCCTTGAACAGTACTGATGTGGTAAGACTTAAGGAAGAAACTGGGGACGAAGATACTAAGATTGAAGACAATCATCAATATCCTCCCTTAAAGAAAGGAGATACTCTTGAGAGCTACCTAAATCTGGGATACAGATTTATGTCAAAGGAAGCTCAATTAGCAGGTTTTCTAGCATATTGGCTCCGTCGATTTCTCGTTCCAGGATCCAGTGCAGTTGACCGCTTTCACCGCGGTGTTCTTTTTGCTGCAGTTCGATTGGTATTTGGTTACAAGATGGCCTTCTATCAGCCATGACTTGCAAGATAAATGCCAGTCTTCGCCTTTAGGTTGAATCGATGTTGAAGAGTAAAGGTGAGAAAGATCAATTTCCCTGGCTTGAACTGCCGTATACATATCTATTCGGATGGATGCTTTTGCATCATCCTTCCTTGATAGACCCCGATATGGGACCAGTCGGTGGCAATTTCTTGCGACGATTCTCCAGAGGTAAGTGGAAATATACTTCTTTAAGAGACTGCAGGCTGACTCTGAATCTCGGCAAAGAATGGGTCTTCTTCTGTACTCCTCCTCCAGCTGGTTATGAACAGATGCACACCAACATGATTGATTCAAACATGCAACCTTTGAGCCGTATATACAGCCGAGAGTAGAGAGAAGAAGATCACTGATTTGAAGACAGAGATCACCCGTCTTCAGGAAGAACTTGAAAGTGAAGTGGCTAAACATCAGGCTGATATTCAACAACTCAATGTCTTGATTCAAGAAAGGGATGAATATACAGCAGCTCATCATGTTGAGGTTAACCGCCGAATGGTGTCCATGCCAACTTCTAACGAAGCATCTATGATGGAAGAAGCCAGAAGACGGGTGACAGAATCCCTTGAAGAGCGGCTGCAAACCCTAAAGCAGCGGATTGCCAGCTTGATCCAGCCACCAGTCTAAAAAGACTGTTTGTATCTTCTTTTTTTTGCTTTTTGAAGTATGAATACTTTTGGTTGTAATGTCTTTCGATCTTGATTAAATAAAAAGACGTTTTGTTGTGGGACTATTATTTGTTGCATATCTTATTCAGATATAAATAATAGCGATAGAAAATGTATTCAGAGGTACAAGACATGATATATTTCGTGATTTAGAAAATAATGATATTCATTATATCTGCTCAGAGGTAATATGGACATGGTAGAATATAATTGATTGAATATGATTATTTCAATGAACGAAATGAATCGTCGAATGAACGGGTGAACCGTCGGGATGAACGAAATGAATCGTCGAATGAACGAGATGAATCGTCGAATGAACGAAATTAATCGTCGAATGAACGGGTGAACCGTCGAATGAACGAAATGAATCGTCGAATGAACAAGATGAATCGTCAAATGAACGAGATGAATCGTCGAATGAACGAGATAAATCGTCAAATGAACGAGATGAATCGTCGAATGAACGAAATGAATCGTCGAAATGATTGTAGTAATTGGAAGAAAAATGAATGGATGAACCATCAGAAAATTTTGGATAAGATGTTCATTTAGTGGTAACCATGTTAGAAGAAACGGGCAACCGATGAATTTGACCAATGCTGGTGTCAGAATCCCATGATCTGGAATCAGAAGAATTGGAACGTTCGTCACTATCAGATTCGGAGACTGCTGGGGATAACACCGGAGGAGAAGCATATCCAAGCCCTCTATTGGTCCTGCTGTGGTACATTTCAGACTTTCCATATGGAACAGTTGTACGAACAAGAGTTCGCCTTCCTTTGCCATAGTTGAGGCCACTTTTGAAGTCGTAGCCCATCTTTCGGATGATGTCTTTTGATTGTTGACTGTAACGACGGAGTTGAAGATGTCCGGTATCGTTAACTTTGCTATCATCCGTGTAGCTGAACTTCTGTTCTGGTCCTTTACTAAAAAGTATTGGACTCTCGCCTTTCTTTCGAGAAGGAACGACAAAGTACGACTTCTCTGACTGGTCAAGTGAGACTTTCGTCTGAAGAGCTTGTACAACTCCCATTGTGAATGATTGGAAGCTATCTAACATTTCCAAATAATACTTAGTATAGTAGATAACATCAGTATACTGGAAAGGAGATACATCTTCATTGATATACACAGTGGTATTTACAACAGGACCTTTAGCCTTAGCAGACTTGGTCAGATCGATTACAAGAGGGGGAGAAGAAGAACGTGGAGGAAGATTAGACTTGTTACGACGGAGATCGATAACAAGCGGCTCAGAGGAGGTGAGCTCCCTTTTTTCCTTGTTATTGATAACAAGTGGCTCGGAGGAAGTGAGCAGCTTTTTGTCCTTGTTACGACGTAAGTCGATAACAAGAGGTTCAGAGGAGGTGAGCTCTCTTTGACCATCATCAGTTGGCTGTTTCTGAATTAGCAAGTGAATAGCCAATGGTTTAGAAGATTGAGGATGAGAAACCCGCCCTTTGACAGGTATGATGAGGGTTTCATTGGGCGTTGCTTCTTGATCTTCTTCTGTGTCGAGAGACAGAACAATCTTTATGAATTCCTTCTTATACATGCGAGAATCATTGCAATATGCCTCGACACCTTTGAAAGGATGGAGATCGGCAACCTCCTTGTGGACTTCTCCATTGCCATCAACGTATTTAAAGCATTGATGAAGGGTGGAAGGAACAATGTTATGTTCTTGTAAGAATGGCCTCCCCAGAATAGCATTGTATGAACAGCCGTGATTGTCAATGATATAAAAGGTAACCTTAGTGCGAAGATTGCCTATTTGGAGTTTCAGGCGAATCTTGCCCAGAGGTTCACTTTTGCCTTGGTTGAATCCCAGAATGGTGGTGATGATAGTAGAAAGACTATGCACAGGTATTTTCAGTGCATCTAGCATAGTCCTTGGCATGATGCTGAGAGCGGATCCAGGATCAATTAGTAGACGATCGACCTTCATAGAATCGACATAGCCTGTATAATATAGAGGACGGTCATGTCGATTATCTTCCAGCAGCATATCGTCCTGCGTGAAAGTGATGTTTGGGATCAATTCCAGAACACTGTGACAATGTAGGCAAGAAACTGGCTCTGCTTTCGGCTTCTTGAGGAGGGTCAAGCAGGTTTCTGCTTGCATCAGGGCTTCGCTCAGAGTTTCCCGAGTCTCTTTAGAGAGGCGTAAGAGCTCGAAAATTGACAATCTGGCTGGTGTATTAGCTAACTGAGCCAAAATGTCAAAATTGTAAGTCTTTTCAAGTCCTGTAGGAGATAACTTCTTCAAAGGTTTGTCGAAGCGGACTTGTTGCTTGCCCTTGTCTACTGCAGTAGGTTTGGGAGGAATAGACACCACTACTGGTGTAGATGCAGAAGGGTTCTCCTCAGTGGAAGCAGGTTGTACCGGAGTAGACTCCGAAGAGGAAGCAGAATTCTCTGGAACTTCAGGAACTTCCCGTAGATAGGCTTCTCCTGATCTGGTGCCTATCAAGATTTCTTCTTCATTTGTAGGGTCGAAGGACACCATATTGCAAATCTTTATCTTGCCTTTGGAACGATCTCTCTTCTTAGAAGAGGACACTTCAAATTCAGAAGCGAGATCAGGATGGATCCACATGATTTCACCATTATCAAGAGATAATGGGACAAGGCCTTCATTTTGAGGAGGAGGGAGATTCTCAATCTCAAGAGTAGCTTTGGGGATTGGAATGACGCCGTGTTGCACCATCTGAGGAGGAAAGTCTCCAAATTGAACTGAGACCATGTTTGCAGTCACAGTCTTTTCATCTTGTTGAAGAGTGACAACACCAGCGTTGACTAGCTCTTGGATCTTGCCTTTGAGCACATAGCATGCTCGGGTGGGATGTCCAACAAACCTGTGATAGACATAATATTTTGGATGATCAGTCTTGCCGACTTCATCAGGTTTCTTCGGATCAGGAAGCTGGATCTTGTTACTCTTGAGTAAACACTCAAAGATGCTCGCGGTGTCATTCTCATCAAAGGAATACTCTACTTTGGGTCGAGGTTCCCTTGATGGAGTTGCAGCAGGAGTAGAAGTGGAAGCAGATGGAGCCACATTAACTGCCAAAGATTCTTTTTGTAGGTTGATATTTAAAGCATCTTTGTTCTTGCGATTGTTTTGGCGATTGCCACTGCTTGATGTCTGATGATCATCTTGATTAGGATTAGACATTTGCACCCCTAACTGTTTGAATTTGTCGGCGCTAACTTCTGCAGCTTTAGCGTTGATAATGAAAGATGGCCAGTCCTGAAATTGTATTGAACCAGTCCACATACTGATGATAGGCAAGAGATTTGCCTTGCAGGTATCATTAGTTATGGCGGCAGGAGTTCCTGGAGGCATCTTTAGAGCTTCTCGACGGAATCTCTCAATAAAACTTTCAGCAGTTTCATTAGGCTTCTGCTTGATTTTGTTAAGGGCTAATATAGTCATGTCGTTGATACCCTCATAGAATCTTTCCAGAAAGATTTGCTTGAGACCAGGGAAAGAAGTGATACTACCATCTGGCAAACTTCTGTACCAGTCGTATGCTACGCCTGCTAAACAGCCGACGAACATTCTGGTAAGAAGAGCGTCATTAGGTTGAAGCTGAACGGTTATGACCTCGAAGTGATTGATGAATTGACTTGGCGAGGTACTGCCGTCGAATTGCGTGATTGTAGGGATCTTGTATTTTGGAGAAAATGGAACTTCTTTTCATTCAATCGGGTAGGGTTGCTTGATACCTAGTCTTTGCAGATTGTCTTTCTCTTTAAACATCTCAAATTGAGATCGCAAAATCTTGACTGCTTCATTGGCATCTTCGGAAGATAAAGGAACAGGTTGAGATAGAGTGAGAGGAGGAGGAACAGCATGGTATGCACTACCCCCAGCACCTGATTGACTTGGCGTAGGTTGAGCTTGCACAGGAGGTATTTGAGGAGAGACTACCCCCAATCCTGTATTGACTGGTACTGATGATGCTATTATTTCAGGATTTGCAACTGGTACATCTGGTGGTACTGCATGTTGAGCTGCCATGATAGAGTGCATACTGGCGACCATTTCAGCCATGGTCTTCAACTTGTCTTCTAAAGCCGCTATCCGTTGGTCTTGATTAGATGAGCTGGAAGCGTCTGGATCATCGGTAACAGCATAAGCTGTCACCTCTCTAGGTATAGTAGAGGACATGGTTTGATCAGAACTCTCACTGTATGCATCATAGTCAGAGAGAGAGTCGCCTTCCGGATGAGAAGCAGATAGAGGACTGGAAGGAAGAAGATTCCTTTGACCGATTGTTTCTCGGCTTTGGGATCGAGTATGTCGAAATACTCCTTCAGAAGATTCTTGGAGTAGATCTAGATACCGTTGACTGGGACGGCGAGACTTGCCGTGTTTGCAATACTTCTTGCTTCCGGTGTCTCGAGATGCCATATTGACAGAAGCGTATAATAGCTCATCTTCTGACATCGGTTCTGGTTTAACAAAGTTCAAACGATCGAAGACAGATCGTTTCGTTGTTTGACAACAACACTGGATGATGACTTTGTGGTTGCAGTGATGATGATCAGATGGCTGAACTGTAGATGTTGGGATTCTGTCCCGCTTTTGTCTGAGATGTTCCCGAAGATCAGGAACCATGGTAAGACGAGAAGAAGTCTGAGGAATGTATTCCTTGATAACATTTGGAACATGATTTTTGTTCTTCAAATGTTTTGTTCCTTGAGTGTACAGGGAAGTGCTCACTTCATTAGCATAAGTGTCAGGATTTTTGATCCTGGAAGTTTGCTTCTGATGTTGTTTCACCTTTGGCATTGGCTGTTTGCATTTTGCCGAAGTTGGTCTGTTGAGGTAGGCTCTTAGATCAGCAAATTCACCCCCAGGGGTTTCTATTTGAGACACTTGCAGCTTCCCTTGTCTTGATCGAGAAATTTTGAGAGTAGGAAGATCTTGGAAATCTGCTACAGGAGTAGGCAGAATGCCTCTCTGATCAGTACAAGTCTTCTTAGCACAAGGGGAAGAAGAACCCTTGTCTAAAAGAATTGTACTGACAGGTGCCGAAGAACGTTCAAATTGATCTTCAACGGTAAGGACCGAAGAAGACTGAGAAAAGACCAAAGGGCCTTTTCTTTTTTGAGATGAAGGGTTAGCTAAAGAGCGTTTTCCTCTGTTGACTTCTGAGTCGTGAGACAAAGAAGCTTGAGGAAAGACTAAAGAGTCTTTTCCTTTGTTTGATGGGGCAAGAGGAATAGCCAAAAGACTACCCCCAGTGGATTGCGCAGAGGCAACAGGGAGTTTGTGAGAAGAAGAGAGACTAGCTAAAGAGCCATCTCTCTTAGATTGTGCACACACAGATTGTTCATGTGGAGTTCTTGCTATGGAGTTCTTATGCTGCACTTTAATTGCTGGTTCATTGGACTGCGCAGGATGGATGGCAGCCAATTGCGCAAGGGGCAGAGGGGTCTTGCACTTGGACAAGGCAGAATATGAAGTATTCTGTTCCTTGATGGCAGCAGATTGCGCAGGAGAAGGAGATGCAGTTTGCGCAACAGAAGACTGGGCACCAGTCTTAGCAGTAAAAACTGCAGACTGTGTAACAACTTTGTCAGTGGGAGCAATGGACTGCGCTGCAACTTTGGTGACCCACACCTTGCGCACTTTGCTTGTGGCAGGAGTGGACTTGGATTTGATCATATCTTCGTAAGCAGTCTGGTTGACCTTGACAACCAGAGTCTTCTGCGTCTTTCCGATAGACGCTACGTCACATTGAGTTGTCACCTTCTCGTTGGAGGAGAAAGTCGTCCCTAGCAAAGTCGCCATTTTGTTTGCAAAAACAAAAGGAAATATGCTTTATACAAACTTTTTTGTAAAAGAAGATTACAATTTGAATTCTGGGAAAGTACAACTGTAGGAATCCAATTTAGAAGACGATTGCTTTATCCCTTGGACGATGTGAACTTTGAAGACGAAAGCCTTTGAAGCTGACTGAAGACAAAGTCTCTGATGAAATGAAGGCAGGAAGCCTCTGAAGAACTGAAGGCAAAAGCCTCTGAAGAACGCAGCAGCACTTTAGCAAGAACTCCTGGATTCTATGAAGAGAATAATCTCTCTGTGTGTGATCTGATATCTATGTAGTCGTCCCTTGAAATGAAGTCTTGAAACTCTATTTATAGAGTTCTGAAAATAACTGATTTTCAGTTATTCTGGAATTGCGCAGGGTGGATTGCGCAAGTCTTGGATTGCGCAGTAGAAGACTGCGCAGGCAGTTGCTTGATCATGGGCCACCTGTCTTGGACAATTGGCAAAACTTGATTGAAATGCGCATGGTCGTGCACAGGCAGTTACCACGTTCTGAGAAATTGATGGCATGAAGGCCACATATGCATTTGGCAGTTGCTTTGATGGATTGCGCAAGTATTGGACTACGCAGGAAATGGATGGCGCAGGAACTGGATTGCGCACACATGGACTGCGCAGGAAGTAGATTGCGCATAAGGCTGGACAGCTGTCCTCGAGCACTGTGCTGCACAGAGAAACGAACGGTTTCTTCGTCTTTTGCGCCTGTCAGTTGTCAGAGATTTGATTTGGTTGTCAGGTAATGATGACATTGGCCACGTAAGCTCTGCGCAATCGGAAGCGTGCGCAATGAGGCTTGCGTAGTCTGTGAGCTGCGCAATCTGCTGTCTGCGCAGTTCGATTGAATGATGCACATCTTGATCATTTGACTTTGTTGATTGATGCAACTTGATTTTTTAGGACCTACACACTCAAAATACTATAAACCAGTAGCAAGTTCCAAATTATATTTTAATTATAAAATATGAAAATAAAGTAAGTCTCAGACTTGGTCCAATATTCATATTTGTAAATAGCTAATGCCTCAACGTCCGGGTAAAACCGGTTTCGTTTGCATTTCGCTAGGGCCCACGAACCGTATGGTCGTCGCCCAAAAATCCAATTAAATAAAATATTTTCCGAAAACCGATTTGAAATTCATTTATAAAATTTTATAAAAATTTGGGCAGCATTCCCTCTATATTCGGGATAACCCAAAATTGGGAAAAATGCGCCGAAACACACATAATAAAAGTCCCAAACCAGGGAACACCCAGAAATTAACTTCCAAACCATTTTTACACAAAATTAAATTCACAGAATAATTTCCGAAGCTTAATCGGAAACCTGAAATTATAATCGAAAAATCCCGAAATGAGATCGAAAACCACAACACCCAAAATCCAGAAAAACACCTCTCAGAAAAATCCGAAATAACCACAGAACATCACAAAATGTCTCTGAAAAATCCGAAGTCACTACGTCGACCTAAAACCGAATTCTCGGGAGGGAATCGGGGACCAATTCTCATCATCAACTACGTATTGGAAACAGGGACACGAAATTATACCTTGGGTTGCTCGGCTAGAGCTCTCAGATGTTATAAAGAAGAAAAGAAATCCGCGGACAGTGGACCGGCTCGGGACAGCGCCTCGCCGGGGTACGGCTGCGCTGGACAGCGGGATCTGGTACGGAAAAGCACGGACAGCAGGTCCGGAAAGCCCGGGACAGCGCTGGACAACGCTGTTCGGAACAACGAGGGCACGGGAGGCTCGTGAAAACCACGCCGGAGTGGTGCGAGGTCGTCAGGAGGGTACCGGAGGGGCGCGGGTCCAGAAGAGGGGCCAGGGACTCGCGGGGCTCGGGAGCTCGCACGGGGAGGCACCGAGCGGGGTGGCCGGAGTCGGCCGACGGACGCTGGGGTCGGCTGGGCGCGATAGAAAGGGGCCGGCTCGGGGAGGTCCGCGCGGGCGGAGGGGGTGGAGCGCCGGGGAACGGCGCTGGAGCTCGGGGTTCCGGCGGGAGACGCGCGCCGGAGGGGGCGGAGGTCCGACGGAGCGCTGGCCAATGGGCGGAGGCGCCGGACTGGGGTCGGGGTCGCAGGTGCCGATCAGGGTCGTGGGAGCTCAGGTGCTCGGAAGATCGGGTCTGTTCCGGAGAGAGTGAGGGGAGTGAGGGTTTGTGAGGAAGGGGAAGAGGGGGGAAGTGAGGGGGAGTAGTAGGAAAGGGGGAGTAATGGGAAAGGTGGTGGTGGTGGTGGTGTGTGTGTTCTTAAGGGGAATGGGGAAAAGAGTGCTGTGGGAATATGTGAGGGGGAGAGAAAGTAGGGACAGGTGGTGATCCTGTAGAATAGGGGTGCGTGAATGGCCTGGTCGTGGGGAGACCAGGCCAAGGGTTTTATATATATATATATATATATATATATATATATATATATATATATATATATATATATATATATATATATATATATATATATTAAGAGTGGATAATAGAAATAGGATTTCTAAGGAAAACAAAATTGAATCAGGGTCGGGCTCGGACTGGTCCAGGCTCGGGTCTCGCAAGCAAAAATCCAAATTATTATTTTGAAAATAATTCTTTGAGTCCATAATATAATAATAATAATAGTAATAATATTATATAATAATAATAATAAATTACTAATCCAAAAATTGGGTTTCACAATCTTTCCTCCTTAGAAAATTTTGTCCTCGAAATTAAAGGCAGGGTTAGGGGTTACCTCAAGTCTCAAACAGATTCGGATACTGCTTCCGCATCTGGTCTTCTCGCTCCAAGTAGATTCGCCTGGTGAGTTGGGCCGCCACATAACTCTGACAATTGGCGTCACGGAGTTCCTGGTTCTCTTCTCTCCTCTGTCCAGTATTGCCACTGGCTTCTCTGGTACTGTGAGGCTGGGTCCAATTTCCAGCTCCGAATGGTCCAAGATGTGGCTCGGGTCCGGAATATAGCGTCTCAGCTGCGAAACGTGGAAGACGTTGTGGACGCCTTCGAGACTTGGGGGTAGAGCCACCCGATAAGCCACTTCTCCAATCCTGTTAAGTACTTCAAAAGGACCAATATACCTGGGGCTTAACTTTTCTGCTCTGCCGAAATGGATGGTTCCTCTGGTAGGAGATATCTTCACAAACATACTATCACCTTCTTCAAACTCTAATGGCCGTCGGCTGCTATCGGCCCAATGCTTCTGTCTGTCCTCGACAATCCTGAGGTGGGGTAGTTTCGGTGAACTTGCCTCATCTTAGCCTTCACATAATAAATCGTATGTTTTCAACTTGCACAAGTAGGCTTGAAAATAAAAGAGATGAATCCACATAGATAAGGAAATAATCCTGAAGGGTCGAGTTGAGTTAGAATATGGAAAGGTCCAACGGTTGGCTTAGAGTTGGTGCACGGCGTGCTTTGAAAATGACATTCGGTCCTTCGTCCCGTGGCTTGGAAGAAGGAAAAGTTGGTCTTCGACACAGACTATGAATTTATTTAAGTCATAGGCGTCGCCCGCGTAAATGCTCGATAAAGCATGCACGCTTCCACGATGCAAGGCTTGACATAGCCTTGCTCGTCCCTTGGGTTAAGTTGTAAGCTTGATTAAGTTAAGCTAAGTGATGGTGGTCGACCTAAGTCATTCCAAGCACGGTCCTATGAGTTCTGCTGCTGGGTATAACCATGTAGTCTTACGGTCTCAAGGCCCGTCATATAGAGTATGACTCGGGCGGTGGTGTCGCATAGACTTCAAGTTGGTTTAAGGCACGATGTCACGGACTTAGTGTTTAAGGCACGGACCACGGTTGAATCATTGAGTTTGGAAAGTGTTTCAAACCGTTGTTCTTGAGTTTAATGAAATGATAGGGCAAGAAAGAAGAATACTCGCGACTGGGTCGTCGAGGCAAGGTCTCAAATGTGAGAAGTATTGAACTTGGCCCTGAAAGAGATGGTAACACTGGAAGTAGATTGACTGTGTGAGACGTCAGTTTGAGTCGAGTCTTGCATGGTCATGGACAACTTGTCGACAAGGTAGAGTTTCCCCGAACGGCAACCCGGGGCCACGGGACCGTGGCGGACAAAGAAAGGAAACAATTTTACATAAGCTGTGCTGGGCACGATGTTAGGCGGGGGCTTGCAGCGGGGCTTGCTACTCGCGCTGAAAGGGCCCCGTCTAACAAAAGCTAAAAAAGAGTCCACAATGGCTCTGGGAGTCAGTGATCAAATCATATAGATGAATCGGCATGGTGGCAACCCGCGTGTGTGCCTTTGGATTGAGTCGAGTATTGAGAGTACTATATCAAGGAGTCGAGTTGAATGTGTGTGTACAGTTGGAAAATAGGGCCTAAGATTTGGTCGTAACGTAGGCGACGTGCTTCGGCACGAGATGTGGCATCGAGTCTTATGTTGTCGGCATATAAGTTGCATAGTTATGATTGAGTTGTCTTGAGTTTAAGTCAGGAAACCGTCGCAAGACAAAGTTGTTTGAGTGACACTAAGTTCACAAGTCTCGATTGGGTCAGTTGGTGATCAAAGTAGCAAGGACCGCGAGACGGCGATATGGTTAAGTCACACTAAGTTGTGAGGCACGGCACAAAGGATTTGTAGCACGGTCACAAGGAAATTGGGTACTATCGCGTAGTTCGCATCTCTGATTATGTGCCGAAAGGCAAGCACGACTTGATAGGTTAACGTTGTTGGTGCAAGCACGGGATGGTCTAGAGACACAGAATGGGTCAGGGCGTTGGTCCTAGAATAATCCTAAGGCAAGAGTAGAAAGACAATCAAAAGGGATTATGTTGCACAAAGTAAATGAACGTGATGGTTTTGTATTGGTGGGCGAAGAGCTTATTCCACCAGTACAGTTGAGTACTGACACCCACATAGTTTTCATGTGCAGGCACAGGTAGAAGCTCGTGGCGCGGAGCTCGCTTGGATGTGTCGAGGCACGGAGTTCCTTGGCGATTCGAAGCGTGCGGCCGCGTGGAGTCAAGATTTATACGGGACATAATGTATGGACGTCGCCTTCCAAAGCATCCGCTGGCTCAAGATTTGTATTTGAGAGATGAGAGATAGCTGAGTGACTTGTAATGTGAGAAGAGTGAGCTTGAGTGACTTGTAATCTTGGCCTTGCGTCCTTTGTAATCTTTGTTTCAATATCAATAAAGAGCTTCTTTTGAATACATGTGTTTTGCTTCAAATTTTCGCTGCTATTATTCAATGTCTCTCCTTGGGACTTCTGTGCGACCACCCCGTCGCAGCTGTTGTAATATGCCGTTATGGAACCCTCTTGCACGAGCGCAGTCTAGGCTCATGCAGCATCATGCCTTAGCGAGGACGATCGCTCCTACGGGAGTGGGGCGTGACATAATGGTATCAGAGCACGGCTTTACGTCCTTGGACTATCGATTGAATTCTTTAACTCCGTTGTTTCCGCAAACTCTGAAGTATTGCTTTCGCAAAGTTGATATCGTTGGTGCGCTCTCTCTCAAATGTCCCACAGGATGTCCATACAATAAGTCTATCTATTTTGCAAAACGTAGGAGAACAGTTTTTGATAAAACAAAAAGATGATTAACGTAAGTACGGTTTGCTAAGTCGGGTCGGACATATACACCAAAGTTGCGTCGACCTTAAAAAAGTCGAGTGCGAGATTCGAAATGTGTCGGACTAGAATGAGTTAGACTTGATTGAGTAAATGGGATGATTATCGATAGGGGTGCTATCGAACGACGACGTTATCGTCGGTGTGATATAGATGAGCGTGCTTGGAATTAGAGGGATGGTTCGAACGGGATTCGGAGAAGTCGATTTTGATTCGAATGATAGTTTTGAGGATTTGTTGATTGACTTCATTCCTGAGTGGTGTATGCTAGCCTTAGGGATGTCGGTCGATCGATTGGGGATGCGGGGGTGCCGATGAGTCTATCAGCAAGCATCGCGTGTATGCAAAGCCATAGATTGAGTATCGTTGAATAAGTTGTAGTCTTGAGATTCGACGAGTTAAGTCGAACAATCTAGGAATTGACGCGCACGAAACGTGCACGGGATTGTGGATTGCGCGAAGTTTGAAACGCGAAAATGATTGAGTAGGTGAAATCAAATCGAGAAAAAGTTAAGGTGTAGCGAACGAATGACTTAATAAAGGAAATCGATAGGTGGATCGTATAGAAAAAGTTAGCCCGACGAAATGATAGCGTGGATGAAAAGTTCGATTCGAATGTTTGAAAATGACTCTGAGGATTGGAATGGATGTTTGCTCGATGATTTGAGTTAGCAAAGGAATGATGCGAATTGAGGAAATACGTTGGTCGATGACTTAAGATAGACGGATGAAGTATAGGCAAATTTGGTTGGAGGAAATTGATGTTGTGAATGATTCGAGGGATAATGATTGAACTGGAATTTGAATGTCAAGGAGATTATCCAGTCGGATGATAGCCTCATTCGCACGATTCGAAATTGGTTGCAAAGGAAGTTCGTCAGGTTACGCATATGGTCGATGGTATTGAGGTGTATCAAAGATCGATATACGATAACTCGGGGGTACTCTGACTCGGTGAGTGACGATCGTGTAAATGTTATTGTTCGGTTGGGTGCTATACTTAGGATTTTGATTGAGATGAATGTTGGATAAAAATGATTGTCTTGATGGTTACGCGGATAACCACAACGTCGACATTCTTGTCTTGCGTGAGCGCAACTCCAGCTTCGCACATGCGTCGCGTCGGATTTGGGGTGATCGTTCCGCGTGAGCGCTGACATGGTGATTCATGTCGCGGGAATGATCGAACTCGGAAAATCAAAACACGACAACTTTGATTGTCCCCGACTTGTTGGTTTGATGCGAAGGAAAATTCGAGGATGTTTGGACTTGCGATTGATGATTGAGTAAACTTGAGGATTGAATAGATCCAATCTACGTATCGAGAATGAATTAGTCTAGACACAAAACAAGAGTTATGTCCCGATGAGTATGATTAACCCGCGGGAGCGTGCATGGTGATTCATGTCCACCGTGGATAATCTGAATCGCGTGAGATCGGGGCGCGACATATTGTTAAGCTAGACGACTTCATGATCGAATACGTGAATTGGGATGAATGACTTAGGGAAAATAAAATGTGAATTATGGTTTAGCGGTGAATTGTGTCGTAGCATGTTTGACTTGGAAGGATTGATAGGCGAATTATATCGAATGTGTTTGAAGGGATAGACTATACAAGATGGTTTGTTGAACGAGCGATATTGATATGTCGTAGAATTGGTTGAAAGTAAGTTGTTGTAGGATGGCTTTGCTGAATGACTCATACCCCGTACGACGAATGTTGGGATGTGTAGGAAATCTATGCTCGATGTTTAGAAATCGGAGTGATGCGAGCTTGGGTAGAAAATCCTGTACTATCAACTTGGTTTGACTGTAGGATGGGGACAGTGTTGATATTGTTGTTTGGGAACTATGATTCCAATACTGACGAATGACTTTAGCCTAAAGACATAGCCTAGCGGTTAGGCAGACGTCCTGGTGTGGAGCGATAGGAATTGTGGAGGCACCACTCGTGAGTCTCGGTTGACATGCATGTATATCAAGGACGCTTGAATATGTGCACGATCCAACTCGAGTGGTGATGGCGGAATTCGCTATCACGAGGCTTGGCTGAAATACATGTATTTTGGGGACGCCTAAAATATGTGTAGAAGATTTTGAAATTGTGTTTCAAAGAAAAGATGGATGGTAGCACGAGCGTGGCTCGGATTTGGAAAATGCATAGTAGTAGTATGTGCGAGAGTCCGTGAATGTTGAGTAAAGTGATAAGACGATAAGTGTACTCAGTTTCGAGGACGAAACTTTTTCTGAGTGGTGTATGATGTAGTGCCCCGTCCCGCTCAGTCAATCGGAGGAATCGAAACGCCGACGGCGTTCGGACTTAGCCTTGCAACGGTTGCTCGAAGACATCGCTCGATCGAGACGACCGCGTCGCTCAGGTGGGATAGTTTCGGTGAACTTGCCTCATCTTAGCCTTCACATAATAAATCATATGTTTTCATCTTGCACAAGTAGGCTTGAAAATAAAAGAGACGAATCCAATAGATAAGGGAATAATCTAGAAGGGTCGAATTGAGTTAGAATATGGAAAGGTCCAACGGTTGGCTTAGAGTTGGTGCACGGCGTGCTTTGAAAATGACACTCGGTCCTTCGTCCCGTGGCTTGGGAGAAGGAGAAGTTGGTCTTCGACACAAACTATGAATTTGCCTAAGTCATAGGCGTCGCCCGCGTAAATGCTCGATAAAGCATGCACGCTTCCACGATGCAAGGCTTGACATAGCATTTACTCGTCCCTTGGGTTAAGTTGTAGGCTTGATTAAGTTAAGCTAAGTGATGGTGGTCGACCTAAGTCATTCCAAGTACGGTCCTATGAGTTCTACGGCTGGGTATAACCACGTAGTCTTACGGTCTCAAGGCCCATCATATATAGTATGACTCGGGCGGTGGTGTCGCATAGAGTTCAAGTTGGTTTAAGGCACGATGTTACGGACTTTGTGTTTTAAGGCACGGGCCACGGTTGAATCATTGAGTTTGGAAAGTGTTTCAAATAGTTCTTGAGTTGAATGAAATGATAGGACAAGAAAGAAGAATGCTCACGACTGGGTCGTCGAGGCAAGGTCTCAAATGTGAGAAGTATTGAACTTGGCCCTGAAAAAGATGGTAACTCTAGAAGTAGATTGACTGTGTGAGACGTCAGTTTGAGTCGAGTCTTGCATGATCATGGACAACTTGTCGACAAGGTAGAGTTTCCCCGAACGACAATCCGGGGCCACGGGACCGTTGCGGACGAAGAAAGGAAACAATTTTAGATAAGCTGTGCTGGGCACGATGTTAGGTGGGGGCTTGCAGCGGGGCTCGCTACTCGCGCTGAAAGGGCCCCGTCTAACAAAAGCTAAAAGGGAGTCCACAATGGCTCTGGGAGCAGTAACCAAATCATATAGATGAGTCAGCATGGCGGCAACCCGCGTGTGTGCCTTTGGATTGAGTCGAGTATTGAGTGTACTACTATCAAGGAGTCGAGTTGAATGTGTGTGTACAGTTGGAACACAATGTTGGACCTAAGTTTTGGTTGCAACGTAGGCGACGTGCTTCGGCACGAGATGTGACGTCGAGCCTTATGTTGTCGGCATATAAGTTGTATAGTTATGATTGCGTTGTCTTGAGTTTTAGTCAGGAAACCGCCGCAAGGCAAAGTTGTTTGAGTGACACTAAGTTCACAAGTCTCGATTAGGTCAGTTGGTGATCAAAGTAGCAAGGGCCGCGAGGCGGCGATATGGTTAAGTTACACTAAGTTGCGAGGCACGACACAAAGGATTTGTAGCACGGTGACAAGGAAATTGGGTACTATCGCGTAGTTCGCATCTCTGATTATGTGCTGAAAGGCAAGCACGACTTGATAGGTTAACGTTGTTGGTGCAAGCACGGGATGGTCTAGAGACACAAAATAGGCCAAGACGTCGGTCCTAAAATAATCCTAAGGCAAGAGTAGAAAGACAATCAAAAGGGATTATGTTGCACAAAGTAAATGAACGTGATGGTTTTGTATGGATGGGCGAGGAGCTCATTCCACCAGTACAGTTGAGTACTGACACCCACATAGTTTTCATGTGCAGGCACAGCTAGAAGCTCGTGGCGCGGAGCTCGCTTGGATGCGTCGAGGCACGAAGTTCCTTGACGATTCGAAGCGTGCGGTCGCGTGGAGTCAAGACTTATACGGGACATAATGTATGGACGTCGCCTTCCAAACCATCCACCGGCTCAAGATTTGTATTTGAGAGATGAGAGAGCTAAGTGACTTGTAATGTGAGAAGAGTGAGCTTGAGTGACTTGTAATCTTGGCCTTGCGCCCTTTGTAATCTTTGTTTCCATATCAATAAAGAGCTTCTTTTGAATAACATGTTTTTGCTTCAAATTTTCGCTGCTATTATTCAATGTCTCTGCTTGGGACTTCTGTGTGACGATCCCGTCGCAGCTGCTGTAATCGGCCGTTATGGAACCCGCCTTGCACGAGCGCAGTCTAGGCTCGTGCGACATCACGCCTTAGCGAGGATGATCGCTCCTACGGGAGCGGGGCGTGACATCTTCCACCTGCTTGATGGTGAGGGCAAACTGGTAGGAGAGCCGTCAGAGATCCAAGGGGAGGCTGTCATGTACTACTCTGAGTTATATTTTCAGACTGACTATATCTCTATGTTTCCGGATATTATTATAAAGAAGCTGGTGACGCGCTATGGGAATAACCAGTTACTCGCGCCGGTCTCTTTGCAGGAGGTGGAGGCTATCATCATGAAGGCAGACTCCAGCAAGGTCCCGGGGCCAGATGGATTTAGCAGCGGGTTCTACAAACGTCACTGGGATACCCTGAAAGTTCCGGTGCTTGAGGCGGTCAAGGAGTTCTTTTCGGAGGGAAAGTTGCTGAAGGAGCTAAATCATACTTTCCTGACCCTAGTGCCTAAGAAAGAAGGAGCGACCTCGCTGGCGGACTTTCGAACTATAGCGTGCTGTAATTATCTCTATAAAATAATTATGTACCTTATGTGCCTGCGCATGGAGGGGATTATGCAGGACTTGGTCTCTTCGAACCAGGCGACTTTCATCAAGGGGAGATTGATTGCAGAGCACAGTCTTCTGACGTATGAAATGGTGAGAGGCTTCAATAAAACAGGAGGGGGAGAAGGCGTGTGTGAAACTTGATCTAAGGAAGGCCTATGACATGGTCAATAGGGACTTCCTGTGCCACCTGATGTTAGCCATAGGATTCGATGAGCTGTGGATAGCAAGGATTAGAGACTGCATCTCGACTCCTACCTTCTCAGTCCTCATCCAGGGTACTCCGTATGGGTTCTTCTACAGCAACAGAGGACTCCGGCAAGGCGACTCTCTGTCCCCTTACCTGTTCACACTCGTCATGGAGTATTTCACCTGCCTGATGGATATGGCGGTTCACAGTGGGAGGCTGGTCCCGTTGTTCAAGAGGATCAAGCCCCCGGTCACTCACCTCCTTTATGCTGATGATCTCCTGGTCTTCCTCCAGCCCTCTATGGAAGGAATGACCACGATCTCTGGGATTATGAGAGAAATGGATACACTCTCCGGGCTACAACTGAATCGCGAGAAGAGTTGTCTACTTCAACTCCCTCTGCTCACTGAAGGAGGAACGTGCATAAGCTCTGGGCGTTGATAGAGGCAACCTTCCGGTGAAATATCTAGGGTGCCTCTGACAGTCAATTATGCGAGGGATGTGGACTGTCACAGTCTGGTGGAGTATGCCCAGAGGAGGGTCGAAGGATGACAGGCTGCCGGCCTGTCATTTGGTGGGCGCATTGAGCTAGTTAGATCGGCCACCTCGGCACTGGCCCTGTTTTGGCTACAATCTATTCTAGTCCCTGTCGCCACCATCCAGAAAGTGGAGAGTATTTGCGCTAGAGGGGGCATGCATGCGATCTCTTGGGAGCAGCTCTGCTGCCCTCGGGAGGAGGGAGGGGTGAGACTTAGACCCCTGTTGTCTGTCAGGGAGGCCTCTGGTCTGAAGCTGGCATGGAGGTTCATCAAAGGTGGGTCGTTATGGGCTGATTGGATGTCCAGTTGGTATGTGAAGGGGGGCAACTTCTGGACATGCTCCCTCAACAACAACTACTCTGTCACTTTCAAGCATATTCTGCGACACAGAGCTGTACTCAAATCTTTCATCCTGAGGACTATGAGAGATGGAGCTCGGACCGAGGGCCGCCCTGGCCCAGCCGCCCAGGGCCCCAAGAAATTTGGGGGCCCAAAAAATTTATTTTTACATACAGTAATCTTGTACCTAAAATAGAACAAATATGTAACATGATTCTTTTCTAACACAAAATAGTTGTGGTGTAGTGGTTATTAGGTTATACTTGCATACTAGAGGTCCTAGGTTCAATCCTTGGTTGTAACATTTTTTTTATTTACTTTTATTTCAGAATTATTTTTTATACATATGGGCCCCATTTATATGGGCCTATATTTTGAAAGTTTGTCCAGGGCCCCTATAAACTCAGGGCCGGCCCTGCTCGGACTGACCTCTGGCGAGATCCATGGTTAGAGCGTCAATCTCTGATCGATATACTGGGGGAGTGGACACACAGGGAGGCTGGTAGGGGGGTTGACTTGCCAGCATATTATTAGAAATGGAGTGTGGATACTAGAGGTATACCGCCATACTTTGGAGCTTGAAGCGGCTATCTGCACGGTGGATATTGATCCGAGTCGGCCAGCAGACTGTTGGACCTGGGATCCGTCGGGAGCTACTGGAGGTACCGGGGAGTTCCGTTCAATAGTTGCTACAACCTTGTGCGTCGTACTTCTCCTACTAGCGCGGACTATGACTTCTTCTGGTGCAAAGAAATGGCCCGCAAGTTGCAGTTGTGTGTCTACCGGTTGTTGCTTGGTCGTCTGCTGACAAGGGACAGACTCATCTCCTTTGGGATCCAAGTCCCCAACCCGAAGTGTACACTGTGTGAAGTGGAAGATGAGTCTATGAGACACTTTTGAGTGCGAGGTGTCCTGGTATATATGGACTGAGCAGTGCCGCAGAGCATTGGGAGGTTGTAACACAGGTAGAGAGATCGGAGACATCATTACCGGGATACGAATTCGCAGAGGAAGGGGGATATGGTTCAAGACTGCCAGATTACGGCTGCAGCCTCCGTCTGGCATGTTTGGAGGGGACAGAATCGTCGCATTTTCGAGGGGCTAACCACCCTCCTATAGGCATTCTACATAATAATATAATTTGATGTAAATGCCATGGCAGCCTAATTGGGTGTGGGACTATCCATGATTGTAAGATTGTATGATTTGATTTTGGAATAAAACTTGCCCTTATATATATATATATATATATATATATATATATATATATATATATTTGCCCTTTTCCTTACTTTTTGTTCACTGGTACTGAATGTCATATACAGGAGAAAGATATATGGGGTCCATTTCTGGTGGTTGCACCTTCTTCTGTGTTGAATAATTGGGCTGATGAAATTAGACGTTTCTGCCCTGATTTGAAGACACTTCCTTACTGGGGTGGGCTTCCCGAAAGAAATATACTTGGGAAAAACATCAACCCTAAGCGTCTCTATAGAAGGTGAGTAACCTTGTTTTTTTTAAGTTTGCAACTTCTTTTTGTTTCTATTTCATTGAGAAACCTGCTTTCTTGACTAGTTCCATGCTCATTCACATAATCTCGTTGTATTGAGTATAAATTGATCTGTTCTTGAAGAGATGCGGGTTTTCACATACTTATTACTAGCTACCGGTTGATTATATCTGATGAGAAGTACTTGCGGCGTGTAAAATAGCAGTACATGGTTTTGGATGAAGCCCAGGCAATTAAAAGTTCAAACAGGTTCTGTTGTTTTTCTCATCCTTCTGTAGTTGTAATTTTAACTATTTTATGACATGTCATACATTGCTCTCTTTATCCTTTCCTATCTATGTTGCGTTAGATTGCATATGTACAAAATGTTATAGCATATGTATTTCTGTGTCTCCATATTCATACAAGCAGAAATTTTCCTTTCATTAAGCTGATATAATCTTTCTTGTTCGTCTTCTTTATGTAGTATTCTGTGGAAGACATTGCTTAGCTTTAATTGTAGAAACCGATTGCTTCTTACTGGAACGCCTATACAAAATAACATAGCAGAGTTATGGGCCCTGCTTCATTTCATTATGCCCACCTTGTTTAATAGCTATGAGCAGTTCAATGAATGGTTTTCGAAAGGGTAAGTTTATTCTTTTTTTAACTCTAGATTTCATTTTTGAATTGCATTTATATTATTTTCTTGCTTTATTCACCTGGTTATTTTTGCCAGCATTGAGAGTTGTAGAGTTGGAAATAATAGGATGTTTTTTTATTATGATGAGAGGCTACATATATATAGGAGAGGCTAGCCCACTCTCCTATTATTCTAAGCAATGTGGGACTAAAGCCCATTAACTAATAACTCTAATATAACATTAACACTTAACATCCTCCCTAAAGCTGGAGCATAGATGTCAATCATGTCCATCTTGTTACATAAAATTGAACCCGAGGACCCAAAAGAGACTTTGTGAAGATATCAGCAATCTAGTCGCCGGTCCTCAATTGTTGAAACTTTATCACTCCTTTTGTATACTCATTGCGAACAAAGTGGATATCAATTTCAATATGCTTCGTCCGTTCATGAAATACTGGTTTGGCGGCAATATGAATAGCAGATTGGTTATCACATCAAAGATCTGCCGCTTGAGATCCTGCGTCTTCTTCCAGTTCTTGTAAGAGATGCTTCATATATAATACCTCAGACGTGCCATGACCAATAGCTCGATATTCTGCTTCTGAGCTTGAGCGTGCTATCACACTCTGTTTCTTGCTCTTCCATGACACTAGATTTCCGCCAGTAATTACTGAGCAGTCAGATGTAGATCGTCTATCTGTCAGACTTGCTCCCCAATCAGCATCAGTAAAGCACTCAATACGAATGTGTCCATTATTTTTCATCTGAATTCTTTTTCCTGGATTCTTGACTAGATAACACATGATTCTGAGAACTGTTTGTCAGTGTGGAACTCTTGGAGAAGCCACAAATCTACTTACACTTACTGTGAAAGAAATGTCCGGACGAGTCATGATTGCCAAGTAGCTGAGTTTTCCAACTACTCGACGATACTGTTCTGGGTTGGTCATTAGTGCCCCTTCGTCTGGAAGTAACTTTGCCTCTGGATCCATAGGTGAGGTTGCTCCCTTGACTTGTGTGGTGCCCCGTCCCGCAAAGTCAATCGGAGGAATCGAAACGCCGACGGCGTTCGGACTTAGCCTTGCAACGGCTTGCTCGGAGATATCGCTCGGTCAAGACGACCGCTCGCTCAGGTGGGGTAGTTTCGGTGAACTCGCCTCATCTTTGCCTTCACATAATAAATCGCATGTTTTTAACTTGCACAAGTAGGCTTAATAATAAAAGAGACGAATCAACATAGCTAAGGGAATAATTTCGGCGGATCGACTCGAGTTTAGAACATGAAAAATGTCCCACGGTCGGCTTAGAGTTGGTGCACGGCGTGCTTTGAAAATGACACTCGGTCCTTCGTCCCGTGGCTTGGGAGAAGGAAAGTTAGTCTTCGGTGCAAAAGCTAAGAGTTTGCCTAAGTCATTAGCGTCGTCCGCATAAACGCTTGATAAAGCGTGCACGGTTCTACTGCGCAAGGCTTGGCATAGCCTTTGCTCGTCCCTCGGTTTAAGTTGTAGGCTTGAGTAAGTTAGGCAAAGTTATGTCGGTCGATCTAAGTCATTCCAAGTATTGTCCCGCTATTTCTGCGGTTGTCAAGTTAAATAGTCCCACGATCCCAAGGCCCGTCATATGAGGTATAACTTGGGCGATAGCGTTGCGTAGAACACGAGTTGGTATAAGGCACGAGCCATGGTTGGTTCAGTGGAAAGTTAGCCACGGTCTGTCGATACTTAAGGAACACGTTATGTTCAAGTTAAGTGGGAAGGTTATGCGGTAGCCGTTCCCGGAGTTCAAAGAATGTTAAGTCTAAGCGATGGTTAGTCACCGAAAGAAAATAGGTCGGGACTGTGGTTCAGTCGTCGAGGCAACCCTGGTTTGGGCTCTGCAAAAGAAGTATGAAAAGTGGAAGAAGAAAGCAAAGGAACTAAATGATGATGATGAGACCATGCAGTTACATTAAGTCTAGAAGTTAGCATAGGTGCGCGGTCATGGACAACTTGTCGACAAGGGCGATGTTTCTTCGAGCGGCAACCCGGGGCCACGGGACCGACTCGGCCTAGGAGGAAACACGGTATAGCCGAGCTGGGTAATAGGCAATTGGTAGGTCGGGGACTTGCATCGGGGATCGCTACCTGCGGTACAAGGATCCCGAATGCCAGGCTATGTCCACGATGGCTAGTCAATGCCAGTGACCATTCATATAGATGTGTCGGCACGGGCGGCAATCCGCGTGTGTACCTTTGGACTGAGTTGAGTTGAATGTGTATGCAGGGTCGGGCCTGGGATAAGCCGGACAAGACACGGGGCTTGGGCAACCCCCTCTGCTAGGGCAACCCCCAGGCTCAGCAAGATCCCACCAAAGGTCAGGATTACAGATGACCACCAGGACCAGCTGACAATAAAGGTCAAGGGGCAAGCAAAATTAGCTCTAGGATAGGGCAACCCAACCCTCCGGGCCGGCCCTGTGTGTATGCAGTTAGAAGACACAATGTTTGGGCCTAAGATTTGGCTACAACGAAGGCGGTGTGCTTCGGCACGAGATGTGGCGTCGAGTGTTAAGTCGTTGGCATAGAGTTGCATGAGTTAGACTTGAGATGTTGCGAGTTAAGTCGAGAAGGACCGTAGGACAAGTCTAGTGAAGTTACATTGAGTTACTGGACACGGCCTCGAAATATGAGGCACGGCTGCGTTGTCACAACACAAGTATAGGCAAGACTAAGCGAGGAGGCGCTGCCTCAGAGATATTGAATCGAGTTCATGGCACGACCGAGTCGTTACGTCCCAGAGTTTGGCACGAAAGATAAGTATGAGTCGGTGTGTTGACGTTGCAAGCAAACAAGAAGGTCTTGAGGCAAGGATAAGGATGTTATCGGTGCGGTAGCACGGTCACACGGAAATGGAGTCTATCGTATAGTTGCGTCCCTGATTATGGCCGTAAGACAAACACGACTTGATAGGTTAACATTATTGGCACGAGAAGGGTCTAAGGCAAAGTATGAGTTAACGTCGCTGTGCAAGCACGGGATGGTCCTCAGACACAAGTATGCCAAGGCGTCCGTCATAAAACTGATCCTAAGACAAGACTAGAAAGACAATTGATAAGAAGAGACTATGTTGCACAAAAGTAAATCAAACATGTCGGTTTTGTTTGGGTGGACGAGGAGCTCATCCCACCAGTACAGTTGAGTACTGATACCCCACATAGTTTACATGTGCAGGCACAGGTAGAAGCTTGTGGCGCGGGACTCGCTTGGATGCGTCGAGGCACGGAGTCCCTTGGCGATTCGAAGCGTACGACCGCGTAGAGACAGAGTTATACGGGACACAATGTATGGACATCGCCTTCCGAAGCTTCCGCTGGCTCAAACATTATAATCGAGAGATGAGAGAGAGCAGAGTGACTTGTAAAATGAGAGAAAAGTGAGCTTGAGAGACTTGTAAATTGGCCTTGCGCCCACAAATGTAATCTTGTATTCAATATCAATAAAGAGCTTCTTTTGAATGACGTGTGTTCATGTGTTCTTGTTCTAATTTTTGCTGCGTATTCAATCTATCTGCTTGGGACTTCTGTGCGACGACCCCGTCGCTGCAAATCGGCCGTTTTGGAACTTGTCTTGCACGAGTGCAATCTAGGCTCGTGCGACATCACGCCTTAGCGAGGACGATCGCTCCTACGGGAGCGGGGCGTGACAACTTGCATCATGCCTGCATCATTTAGTATGTCCAGCACATACTTTCTCTGGGACATACAATGTCCCGCTTACTCCGTGTAACCTCAATACCCAAGAAATAATTCAATGATCTCATATTCTTGGTTTGAAATTGTTCTCCCAGAAACTTCTTGAGGCCTTCAATACCCCGACTGTCGTCTCATGTGATTACATTATCATCAACATAGACACCAAGTAATATCCTTCCAGCTGATGTCTGTCGGTAGAATACGGAATAATCCTTCGTTGATTGACACGGTCCAAACTAAGTAACCACATGTGTAAATCGACCAAACCACGCACGGGGTGACTGTTTCAGACCGTAGAGGGCCTTTCTTAGATAACACACTTTACCCTCCCTTGCAACGAATCCGGGAGGTTGCATCACATATACCTCTTCTTCAAGATCCCCGTGGAGGAAAGCATTCTTGATATCTAGTTGAAGTAACGGCCAGTCATAGCGAACAGCCAAGCCCATGAGGACACAAACAAACGTCATTTTTGCAACAGAAGAGAAGGTCTCGAACTAATCCTCACCATAGGTTTGAGAGTATCCTTTGGCCACCAGACGAGCCTTCAGGCGATCAAGAGAGCCATCTGCTTTCACCTTGATAGTGAATACCCATTTGCAACCTAGTGTCTGTTTATCATGGGGTAAATCGACCAAGTCCCAAGTGTGGTTTTTCCGGAGAGCTTTCATCTCCTCATTCATAGTAGCATGCCAACCAGGATGACTGAGACCTTCAGCGGTCTTGGGAATCTGAATTCCATCAATAGTAGCCACCAGAGACTGAGCGTAACTGGTAAGTCCTTTGTAGCTATCAACATACAAGGGATGATCATGACAGGCACGGCGAGGACGTTCTGGAGGTGGAACCGCCGGAGCTGCTGACGAAACCGGTGGATCTGCTGGTGGAACAGGTGGAGGCAACTCATTGGAGCCGGAGCTGCTGGCAGAACCGGAGGAGGATTCTGTGGGCGATGTCGGCACTGACTGAATTGGTGTATGCGGACCATCGGCCTGGGAAACTGGCTCGGTAAAGGAGGGCACCCGTACGGGGGATTGTTGTGTTTGATTAGGAAATAATAAAAAATGCTCTTTTGGATAGACGGGGGGAACTGGACCCTTTGGGAGTCGAGGAAATTCGGTTTCGACAAGGGTAACATTCGAGTGAAAAAATCTCTTCGGGACGGGAGAATAACACCGATACGCTTTCTGATCTTTAGGATACCCAAGAAAATACATTGTATTGTCTTAGGATCTAATTTAGAAAGAGTAGGTCGGGTATCCCGAATATAGCATAAGCAGCCAAAGATTCTGAGAGGCAGAGAAAATGGCTCTCGTCCGAAAAAGAGCCTAGAGAAGGGAGTGCTACCATTAAAAATGGACGAAGGCATACGGTTAATAAGGTAACAAGTAGTTAGAACCGCATCTGACCAAAATCTTTTGGGCGTACGTGCTTGAAACATAAGAGCACGTGTTGTTTCCAAGAGATGACGATTCTTGCGCTCGGCCATACCATTTTGTTGTGGTGTGTATGCACAAGAAGTTTGGTGGATGATACCATTGTGGGCCAAATGTCTGTCGAGATCACAAGATAAATACTCACGACCATTGTCACTTTGAAATTTTTTGATTGGAATACCAAATTGTTTTTTTAGTTCAGCATGAAAATTGCACCAAATGTCAAACAATTCAGAACGATTTTTTATTAGATAAACAAAAGTGACACGTGAATAATCATTAACAAAAGTAACAAAGTACTTAAAACCCATTACTGATTCAACCGGACAAGGTCTCCATACATCAGAATGCACAAACTCGAAAGGAGCGGAAGCAATTTTATTTTAACTCACCGGATAGGGAACCTGGTGATGCTTAGCTAAACTACATGGCTCACAATAAAAAGAAGCATAGATATCTAAAGAAGGGTATATTTTCTGGAGAGTTTGGGTGATGGATGGCCTAACTGACAATGCAACTCGAAATGATCGAGTTTCATGCCGGCACAGACAACAAAACAAGGTGCGTCAAACATGTACAAGCCTCCAGCCACATGCCCCTTATCGATAGTTTTTTCCAGCTTTCAGGTCCTGAAAAATATAATCATTAAGAAAAAAGGTTACCGAGTAATGTAGTTCACGAGTAATTTGGCTACTAGAAATTAAAGTGAGCGGATTTCCAGGTGTAAGTAATACAGAATTGAGTGACAGTCCGGAAGAAAGACTGGCACTGCCACGTCCTAGGACTGTTAGGGAACCTCCATTGGCAACAGTAATGCCAGAAACACGACGGACATGTACATAATCATGTATCGTACCTGCGTCACCAGTCATGTGAGAGGACTTACCACAGTCAATTACCTACTGCTTGGATTTTACTATGCACTTTGTTGAGTATCTGACTGTAGATCCAGACGTGGAAGCTTCACCACGACGTTGAGCCTGGAAATCAAGGAACAATGTATATGAGTCCGAAGTCATCTGAATAGATCGGGCACTATCATCAGTAGCATCAGATGTGACATTAGTAGCAGTTGATTTAGTGCGTTGCCAGTAGAAATGGTCAAGCTGACCACAATTAAAGCATGTGCGTGATCTTCCTCCATCACGTCCGCCATTGCCACGTCCCCCACCGCGACCAGCATTATGGCCACCTCGTCGGCCTCCACGACCACCACGAAATCTCGTACGAGTGGCACCAAGAGCAGAACGATCAGCAGGAGTATCGTCTGGAGTGGTTTCAACGACTTTGGCTGTCCGAAGGACACGATAGTGTGCCTCCAACAGAGACGAAACTTCAGATCCAGCAATAATCTGATAGCGAGCAGAATCCGTATCAGGTCAGAATTGTTGTTTCCGCAAACTCTGTTGTTTCCACACGGCTTTACTTCCTTGGACTATCGATTGAATTCTTTAACTCCGTTGTTTCCGCAAACTCTGAATTGTTGTTTCCGCAAGTTGATATCGTTGATGCTCTATTTCTCAAATGTCCTACGGGATGTCCATACATTAAGTCTATCTATTTTGAAAAACGTAGGAGAATAGTTTTTGACGAAACAAAAAGATGGTTTGCGTAAGCACGGTTGGCTAAGTCGGACTGGGTATATACACCAAGGATTGTATCGACCTTAGCAATAATATTTCGAGCTAGAATAAGTTGAACTCGATTGAGTTAAGTGAGATGACTATCGATAGCGGTACTATCGAGCGACGATGTTATCATCGATGCGATATAGATGAGCGTGCTTGAAATTCGAGGAATGGTTCGAACGAAAAATTTGAAGAAGTCGATTGTGAATCGAATGATAAGTTTGAGGATTTGTCGAATGACTTCATCCCTGAGTGGTGTATGTGATAGCCTCAAGGATGTTGGTCGATCGATTGAGAATGCGGGGTGTCGGTGAGTCTATCAACAAACGTCGCGTTATGCAAAGCCGTAGATTGAGTATCGTTGAATAAGTTGTAGTTTTGAGACTTGATAAGTTGATTCGAACAACCTAGAAATTGACGCGCACGAAACGTGCACGGGATTGAGGATTACGCGAGTATGAAACGCGAAAATGATTGAGTAGGTGAAACCGAGTCGAAAAAAAGTTAAGGTGTGCGAATGGATGACTTCATCGAGAAAATTGATGTTGTGAATGATTCGAGGGATGATTATCGAAATTGATTTTGAATGTCGAGGAGATTACCCAGTCGGACGATAGCATCATTCGCACGACTCGGAACTTGTTGTAAAGGAAGATCGTCAGGTTACGCATGTCATCGATGGTATTGAGGCGTATCAAAGATCGATATGCGATAACTTGGGGGTACTCCGACTCGGCGAATGACGATCGTGCAAGTGTTATCGTTCTGACGGATAATATACTTAAGATTTTTATTGAGATGAATGTTGGATGAAACTGATCGTGTCTTGATGGTTACGTTGATAACCACAACGTCGACGATCGCAACTCTAGCATCGCACATGCGTCGCGTCGGATTTGGGACGATCGTTCCGCGTGAGTGCTGACATGGTGATTCATGTCGCGGGAATGATCGAACTCGGAAAATCAGGACGCGACAACTTTGATTGTCTCGACTTGTTGGTTTGATGCGAAGGAAAATTCGAGGATATTTGGACTTGCAATTGATGATTGAGTAAACTTGAGGATTGAATAGATCCAATCTACGTATCGAGAATGAATTAGTCTAGACACAAACAAGAGTTACGTCCCGATGAGGATGATCATCCCGCGGGAGCGTGCATGGTGATTCATGCCCACCGTGGATAATCTGACTCGCGTGAGATCGGGGCGCAACATATGGTTAAGCTAGACGACCTTATGATCGAATACGTGAATTGTGATGAATAACTTAGGAAAATATGAAATGTGAATTATGGTTTAGAGATGAATCGCGTCATAGCGTATTTGACTTGGAAGGATTGATAGACGGATTATGTCGAACGTGTTCGAAGAGATAGACTATGCGAATTATAAATTTGGATGTGTAATAGCGATATTCAATAGACTTGGTTGAGTAGAACTTGAAGTAGGATGGCTTTGCTGAATGACTCAGACCCCGTGCGACGAAATGTTGGGATGTGTGTAGGGAATCGATGCTCGATGTTTAGAAATCAGAGCGATGTGAGCTTGGGTAGAAAACCCCGCACAATCAACTTGGTTTGACCTGAGGATGGGGTCGGTGTTGATATTGTTGTTTGGGAACTATGATTCCAATACTGACGGATGACTTTAGCCTAAAGACATAGCCTAGCAGTTAGGCAGACGTCCCGGTGCGGAGAGATAGGAATTGTGGAGGCACCGCTCACGAGGCTCGGCTGACATGCACGTATATCAGGGACACTTGAATATGTACACGATTCGACTCGAGTGGTGATGGCGGATTCTCTGTCACGAGGCTTGGCTGAAATGCATGTATTTTGGGGACGCCTGGAATATGTGCACGATCCAACTAAGTGATACGTTGAATCAAGTGAGACTTGAGGAATGGAAAAGTGTCAAGGATTTAGAAATAGAATTTCAAGAAAATGTGATGGTAGTGCAAGCGTGGCTCAGATTGAGGAAACACATAGTAGTGTATGCGAGAGTCCTTGAATGTTGAGTAAGGTGATAAGACGATAAGTGTACTCAGTTAGTTTCGAGGACAAAATTTTTTCTGAGTGGTGTATGATGTAGTGCCCCGTCCCGTTCAGTCAATCAGAAGAATCAAAAAGCCGACGGCGTTCGGACTTAGCCTTGCAACGGTTTGCTCGGAGGCCCACTCGGTCGAGGCGATTCCTCGCTCAGGTGGGATAGTTTCGGTGAACTTGCCTCATCTTAGCCTTCACATAATAAATCGCATATTTTGAACTTGCACAAGTAGGCTTGATAATAAAAGAGACGAATCCACATAGATAAGGGAATAATCCCGATGGGTCGAATTGAGTTAGAATATGGAAGGGTCCAACTGTCGTTTTAGAGTTGGTGCACGGCGTGCTTTGAAAATGACACTCGATCCCTCGTCCCGTGGCTTGGGAGAAGGAAAGTTGGTATTCGCCGCAAAGCCAAGAGTTAGCCTAAGTCATAGGCGTCGCCGCATAAACGTTTCATAAAACATGCACGGTCCCATCGTCCAAGGCTTGGCATAGCCTTGGCTTGCCCCATGAGTTAAGTTGCGTTGCACGGCTTGTGACATAAGTCTAGGCACCCAAAGAGCTTGGTTGTTCAAAGTCGATCGCGTGCACGGCACATTCCCATGATGCAAGGCTTGACGCAGTCTTTGCTTGTTAAGTTGTTGCACGTTAAGTTAGGCAAGTTATGTTAGGCTATCGGAGTAGTAGCAAGCACGATCCTACGAGTTCTACGGCTGGGTATAACCACATAGTCTTACGGTCTCAAGGCCCGTCATATAAAGTATGACTTGGGCGGTAGCGTCGCGTAGAACGTAAGTTGGTTTAAGGCACGATGCACGGACTTAGTGTTTAAGGTACGAGCCACTGTTGATTCATTGAGTTTGAAAAGGGGGGCTTTCAAATAGGCATTCCTAGGTTGAGTGGAATGATCGGGCAAGAAAGAAGAATGCTCGCGACCATGGGTCGTCGAGGCGGTCTTAGATGCGAGAAGTACTGAACTTGGTCTTGAAGGAGATGGTAACACTAGAAGTATAATGACTGTGTGAGACGTCAGTTCGAGTCGAGTCTTGCATAGTCATTGAACAACTTGTCGACAAAGGCGATGTTTTCACGAGCGGCAACCCTGGGCGCCATGGGACCGCGTCGTCCTGGGGGGAAACACGGTATAGCCGAGCTGGACGAACCGCTCAGGTTATTCGGGAACTTTCAGCGGGGCTAGCTACTTGCGTTGAAAGGGTCGCCGAATAGCAAAACTATAAGTTTAGGATAGCTTGTCATGCTAGTGACTAACTCATAAGATGGGTCGGCACGGGCGGCAATCCGCATGTGTGCCTTTGGATTGGGTTGAGTTGAATGTGTGTACAGTTAGAACACAAAATGTTTTGACCTAATGATTAGCTGCAACGTAGGCGACATGCTTCGGCACGAGATGTGGCGTCGAGTCTTAAGTTGTCGGCATATAAGTTGCATAGTTTGGATTTGAGTTGTCTTGAGTTTAAGTCAGGAAATGCCACAAGGCAAAGTCAGTCGAGTGACACTTAGCCCATAAGTCCCGATTAGGTCAGTTGGTGATTAAAGTAGCAAGGGCCGCGAGGCGACGATATGGTTAAGTCACACTGAGTTGCAAGGCACGGTACAAAAGATTTGTAGCACGGTCTCAAGGAAATTGGGTACCATCGCGTAGTCGCGTCTCTAATTTTGGGCCGTAAGGCAAACACGACTTGATAGGTTAACGTTGTCGTTGCAAGCACGGGATGGTCTAGAGACACAAAAATAGGCCAAGACGTCGGCCCTAAAATAATCCTAAGGCAAGAGTAGAAAGACAATCGATAAGAAGGGACTATGTTGCACAAAGTAAATCAAGCGTGTAGGTTTTGCATGGGTGGGGGAGGAGCTCATTCCACCAGTACAGTTGAGTACTGACACTCGCACAGTGTTTATGTGCAGGCACAGGTAGAAGCTCGTAGCGCGGAGCTCGCTTGGATGCGTCGAGGCACGGAGTTCCTTAGCGATTCGAAGCGTGCGGCCGCATGGAGTCAAGACTTATACGGGACATAATGTATGGACGTCGCCTTCCGAGCATCCACTGGCTCAAGACATGTATTGAGAGATGAGAGAGAGCTGAGTGACTTGTAATGTGAGATGAGTGAGCTTGAGAGACTTGTAATCTTGGCCTTGCGCCCTATTGTAACCATTGTTTCAATATCAATAAAGAGCTTTTGAATAACTTGTGTTTTGCTTCAAATTTTCGCTGCTATTATTCAATGTCTCTGCTTGGGACTTCTGTGCGACGACCCCGTCGCAGTCGCTGTAATCGGCCGTTATGGAATCCGCCTTGCACGAGCGCAATCTAGGCTCGTGCGGCATCACGCCTTAGCGAGGACGATCGCTCTTACGGGAGCGGGACGTTACAGTCTCCCTGATTTGCTCGGTATACACCAACGACCGAGTCATAAATACGAGACAAATCATGTTTACCATCAAACGCCGCAACCAGTACCTCCCATAACTCCTTCACGGAGTTGGTATTTTGAACCATGTCTTCTACCGATGGTTCCATGGAATTCATCAACTGTGTAAATAGTTGACTATCATCTGTCTCCCATTGCTCAAAGATGGGATCATCTTCTGCTGGAGGGTTGTCAGTCAGATGTTTGGACAACCGCATTCCACGAAGCGTCTTTTCGACCTTCTTTTTCCATGTCGAGTAGCCCTCTGGCCCTTCCAACCGTCGATCGACAAGTCGAATGGAAGAAATCGTCGTGCTAGTGCCTGTTGGTCCTGCTAGTGTGTTGCTGACACTAGTATCTGCGGCGCTACTATTCGCTATGATTCGACTATCGATTTGTTTCTTTCCAACTTGAGAATTACAGCAACTCTTCCAATGCGCTAAAACCGGAACCAGAACCGGCACATGCGCAAAGTAAGCAGAGAGTGTGAATCACAAGTCAGGACAGAGAGATAACCCATGTAAACCTCTGTTGGATCCTGGCGTGAAGATCAAGGAAAGAAACAAAGATTCATGCAAAACAAACCATATGTTTGCTCTTTGTTAAATTTCCGAAAAAATCATTGAGAGTCAGATATTCCAACAAACATATGTTTATCCTATGAGATTCCCAACATTTTTTTGGGAACTAAGTTAGGGTTTGGATAGGTTGGGCGGCGGCTTATGAAAGGGGTAAAGGATTAGGGTTAGGATTTTGAGCCATGGGGGGGGGGGGGGGGGGGGGGGGGGTCGGCTAATGTGAAGAGGGGGGGGGGGTCGGCAGGGGGGGAGGGGTCGGCAGCAGTACATGGGGGGGGGGGATCGGCGGGGGTTGGCAGGAGGTCGGCAGGGGGTTGGGGTTGGCGGTAGCAGCAGTAGTAGGGGCAGCGGGCAGCAGTAGGAGCAGGGAGAAGGGGGGTTGGCGGCTAGAAGGGGGGGGGGGGGGGAGGATTAGGATTAGGGTTTTGTGGAGAGAGAGAGAGTGGTGGGTGACGGCTAGGGTTTGACTCTGATACCATGTAGAGTTGGAAATAATAAGATGATTTATTATTGATGAGAGACTACATATATATAAGAGAGGCTAGCCCCCTCTCCTATTATTCTAAGCAATGTGGGACTAAAGCCCATTAACTAATAACTCTAATATAACACTTAACACTTAACCAGAGCCATGCAGAACACGGAGGCACCCTAAATGAACATCATCTTAACAGACTGGTAAGCCATGATGATAAGTTTTATGACGATCTACAGTTTACTGTGAATTATTTCTTTACTAGATTAGGTGAAAAGTTAGTTATTAACATCCTATCAAATCTTATAAATAGAGCACGGCAGGTTTTTTTTTCTTTCACAGAAGCAGTTTATATGCAATTAGACATCTCGATGTCCCTACAACTGGGGTTGCCTAGACCAGGGTGCATGTAACTAGCCTGTCTAATCTTGATGAATGGAGATTGCTTCCAATATTTTTACAGCTCAAATTGTTCCGGCCTATTTCATTTATGTTATGTGTGAACTGAACTAACCGTGTTTTGTATGTTCATGTGGTACACCCTACCCACTACCACCACCAAACACAGACACAAACCCCTAAACTAAGGTTCGCAGTATCTTCCGATATATGTTAGATATCGGGCGTGTTTGGTATATCCGATACCCTCACTGACACTGGCAGATACCAAAATTGTGTCTCTCTTTCCCCGTCGATCAATAAGGAAAAGAGAAAATTGAGAAAGTATGAAAGAAAATGTTGACACATTCGATCGTACCTAAGATCAACATATAACCATTACTATTTGTCGAAGTTATATACCATATATTCACAACCCACTATTGTGAAGGTACTTTGTCAGTCTAGAAGGAAATAAAATGATCAAAAACATCTATTGTGAGCGAATAAAACAACATGCTGAATATTTTTTCATTAAAAACTAACATGTCTAAAGATCAAGGTTCGCAAGATCGGCCGATACCGATATGTATCGACCATAACGTATTGTATTGGCTTATGTTGCATGGACATGCTAAATCGGTGTCCGTGCCCCTGTCAAGTACGTACTGGACATGGATACAGCAGGATACAGTCTGGATATGACAAGATATCTGGTCCGGACGTAGGTTAGGTCTAGTTCACTAGTGAATCCAAAAGAAAATAAAAACGAGTCAGATTCAGCACAAGTACTATTTAGACACGCGCTTATTTTTCTTTTAAATCTCAGGTAACTTATATGTGTACCTATACCTATAACATAACCCAACTTTCTCTCTCCCTTTCATTCATTGACAGAACAAGGAAAACACAACAACAACCAAAGAGAAAGAGGAAGAGGAAGAGGAGAGGACCAAAAAGAATTCTTGTGCTACATGTCTAATATATATATATATATATATATATATATATATATATATATATATATATATTTGTTGTATTCATGTTGTATCCGTATTCGTACTAGTGCAACATAGGGTTTGGCATACCCTTGTCTCTTACTTGACCCTTACCGATAATGGTTGATAGTGACAATTTGGGCTCCCCTTTCTTGGTCAAATCATAAAAAAAGCGAAGTACGGGAAAAATTAGTGTCGGCACATTGATTGTTGTAGGAAGATCGACATGATATTGTCTTAATATTCATTATCAACACAATGTATCCATTATCATTTATTGATGTTGTATATTTATAAATTCACGACACTCATCCATCTTAAAATTATTTCATTCAGAACTATATATTACAGGTGTACGTTGTCTAAAAGCATGCAAATAAAAGCGCAATATGTATTGCGGGTGGAGGATCTAGAATTGTTAAATATAATTTCATTCAAAACTAACGGAAAACAAAAATTATACCTAGATCTATCAAATATTTTTCTAGCTTTTTCATGAAAATTTAATATAAATTAGCTTTTCAAAACAAAGAACTCTAAAACCCCGATCCGAAACCGATTAAAACTCCAGATATGATATTCTGAACCTTCGTAAATATATCACATACTTTTCTAGTCTTTTAAATAATTTCCTATTATTTTTTGGTTTTCGGAAACCATTAGCACTGAAACTCCGATGCTAAACCACCGAAACTGCAAGTACCAATAGTACAGATACCGATATTAATAAGGTCCCTAAACCGTGCGGATACTGCAAACTTGTCTGAAACACCCGTTTTACTTCAGTCTGTGGCATGGTAACATAGTACTTGATCAATAATATATGTGGAAAGAAGTTAGGTGTCTGTGACTTATCTGGATGATGTAAATTTATTTTATTTTATTTTATTTTCTTTTTTGGTTTGTCTAGATAAATAAGTTTATTTCTGAAGCCTTTCATGTTGTGGCATGTAAAGAAAGATGTCATAACAGAAATGACTTGAAAAACGGAAGTTAAAGTTCTCTGCAAATTAAGTTCCCGGCAACAAGCATTTTATCAAGCTATTAAAAGCAGAATATCCCTTGCTGAGTTTTTTGATAGCAACCGTGGCCACCTAAACGAGAAGAAAATTGTTAAATTGATGAACATTGTTATCCAATTACGGAAGGTATCATGTTTAAACTTATGCTCATACCAAATCTTTTGATATAGGATCTTTATTAAAATGGAAGTTACTCCATTTCCCTTTAGTGTTCATCTTGTTCAAGGAAATGGAACTTCAGGTAATATTGCATTTGATGGAATTGCTGTTGTTTGGTTCACCACCAATACATTGTCCTTTTTAGGAGGTTATGTTTCTCTTGTGGAGCTCTACAAAACCAGTGCATGATATCCATTAGGTTCCAGGATATTTGTGAGAGAAATTCAATTCCCTATTATCAAGTACAAAGTAGGATATTGCTACTATTGATTGTGTTCCAATTGTCATTTTTACTTATTTGTTAATATTTGCACTAATGCCTTTCTTCACCTTTGCAGATAAATGTTCAATGCAGTGACAGAAGCTTTGCTTATCAAATGGTTGAGGAATTGCACAATCCTTGGGCTAAGAAACAATTTCTTGGCTTTGCTCGTACATCTGAGTTCAATGGTCCCAGAATGCCTTGTGGTCCTCATTATTTGATAAAAGAGAAAGACACACAACCAATGCTTCAGCTAACCTACAGGATTTTTGGTTCTTCTCCACCTATGCGAAGCTTTGACCCTGCTAAAATGCTCACGGTATATTAATTTTCCCCGAAAATCATATATATATATATATATATATATATATATATATATATATATATATATGAAAAAAAAAAAAAAAAAAAAAAAATATATATATATATATATATATGAAAAAAAAAAAAAAAAAAAAAAAAATATATATATATATATATATATATATATATATATATATATATATATATATATGAAAATCTACATGGGAAGTGTTCATGTTGAAAAGGACCATGCAAATTCTTTTATCTTTGATATTAGCCCAACTGTGTGGAAGATTATATGTATACATCACAATGCATACTGATTTTCCATCCTATTTAATTTCATCTCTCATTGCTTTTGACTAATTTGAAGTTTTTCACATTAGGATTCTGGAAAGCTTCAAACGCTGGATATATTATTAAAAACGTCTTCGGGCTGAAGATCATCGAGTTCTGTTGTTTGCAAAAATGACAAAAATGTTGAATATTATTGAGGTATTTTTTGTCTCTCATGTGGTGATAAATGGTAATTGTTGATTTTTCTTAAGAGTCAAATGTATTTATTACACTTCAACTAGTAACATTCCTGCACGTTGCTGCTAATATATTTTGTGATACATCTTCATAAATAAATATATTGAGAATTGTTACTAAAATAAAGGCAAAAGGATTGAAATATTTGAATAATAAAATAAAGTTAGTTGAAATAATTTGCTAATAAGATCTGAACTAACTACATGATCGCTATTGACAATTATGATGAAATTTCATCAATCGATAGAACTTGAATTTGAGCTGGAGGCTTGAGTTTGGTCTGGCCTTCCTATGAAGACTGGAGTCTGGACAATGGAATTTGTAATGCTTGTGTGAAGGTCTCGGACTAAGAAGATCCACAATCAAGATCCAGGCTGCTCCAGTATACATGCACAAAGGCACACCGACCGAGTGTGGGATACCGATCGGGTGCCCCTCCCATACTTAAGCCAGCATGTTGTCACGGACTTAGTATTTTAGGCTACACTTCGTCGCGTCCGGCACACTATCTTCCTCCTCGAAGACTCGTGCAAGCCTTCCCGAACCTGCTTAGCTAGAACGCTAAGCAATTAGAGAAGAGTGGAGCAAGAGAGAGACTTGTAACTATTTTTATTGACTTGGAGAATGCTTACAAATTTCGGTGGTGAGGAACAAATGAGGCCTCCCACTTATTTATAGTTTCCATTAGGACTTATAGGAAACTTCTGGTAACGGAATATTCACACTATGCCAAGTTTAAGTAATAACAAAATAGTGATTGCATGATCATTAGTGATTTCATAACATGAAACTTAATCGATTTATCATAATAATAATACTCTAATTTATCATTGGGCCAACACCATGTCCATGTCGATGTGTACTTACAATGTTGTATCTGTGTCCGTGCAAGATAGGTGCTACAATGCACTTCATCCTACAATGCTACAATGTGGATTCTATTGAGGGATACATTCGGCGAAGGCAATATGTGACTGACAGTTGTCCTTGCGCTTTCACATGAACATCAAGCACATCCAAAGATTTTGGACTAAGTATTTGTAGCTATGCATAAGAAAAATATGAGAATTTGTCATTTTCTATAAGCTGATAACTGTTTATAAGTTCACAGGATTCAAATATCAACTATAATTTATTTTGCAGGATTATGAATTACAGAAAGTACAAGTATTTAAGACTTGATGGATCTTCAAACATCAATGACTGCAGAGACATGGTTAGAGACTTTCAACACTGGTAGGCATCCATTCCTTCCACTTTACATAGTTTTGATTTTAGCATATTGCTTTTGAATGACATGATTGATCTGTAGTGAACCTTAAATAGATCAAAATTTGAAAGAATTTTTGCTTGTTGCAGGAGTGACATTTTTGTTTTCTTTGAGCACTAGAGCTGGAGGACTTGGTATTAATCTGACAGCTGCTGATACCGTTATCTTCTATGAAAGTGATTGGAATCCAACATTAGATTTACAGGCAATGGACAGAGCACATCGGTTGGGTCAAACAAAAGAGGTTGGAAAATCAGCATAACTAGCGAATATCACGATGAAATCCAAAACAAATAATGTTAATGCGTCTAGGAAGTGATTACAAAATCAAAATACATAGAAAACCTAGAGTAAATTCCGTAAATCTTTTATTTCAAACATGTGTGAAGCATTCACTAGGATGGGTGGTTCCAGTAGAACATGATACATGGATATGACAAATTTCCAAAACATGGATAAGATATGGAACACATAAAAGACATTGCTGCATCTTTTTGTTATGAAGTCAAAATTTGAAATTCCCGAAATTCAAGCATCATTGCTGCATCTTTTGTTTTGCACATTGAAATCCCAAAAGGCAGTTTAGTCTTTCGTATTTTGAAAGAGTAAGTGCTTTCTAAACAATGGATTTTCTTACAAATATAGAAGGTTGCGATGGCGAAGTCTTCAATTTAACGTTTGGTTTACATGTAACCTTTTAAGCAGAAATTAGTAGTCACATGTTCTAGTTCAAATTGGTTCTATCTAGTTTTTTATCCTACATGGAGATAACATATGGTTGTGATTGTAAATAATTTATTTATAGTCAATACTTATTAGTATTTTCTAGGTGTTCTTTCCCTTATCATCAATTCATGCACTGTATTACATGCCTCTTTAATATATATTTTCCTCATTTTGACTGTTTAGGTTACTGTGTACCGACTGATTTGCAAGGATACAGTTGAAGAGAAGATCTTGCAAAGAGCAAGCCAGAAAAATACTGTACAGCAGCTGGTTATGACTGGTGGGAATGTTCAGGGTGATCTGATGAAGCCTGAGGATGTATTTTCGTTAATCATGGATGACGCACAGCTGGAAAAGATGAGAGAAATACCCCTACTGGTGGGTGTCTATTCATCAATTACATTTGCCTATTTTCTGTCTGACTAGATGTGTCCGCAACCTGTACTAATTTATCTTGTTATTTATTCGCTGAAAAATATTTCTTTAATTATCTACTTTCTGTCTGGGTGGATGGGTATTCTGATTTTTTGGGGGCCTATTTCTACTTGCAGTTTTGACTTTTATGAATTTTGCCTATTTCACAAACATTCCCCATATTAGTGCTAGTTTAGTATGCCCTGACAATCACATTAGTCACAAGAGGTTGGACTTAAAACCTATTTTCCTCTAGTTGGAGTTTCACAACAAGAATCTTATCCGTTTGTTTATCTGGAACATCAGTCATTGTAAATGCAAAATATTCAACTCTTAACTATTGGAAAGTATTTTCCTTTGTTCAGGCTAAAGCGCGGCAAAAGAAGAAACAGCCGTCAAAGGGAATTCGGATCGATGCTGATGGGGTTGTGTCACTGGAAGACCTCGAAAATCCTGCCTCACAAGTCACAAGGTGCAGATTATGAATCTGCCGAGCAGCAAAATGTAAATAGTGACAAAGGTACTTCTAAGCAAGTCTTTTTTCGTCTGCAACTTTGGTTTTGCTTGTGTTAGCCTTTTGAAAGGTTGTTACGAGTTATTACGATTCTTTAACAAGAAACTGCATAAGAGATATTGTTCTAAAGAGAGAATATGGTTATTGGTTAGCCATCTTTTGTTACTTTCTGTTCTTGAAATTCTTTGATTGTACTGGTATTTGATAAATGGATTTAGTAGGAACTATAGTCACAAAGACGGTATAACTTAGTGCTAAATAGCTGTGTTTGATATCCTGTTATGTATTTAAAATTTTAGTGACTTCTAATCGGTGTCTTTGCTTTTCAGAGAAAGTCAAAATCTGACAACCAAACTCCGAAGTCCCTGAATCCTCCGAAACCCAGCAGAAATGAGGATATGGGAGCAGATGTAGATGAATCTGTTAAAATGGGGGATGATGAAGATCACATCCAGTAGAGACCTACGAGATCAAAAAAGCCAAAGAAGAGTGTCCATGAGAACCTTGAACCTGCACTAAATTATCTTCTAATGCAGACTATTACTCACAATCTCCATATGATCATGGGTTGAATGACTATGGAGATGGAGAACAGGAAGGCATGCTATCTCATTCTCGTTCACCGATCTCGTAGAAGAAAAAGTAGACAGCCGTAATATTTGGTGCACAAACCTAAGTTGCTGGTTGCATGATCTAGGCATTGATTCTACAGTTATTTTTCTTCTTCCAGTAATGGTCATATCATGCTTTTGGAACCAGCCATACATATATTATGTCAGTCTTGGCATGAGAACTGGGGTGATTTTCTTATGTACAAGGTGGAATACCAAAACCCCACAGAAGTGAGAGTTGTGCTCTTCCCCATTGGAAGTTCCAGTATTTCTTGGTTTCAGTTGACGCACCCGGTGCTCGCATTCTAGGAAGAGTTGGCAATGGCTCAGAAGTATTGGATCGGAAAATATAAGCAAACCCTGATCAGGACCGGGACTTGGCCATTTACTTTGGATATAGCCTGATTCCTTTGAAGATAATTGCAGGTCACTGCAAACTGGAGAGAGGGCAAATTTGTAAATGGTGTACCACTTCATCCTACTAGTATATTGTCTGTATACTTTCTTTTCATTTGTAATTTATTTCCTCCTGTTCATTACATCTCCCTTTTACTCCTGTATCCACTTTCATATTATGATTGACCGTTTGTATGGCAGTAAAGTCTGGATAAAGGAATAATTCTTCTAGTGCAAAATTTGTTGTTCGTTATATATTAATATCAAGGATTAATTGCATTAACTAACCCTATGTGTTACATTTATTACATGGACTACCGTTGTTTTGAAACTAATTACACAGAATGACCTATGGTAGCGGTCAAAATTGGTGTCCCAAAATGACCTATGATAACTAATTACAATGGATTTTGGGACACAGAATGACCTATGGTAGCTGTCAATTTTAAGAAACCCCTGTTTTTCTTAAAGAAGACATATGCATAAAATAGTACTAAAATTAGAAAATGTTGAAATTTGCAAGATATGTTAATTGTTGTGACACATTTATCGTACTCTATAAACAATGAATTTTGGGACACTCTTGGATTATGGTTGCTAAATTCAAAACCCCATGCCATACTAGAAAATTACGTTTATATTAAGGCAGTGGCAGATCCAGAAAATATTTTGAGGGAAGCAAGTTTTGAATCCATGACCTCTTGATTAAGACCTATATTACTACTGAATCCCCCCATGTATTGAGATGTTTAGACCCCATAAGACTATTTGGGACTAATTGGATCTCGTCAATCTCGATTTATTCTAATGCTAGGGCTGCATAATATTGCAAATAAGCAAAAGTAACATTTGCTACTCCTAAATAAATATTAAAGGAGTATACCAAATAAAATATGCATGTTATTGTAAATATGGATAATTCATATAATTAGTTGGCCTACATAACCTATGTCTCTTGGTTATCCATAACATATGACTTATGGTTATCCATAACCTATGCCTTTTGGCATTTTTCTTTTAATTATCATCATGATGTTAACCTCCATTGTAAGCCTATATAAAGGGCTCTTCTCAAGATGGTTGTGACAAGTGAATGAAGAAATAATTTCCTCCATCTCCTTCTCTTTGTTTTACAATACGTTATCAGCACCATGCTCTAGGAAATAGAAGAAGGGAGAAATAGTTCTCTTAAGAAAAGAAAGGTATTGAAAATGTAAGTCTAATTTTATATACTTAGATACATACATGTTTTAGTAAAATTAAATACACGTTTGATTTATGTGTTTATAGATCGATTAGAACGTAAGTTTTCTAGATCTACTTTTTCTTTTAGTTTTAAATCTAAATACGTATTGAACATGTTCACAATTTCATTCAAAATAGAAAAATTATGATAATCTATTTAAGATTATGTATAAATTTTATTTCTATATGTTTTCTATGAACTATGAAATTAATCTAGAATATCTTTAAAAAAATCACTTATTTGGAGTTAGTTAATTTCATTAAATTAGTTCATGTGAATTGGTTATTTCTGTTATTTTATTTATTTGAATTCTATAGTGTACTACTTCACATTGTTGTATATGTGAATCGAATTATATTAAAAAAAAATACCCAAAATAAATTATTATATAATGATCACATTGTTGTATATGTGATAAACATAAGACATAATATTCTTTGATAGCGTTTTGTCACATTGTTGTATATGTGATACACATGAGATAATATTCTTTGATAGCAATATAATATTCTTTATCAGCATTTTGTCACATTGTTGTATATGTGATACACATAAGACATAATATTATTTGATAACGTTTTATCACATTGTTGTATATGTGATACTTCTTTGATAGCGTTCTACCACATTGTTGTATATGTGATACACATGATGTGTGGCACATGGGTGCCATGTGGGTTCATGTGGGAGTATTTTTCATGTGTTTCATCACATTGTGGCATATGTGAAATTTTGTAACCTTTAAAGCGCTTATCAATTTTACTATTGATTAACATCTAATATAATTATTTTATGTCATGTAGATGCAGGGCCGGCCCTGGCCCAGGGCGGCCAGGGCGACCGCCCAGGGCCCCAAGAAATTTGGGGGCCCAAAAGTTTATTTTTACATACATATATTAATAAGCTTGTACGTACAATAGAACAAATATGTAACATGATTCTCTTTTAACACAAAATAGTTGTGGTGTAGTGGTTGTTAGGTTATACTTGCATACTAGAGGTCTTAGGTTCAATCCTATGTTGTAACATTTTTTTTATTTACTTTTATTTTAGGATTTATTTTTATTTTTATTATATATGGGCCATATTTTGAAAGTTTGTCCAGGGCCCCCATAAACTCAGGGCCGGCCCTGTGTAGATGTCGAATCTTGTAAAGTTTGAATTCAAAACTCTTGATATGAGTAGAAATAATTATTTATCATGACAATGGATGCAAAGTTGTAATTGCAATCCAACAAGCTTGATGGTACTATTAAGAAGAAAAATAAAGAAAGTTCTAAAGCCAAGGTCAAGACTTTGATTTGATTTTTCTACGACATCATATCCATGATGGTCTAAAGACATGATATCTATGTGAGGATGATCCATTGAATTTGTGGACATCTCTAAATGATAGATTTAACCACCAAATAATGGTAATCCTTCTGAATGGTCAAACTGAATGGTTGAATTTAAGATACCATGACTGTAAAAATATTGAATAATATAATTGTGCTCTGTTTAATATTGTTCTTCGTCTTAGATTGTGCGGAGAAAAAGTAATAGTGACTCAAATGATTGAAAAAAATCTTCTTCATTTTTCATGCAAGTAATGTACTTTTGTAGCAATAATATTGTGAAAACAATTTCATGAATTACTCTGAACTGGTGACTATCTCAGTGTAGCAAAGACAAATAGTAAGTTCTCATGAAAACCACAACTCTAGACCAACTGGGTCAATGACAATTCCTGAGGCAGATGCTAATTTTGGAATTAGCAGAGGTCGTGGTGGAGGACGTGGAAGAAGGAATGAAAAAAAAATTGGAAGATATGTCATGGCTATCAACCTTACAAAGGTTGAAACAATGGTTCATGAAAGAATAAATGAACAAATGGACAACACCCTCTAACAAAGGGAATCAAGTTACAAATGAACAGTTTGAGAAGAAGCTAATGCAATTTTTTATTTTTATTTTTATTGAATGAGCACTCGGTCAATATATGTTTATTTCAAGTATTTATAAACTATTTATATTTGAAGTCATACTTTTGGTTTCCATCATGGAATGTCTAAGCCATGAGAGTTTTGTTTTATTAATATATATATATATATATATATATATATATATATATATATATATATATATATATATATATATATATATATATATATTATAAATTTGGAGTTACATTTCTATAATATGATATTATCATTTGAAATGTTTAATTTTTCTTATTGTACTTATGCTAGCTAGAATATATAAGTTTATAATATTTTTATTTTGCTTCATGGAGTAGTAATGCATGCTTGTCATAAATATGACAAAGATAGACATTGATTTAGCAATGTCGAGCTACTCAAAAAAAAAAGAAAAAAGAAAAAAAAAAGATGATTAAGAGATTGAAAGAATCTAAGAAAAATGACTTAGATATGTGTTTGGTAGATAGTACTACAACACACATGAATTTGAAGAATCAAAGTTTTTGCCAAAGTTAGTATTTGGCAGGCATAAAGTACCAACAATAGCTTGGTCAGCCATATAATTGAGGGCTTTGGAAGAGCACACATCATGTTACCTAAATGGTACTCAAACCTATTTGCAGAATGTGTTATATTCAAGTAGTTCCGTAAAAGAATTTGTTAAGTTTCAAGGATATACACAAAATGGGTACCATATTGAAACTCGAAATGATAAGAACAAAGAGTCATTATGTAGCACATCTAAAGGGAGAAAAAGGCTCACATTAGAAGAGTTATCTTGTTTTTCGGTGGGTTTGTATTCACCACCGTTGACATAATTGAATCTAATATGGATGTGGTAAAATATAAATCCAATGATCATGTCTTATATAACATTTGGCATGATCCTTTGGGTCATCCGGGACATACTATGTTCAATCAGATCATTGATAATCTTTGTGGATATTTATTAAAAAATTACGATATTGGCTTATTGAAGAATCAACTATATGTTCCTTGTTTACAAGGGAAGATTAACTATACCATCTTTTCTAAAAGTTAAGAATGAGTCTCCTACTTTCTTGTAAAAAAATAATAAGGAGACATTTGTGGTTATATTCACCATGCTAGTGGTCTTTTTAAGACATTTTATGGTACTCATAGATGCATCTATTAAATGGTCATATGTTTGTCTATTGTCTACTAGAAATCTCGTATTTTCTCGTCTTTTAGTCCAAATTATTAAACTTAGATCTCAGTTTCCTAATCACACGACTATATTAATTAGTCTTGATAATGCCGTACAATTCATCTCACAAGCTTTTGATAATTATTGTGAATCATTAGTAACTGAGATAGAGCATCATGTTCTCCAGTGCACACACAAAATGGGTTAGCTAAGTCATTTATTAAACATCTTCAACTTATAGCTAGACCTCTACTAGTGCAATCTAGTTTGAAAATTGTGGCTTGAGACATGATATTTTACATGTTGCATCTTTAGTTAAATTTAGACTCATTGCCTACCATATTATTTTATATATACAACTTGTTAGTGGTAAACAACCAAACATTTCATATTTGAGAAAGTTTGGATATATAGTATATGTTCCAGCTCCATCTTCCAAAAGAACTAAGATGGGTCCCCAATGATGTTTGAAAAATATACATTATTTTTAGTTTTCTTCCATAATAAGGTATTTAAAATCAATGACTGGTGATGTCTTTACTACAAGATTTGATGATTGCCAATTTGATGATAGAGTTTTCTCGCCGTTAGGGGGAGGTATAAGCAACAAATTGTTCATATAGAACAAACTATTGCTAATTAATGGCGTGAATTGACATGGTATACGCCTACTCTATCGATCTCATTAAGTTTCAAGAACTCCAAATGTGATTATGAGATAAGAAGAATGATACATTTGCAAGAAATTGCAAATCAATTACCTGATGCATTTAATGATGTCGTAAAGGTAACTATATCATATGTGCCAGTCATAATCATTGTTTCAATTGGACAAAATCTAAACAAGGCGGCAAATGAATCTACTACTAGATGTCAAAAGCATGGTAGACCTATAGGTTCCAAGGATAGTGCTCATAAAAAGAGGAGAGTAAATGAAACATCTTATCCTGATAAAAGTCCGATAGTGGCTGGAGCTCCGGAAATAAATAATGAAGATGTGCATGTTTCCAAATTCACTGAAATGCCTATGGATGCCTCTAGAGAGGCACAGTTACCTGAAAATAAAGAGATCTCGATATTCCATGCATGTTCAGGTGAATTATGGAATAGAAAAGTACTTGTCCTCGATGACATATTTAGCTATGTAGTAGCTACTGAAATATCAAAGGACAATGATGATTGTGAAAATGAACCACGTAGTATAAATGAATGTCGACAAATAAAAGATTGGCCAATCTGAAAAGATGCTATTCAAGCAGAATTAAATCTTTAGAAAACCGTGGTATGTTTGGACCTATAGTGGAAACACCAATGGACATAAACCATGTTGGTTTTAAATGGGTGTTTAGTGAGAAAACGAAGTAAGAGGAACAAAGTTGAAAGATATAAAGTCTGACTTTTAGCACAAGGTTTCTCTCAAAGACCTGGAATTGATTAGGTTGAGACATACTCTCCAGTTATGGATGTCATTACTTTTAGATATCTAATTAGTCTCGCAGTTTCTGAAAATCTTGATATGAGACTTATGGATGTTATAACTGCATATTTGTATGGAGACTTAGATACTGACATCTATATGAAAATTCCAGAAGGATTTACAATGCCAGAGACTAAGTCAAAGGGCATGTGTTCAATTAAACTTAGACGAGCATTATATGGATTGAAACAATCCGGAAGAATGTGGTATAATCGTCTTAGTATATATTTGACTAAGGAAGGATATAAAAATAGTCAAATTTGTCCATGTGTCTTCATTAAGAAATTCGGAAATAAATTCTCAATAGTAGCAATATATATGGATGATATAAAACCTGATCAGGTCTCCTACAGAATTGGAGAAAACTACAAACTATTTGAAGAATGAGTTTGAAATGAAGACTTGAAAAAAAAGACAAAGCTTGGTTTCGGTTTGCAAATAGAACGAAGTTCCAGTGGGAAATTAGTGCATCATTTTCGATATATTGAAAGAATTTTGAACTGATTCATAATGGATAAAGTATATCCACTAAGTAGACCGATGGTTGTACGTATGTTAGATTTGGATAAATGTCCATTACGACCAAAAGAGAAGATGAAAAAGTTCTTGGTCCAAAAAGATCGTATTTAAGTGCTATTGGAGCACTACTATATCTAGCCAATGCACAAGACCAGATATTGTATTTTCTGTTAATTTATTATATATATAGTTATGCACCTCCACTTACATATTGAATATAGTTAAACACATATTGAGATATTTTTGTGGAACAACTAGCATGAGATTATTTTATTTATATGATTCCACTAACTATTCTTGTCTAGTTGGTTGTGCAGACTCAAACATATTTTTGACCTTCATAAGGGTTGCTCCGAACGGGTTATGTGTTTATTAATAACCATGCAGCTATATCTTGGCGATCAACAAAATAAGGTTCAGTAGAAATTTTCTCTAACCAAGCAGAATTAATTGCATTACAAGAAGCGAATAAACACCTTCCTCCAAAAGTGTTTTATGCATACGCTCAAAAGGACAAAAGTGATCGAAGTCAAGCAAATCCATTATATCGAGGGAGAGTATGACTCATGAAAAATATTTTTGAGTTTTGCGCGTTGTACTCTTTTTCCTTGACTAAGATTTTTTTCCACTGGGTTTTTCTTAGTAAGGTTTTAACGAGGCAACAAATGTGCATACACCACCAACTAATTAATGGTGAATATCCAAGGGGGAGTGTTGTAAATATGGATAATTCATATAATTAGTTGGCCTACATTGTTGGCTCATTGGTCATATGGTCAACCTGATTTTAATAATTGATCAAACTCTGTCTGGATATACGAAGCTAGTCAGGATATCTCGGACTCTTTGACATGATCAAGAATGGCTATCCACTCAGCTCAAGACCGAAGCACTGTTTGTCTGTTCGAGTCTGTAATTCCTTAAGCAATATATTTTTCATTTTATTTGAGTTTAGGAATACATTGTACACCGAGTTGTACTGGCAAATAGGCTATCCTTAAATGAGTTCAAAATATTTTTAAAATGTCCTCTCAAAAATGTTCTCAAAAAGGTTTTCAAAAATCACCAAAAAGCTTTTTAAAACCCTAACCTAACCCTGACAGAACTCGGGCCGAGTTCGGCCAGAGTTCGGTTGGTGGCCGTTGTGATTTTGAATCCTTGGTACTTGGTCCTCCTGCTGTTGCGAATTTGACCGAGATTTGCTCATAGAGTTCTGCCTGAATTCTGCCCGAATTCTGTCAGAAGTCTGTCTTTGGAACACCTATAAATAGAAAAGGATTTCGATCATTTCAACTCACTCATTCACTTTCAATCTTCTCTCTATCTAAAGTTTTCAGTCTTCCAAAGAGTTTTCTCGAGCTTTCATTTTCAGATCCTAAGCCAGTTACAATCCTCTAGTCGATTTGCCAGTACGGTACGGTCTAGAAGTTTCTGAGAGATTGTAATCAGAGGCTTGATAGAAGAATACCTCTTCAAATTAAAGTTGGACGAGTTCTTCGTATCAAAGCTCGTGTTGTAGAAGTTGCAAGGACTTCGTAAGAAAACTTACAAATTTTCCAATAGTGGATTCAACTGGTAGCAAGAGTTCTACCGACTGGATTAGTTCTCAATAGAGGGAAACCAATATACATCGCTGTCTTTGCGTTTGCTCTCTTAACTCTGCCTTTACATTATTTAGTTGTGATTAATATTCTGTGATCTTGTTGCTAACATTTTTTAATTAGTATTATTCCGCTGCCTACTCTATTCACCTCCCTCTAGAGTATTACGCTTTACTATTTCGTTCCTACAATTGGTATCAAAGCGGGTGTTACAGGTAAAGCAAGGTAACAGTACAATTATTTATTCATTGTTATTTAGATCACAGCACAACGCATGGCATCTGTGAAATTCACAAGTGAAGATCAGGCCACAAACAGACCCCCACTGTTTGATGGTACGAATTATACATATTGGAAAACACGGATGAGTTTTATCTTGAAATCACTTGACTTTGATTTATGGTCTATTGTTCTTGATGGCTATCAAAAGCCACCTCGTATAACTATCGATGGAGTCTTGGTTGAAAAACCCCATAGCAGTTATACAGAGGAGGAAAAGAAGAAGGCCAGTCTTGACGCACGTGCTATTAACGCTCTATTTTGTGCTTTAGACAGAACTGAATTTAACATGGTGTCTATCTGCACAACTGCTAATAGCGTATGGAAGCTTCTTGAAGTAACACATGAAGGCATGACTCAAGTCAAAGAATCAAAAGTCAGCAGACTTACTCAAGAGTACGAGGCGTTCAAGATAAAGCCTAACGAAACAGTTATTCAAATGTTCGAGAGATTCTTGGATATTGTAAATCCTTTGTCCTCTCTAGGCAAAGATTACAGTAACCATGAAAAGATTCGCAAACTCCTGCGAGCTCTTACCAAGAACTGGATTCCAAAGGCTACTGCAATCAGTAAAGGAAACGACCTTACTACCATGACACTTGAAGTACTCATGGGTAAGCTACTCACTCATGAACTGGAGCTACAAGACTTTGAAGAGCCTGCACCAAAGGAGAAGTCGATCACTTTCAAGGCTCAGCACAGAAAAGCTGTTGAAGGTGATTCAGACAGTAGTGGATCTGACGCTGAAGATCAAGCACTCCTAGCAAGGAAGTTCAAAAGATTCATGAGACATGAGAAGAGAGCCAAAAAAAACAATAGCAGCAACAACTGGTATCAAGAAGATGTTGTCTGCTATGGCTGCAAGAAGAAGGGACATATGAAGAAGGATTATCCTACAAACTCATCATCAAGCAAGAAGAGCAACAGGTATAAAAAAGGGAACCTGAAAAGATCAACATCTCGGAAGTATGCCAACACCAGCATATGGCATGAAAGTGAAGCCAGCGACTCAGAAGACGAACACTCAGAAGACGCTGCAAACGTATGCTTTATGGCATCTGATCAGGTACCTACTGAACCTGTAGTTGAAACATATGATGACTTTACCTTTGAACAATTAGGAGATGCCTTCAGTGAACTGATGATTGATTACAAAAAACTGTATAGTAAATATCAGACCGCTAAGAAGGTACTCAAAGAGTACAAGGGTGAAATAGGAAGACTTACCGACCTACTAGCTGAGGTTAGAACTAATGTTAGTGAGTCTGGTGAGCTTTCTTCTATAAAGCTCTTATTACACGAGACTAACAAGTCATCCGAAGAAAAAGACAAGACTATCGACCAACTGAGAGAAGAACTTTCTAAAGAGAAGAAAAGTCTTCAATGTGCACAAATCAGAATGGAATCACTCACTTCTGACTATACTAAGCTATATGACACCTCTAAAAGATTGGAAATTAGGTTAGGAAAACAGCCTGAGATTGTTGTTTCCTACCCTAACACGTGTCACTTACCAAAAAATCGGAACATTCCCAAACCAAACACTATCAGACCAAACCATATCAAACCTTTACCCCAAAAGGTTAAGCCCAAACAAGATTATAGGTATGCTTTCTTCTATACTAGAAAACCCAAACCTACCAACCATGCACACCACTCAGCTTTCAACACTCATCATGCACAATGTCATTATTGTGGCCTCACTGGTCATATTTCTCCTGCATGTAGAATGAGAAAGCTTGTTGATTTAAACCTTTATGCATGGATACCAAAAGCTAACATTTCTGGACCCTACAAGAAATGGGTACCAAAAGTTTCATCTGCAAACTATTTTGTAGGTGGAACACCCTTCACATGCTAGAAGCAAATGGATTCTCGACAGCGGTTGTTCACGGCATATGACCGGTAACGCTACATTATTTGCAACACTGTCGAAGAAGAAGAAGAAGGAAGGTTATGTTTCCTTCGGTAATAACTTGAAAGGGTATATCATTGGTATCAGTGATGTTGGTAGATACTTAATGGCCAAGAGTGATGAGAGTCATCTGTGGCATATGAGACTCGATCACGCAAATATGGATACAATCTCAAGATTATCCACAAAGAAGCTAGTACGCGGTTTACCGGACATAACATTCAAGAAGGATTCGGTATGTAGCCAATGTGAAAACAACAAAGCTACCAGATCCACATTCAAGTCTGTAAACGCAGTATATACTACTAGACCTCTACAATTGCTACACATGGACTTATTCGGTCCTAGCAGAGTTGCTAGCCTCGGAGGTAAATTGTATGCTTTTGTAATTGTAGATGATTACTCTAGATACACGTGGGTATACTTTTTGACACACAAGAATGATGCATTATCCAAAATTGTCGTCTTTTGTAAGAAAGTACAAAATGAAAAAGGTTACATGATCACTCGAATCAGAAGCGATCATGGAGGCGAATTCGAGAATGCAGAATTCGAGCAATTTTGTGACACACACGGTTTCATACACGAGTTCTCCTGCCCTAGGACTCCACAACAAAATGGAGTTGTGGAACGTAAGAACAGAACTCTATCCGAAATGGCCAGAGTAATGTTAAACCCGTTTAGTCTGCCCAAATATTTCTGGGCTGAAGCTGTCAATACAACTTGCTTTGTTCTCAATAGAGTTCTAATTCGACCCAAATCGAAGAAGACTCCATTTGAGTTATGGTTTGATAGAACTCCTTCAGTTTCATAATTTAGAATATTTGGTTGTAAATGCTTTATTCTTAATACAAAAGACAACTTGAGAAAGTTTGATGAAAAGGCCGATGAAGGTATTGTTAGGGTTATATACTAAAAGCATCACTTTTGTAGTTACCTTATTTCCTTAAATTTTAAATGAAAATCGTATGGGCAAATGTTTGCATATTGTATTTGTTGCAAGTTAATGCAAATGTCTGATATTCTATATTATAGATAATATGGTGTGTGGTGTCACACAGAAGATCATATTATCAGTTCCCTATGGAGTATATAAATAGTTCACAACCTAGATGGACTTGGACAATCTATTGGAAAGGTTGTAGTGTAATCTGGTATTAGTCTATCTTGACTATAGGTTTACACTAGTACACTTTGTGTGTATTGAACAGGACCACTTGAGGTTGTTCTCTTTGTACTGACTACATAAGGGAACAAACACCTCTGTTATTATGGATGCTTGTGCTCTTAATCCGGATATAATAGCGGACATGTATATGCAGCGTGCATTACTTTGACTCATAAAAGAGTGAGATTCATTATGGATCAACAACCTCTATGAATTGGGTAATAAAATTGTATGTATGATGGGCTGTTGATTATAAACGAAATCTATGTCCCGATACATCGGGTTGATGATGTCCCCTTAAGGAGCTCATAAGGATTGTCATGTAAACTCTGCAGGTGGATTATATCCGATATGACAAATAAAGTTGAGCGATACTACTTAAGGATAAAAGATGTCGAATCAATATAGTTATCAGTAACTTAATTTGATCGACGGACATACGATATCTTAACATGGGGAGCCAAACGAGCATATAATAAAAGGAGCCACAAACATATTTGGGATTAGGGAGGTAGTGCAACAATAGCTCATTAGTGGACCGAGCTATTGTTAATGGACCTGGATTGTGTGTTCGGGCTGAACACGGGATATCCAGATCCGTTAGGAGGCCTAACCCTAATTTCTCCTCATGGTCCCTGTCGTAGCCTATATATATCCTCTATTCTCTGGCCGCCACGATTACTGATCAGGAATCTAAAACTTTCTCTAAATTCGTGATTCACATAAGGAGAGAAAGAGAGGGCTGCCAAGGAGAAGAAAAGGTTGGGAGATCGTCGCCCACACGACGTCCAACCCGAGGAAGGAATACGTGCAGAAGATCTTGGGGTCGTCCGTTCGAGATTGCAAGGAATTACTTGTTCCACCGCAGGTATAATTCGTGAACCCTAGTTTCCGCCTATGAAGGGTTAGAACACGTATTAGATCTGTTTAACTTTCTATCGATCAATACGCACACCAAAGGAAGGGTCTTGGGAATCCCCAGTTCCATCAATTGGTATCAGAGCCACTTTGGATCTACGTATTGATTGATACGTCCATGTTGTCCAATAAAACCTGCGCTGTGTAATAGTCGGTAGATGTAGATCTGTTCTAACTCGATTTTGCAGGCATCTTTGATCTAACTATTATGGTCCAATGCATGTTTTTGTTTGTGTTGTTTAAACCACGGACATGTCGTGGATGTTGTTGTTGCTGTGGATGTAATTAACATCACGAGGGTTGATCGTGCTTATTAATTTAATTTTTCAATTCAGGAGTTACGATTTATATCTATAAGACCATTCTTTTGATTAGAGGCGTATTATTGTTTGAAGGTGGGAGACATAGAAAGCTTTAAGAAGCAAGGCCCTCGACCTTTCAATGGAACCGAGGGTATCATCTACGCCGATGAATGGCAGGATAGTATGGAGCATCTCTTGAGCGTCGCTCGACTCCCGGAGGACCTCAAGACTGAAGCTGGAGGACTCCACCTACATGATGTTGTTTTCCTTAACAAAATTGCCTTTGAAATAAAAACAAGAAAGAGTACAAAAGAGTACAAATTTGATTCTGGGGAGTATTGCTATGGAAGTCTGATCTTGTAAATGATCACTTTGTTCCGTGGACTATATGATGATGATGAAGATCACTGCTGGAAAGTGAACAACTGGAAGAACTAAGGCACCAGAAAGGTATCGACAGCACTTGGGGACTAGTGGCGAGGTCGAATGCTTTCCTGCTTAGCTTCACTCTGTCCTTGAAGAAAGGTTGAAGATGAATGCTCCTTGATATTCAAAGTCTCTGGGCTCTGATCTTTCTGTATTCTCTCCTTGTCCCTGTGTGTGTATATCTCCTTGTCGTCGTCCTCGAGTGTGAGAAAAATCCGTCTATTTATAGACTGGGGCTTCTGTGCGTAAAAAGGCGTCAACATCTGCCTTTACGCTAGCAACCGCCACCCATGATCAGACTCACCCTCTGCGTATATTGACACGCGTCCCATTATGGTAGTAAAAATAGGATACATGTACACATGTTCTTCGAAATCTGTGGCATAAAGGCCATGTAGGCAAACCACGTTCCAAACTGGCCAAAAGGAATAAGGCGTAAAAATAGCCTCAACCTTACTTGAGCGTAAAGCATTAGGATGAGCGTAAAATAGCTCTGTCATAGGCTTCTCGCGTAAAGCGGTTATTAAATAACCTTGAGCGTAAAACTAGCTCAAATAGACTTTACGCACACATTGTCTGTTGAGCGTAAGAACTCGTATAGAACTCCGTGCGTAAAAGAAACCAAATAGTGAGCGTAAGGTAGCTCGATCCATATAAACGACAATTAAGGTCTTTGTATGAGACAAATTCCTTTGGATACTGTGGTAAATGCCATCATTAATATCTCCATGTCAGATTCTGCATTAAATGCGAGACTAGACAGCCTTGTGCTGGCGTAAAAGGAGCAGTTGGCTTGTCATCAGCGTAAAGTGCCATCGATCTGGACCCGAGTGTAAAGCTATCAATTTGGCACAGGCGTAAAGTGATGAGCCTCTTCTGTGGCGTAAAGGGAGTCCTCTGGCTGTCATTCTAACTCCTTTCTGAGAAGCACTTTTTACGCTCCTACAAGACCCCCTTCAAAGTTTTTAAATATATATCTTCGAAATTTGAAATACTTTGAAATAGAAGCGTAAAAGTTGGCTTTGACTGGTTAATCAAGATATGCAACAGTCATCCGCGTAAAACTCGGGATCTCCAACAGTCGGCATAAAGCGGAGAAAAATTCGAACCGATTCGAAAAGGAGTTCCTATAAATAGAACTTTTTCGAGTCTAATGAGGTTTTTACTTGACTCCTTGCCTTTCTGAACTTCTTAACCTCCTTTTCTTGAACATCTCTCTTTCCTCGCTTCTGATGGCTCCCAAGAAGATTGCCGCCGGCAGCAAGGGAAAGAAGCTTGCCATCGACTCATCGTCGGCTGATCGTGAAAAAACCCCTATCCGATCATCAACACCATCTCGTCAGCCCAACCCTACCGCGGCTCCACCTATGATGGGTAAAAACCCTAATCTTCGACTGACAGGGAACACATCGGGGAAGAAGATGATTTAAACTTTCAGTCCTTTACGCCCACGTCGTACGTGTTAGTGTACAGACTACAGTATCAAACTACGCCCACGTTATACGTGTTAGCGTGAAGATCCAGAAAATATGCACATGTTGTACGTGTTAGCGTAAAAACTTGACTACGCTCATGTTCATTCATGCCAGCGTAAAAAGTTTAAAGAAATACGCCCACGTCATTCGTGTCAGCGTAAAAATGTGACTATGCTCATGTCCATTCGTGTCAGCGTAAAAAGCCATTTTTACGCTCATGTCGACATCGGCGTAAAAAGAGACTTTTCGCCCATTCATAGTAATCATGTAGTCGATATTTGGACTAACTTGATCTTTCTTTTTTCTTTCTGTCAGTGGACACGCAAGCTCATCCCCTCGAAGAAGTTTTCGGTTCATCAGCTGGAATGATAGGCTCTAACTATCTTGAGGATCTGTCGCATGTTCAATTTTTCCAATCAAATCCTGAACATCCTGTAGAGAGGGCTCAATTAATAGCTGCCCAAGGAGATAGAATGCTGTTATCTATGATAGATGGGGAAGTTATGGTTTCCCTAGACAACCAGCAATTCTTAAAACCTGCTTTCTTGTTTGGAGACGCCATTGACTATAGATCACAGCCACACCCCAAGAAGGAATCTTGGGTATTCAGATCTGGGAATAAGGTAATGTACCTTCCTGACATGGACAGGGATTACCCTTTATCAGCTTTCGTCCATGCCACTCACCCTCGACAAATGCTGTGGAATTTAACTCCAATAGCTATGGTAGGCCCGGCAGGATCATATTCAGAAGGGAGAAAGCCAATATTCTGGGTTATCATACTAGTGCTCCCTGTGGTGGTGTCGTTCCATTCTCTGGTTTGATGCCTGAGTTTACACCGAGTGAGGACTCGTCTCTCATTCAACCAGTACAGATTCCCATGTTTATAAATAATTTCCTGAGAGAAGGGGTTCTATATCCGCAGACCAACCCTCGGCTACCAGGGTGGTTGACCCCTTTCAGCAGCAAATGGATCCAGATTAGTCACTGGGTCTTAAAAAACTTCAAAACAGACCTGGAAGACATTGGTTTATATGAGGCGGTGGCTTCTACTAGCTATGGCATTCCACCAAATGGTAATCTGTTTCTGGCTTTATTAGAAATATACATGAGCTCCACAGGAACTTTTGCAACTCCTCAGGGTGAGATGGGTCTAGCTTTTCATGAGATAAAATTCATCTCAAGACTGCCGATGGACGAACTCCCTTATGAAGAATATATTCCCTCCAATCGAGAATTGGCAGAATATCGAGAGAAGAACCCTGAATTGGTGCAGACTTATGAAGAACTTATGTGCCATTATCTGATTTGCACCGGCGTGTATGACACAGGGTCACATCTAGCATATACAACTAAATGGACAACTTATTTATTTTACCATGAAAATAGAGTGTCCAAGACCGAGAAGAGCAGGTTCAGAGAAGACAATACTCGGCCTATCAAACCTTGCTCCATCATTCCTGTAGACTTAATTCGGGAATTAATGATCTCACAAAAGTCTCGAGACCAATATTTATCTATGAAAGCTGGAGATATCCCTGCGGGGACTGAGGCTTTAAGCTACCTGAGACATGGTAGCCAGAGATTATCCCCGAAGGCCTTGCTGGCAGGCTTTTTATCTTTACGGTTACGAAGGTGGGTCGTACCAGGAATCGGCACTGCGGACAGAATTCATAGAACTGTATTGTGGCTAGCGGTGCGTCTAGTTTTCAACCACAAGATTAATCTGCTGTCGGCGATGGTATGTCGAATAAACGCAGGTCTTCGGGCTTTTGGAGAAGAATTGATTAGCACTGCTCCTCACCGAGGTAATTTTCCAAGGGTGGAATTACCGTTCACCTATCTGATGGGTTGGTTATTACACCATAATTGCAGTTTACTGCCGCCAGGCCCGGAGGATGAAGCAGGACTTTTCCTCCAAAAATTTAGTAAATCCACGTGGAGACCCACAACGATAGCAGACTCCCGAGCGGTATTGAATTATTCACACGGATGGAACTTCTTCTGCACGCGACCACCAGTTCCGGCCGATTGTCTTGGAGTACCATTTGAAGATAGAGTAGACATAACCTCCCCATTGCCAAAGGCTGTCTTTAGATGGTTAGTGTACATTAGACCCTCACATCTAATGTACATGAGTGAAGATAACTGTGTCTTCGAGCCATACTTGCCTAGTAGGTTCGTACGTCAATTCGGGTATGATCAACTTCATGTTGGTAATCCCTCTACTAGTTTCCGCCATTATGGGAAACTTCTTGACAGTGCTCGAGCATGGAGATACTTCAATACTGACTGTACTGGTACGAGATTCAGAGTTTCTACGGCTACTAGTACCACGGAGCTACGTATACTCCATACGTATGCTCGTTTTTATGCATCTATTCGCTCCTTTGAGGAGGGTTACAGTATGTCAGGCAGTCTTCGATGGGCTAAGGAAGGAAGTGTTGAGGAGCCCATCAGAATTACTCCGGATGTACCTGATAACGTTACCGCCATAGATGACTTTCTGGAAGTCATTCCCAGAGGAGCTGAAGAAGTAGCTGCGGGTCCGATAATTATTGAGAAGACCCAAAAAAGAAAGCAAAGCACATATGTCAATCTTTCGGAGAAGTCACCAGAGAAAAAGAAGAAGTCGACCATCAGAGAACCTTCCAAATCCAAGGTCCCGACTTCAGAAGAAGATACCCCAGTAGAGAAAGATTATCCCACTAGTTCTCTTCCAGTCCTTCTAGGAGAAGGATCTTCAGCATCCCAACCAGCAGTATCCACAGTAATCCTGTCTCCAGGACGTCTTAGTGCTACGCTTCATTTGACTTCTCCACGGAAGGAACAGGTCGTGAAAAATGTTCCTCCAGTTCATACTGCTGGTCAAGAGTCCATTCCGTCGGATGAGCCAGCTCTGAATTTTGATGATGATGATTGGGAGGGTGACTATGATGCTTATTTAGCACATCCCACTCCTACTCCAGGTAAAGTGTAATCATACACAATCGTCATTGCATCATGACTTCTGTATATTAATTTGTTTTGTTTAATCTTTGTAGGTGTCATCATTCCACCCAAGCCAGTGGCTCCTCTTCCTCAAGAAGATATATATGAGGAGAATGAGGAATCCGAGAAAGAGGCTTCTTCCTCAGAGGAAGAAGACGCAGCAAAAGAACCTGAGATAAAATCTCAAGGAGAACATCCTCTAGTATCGGAGGTGCCATTGGATCAGTCAAAAGATCCTTCTTTAGCTGAAGGCCAGGATGAGGAAGAAGTTCCGACTACCGCAGAGGGAGCAGTCTTGAATGAAGAATTAATCGTAGGAACACCTGCCGCCGTTGAAACAACTAAGAATCCTGCAGAGACGACGTTTGAAAAAAATGATGAAGCTATGCTCCAATCACCAACTGGACGTGGAGCAACTGAAATAACACCTACTACTGAAGGGTCTGAATCAATTCCTGATAGACCACTACCAGGGTCTGAGTTCGTTTCAGCACACCCTGCTACATCCCCCATTATCGACGCCGCCAAGACTCCAGAAACGGCTGGAGTGACAACCACTGAAGACATTGTTCCCGAAGCGCCTGGGACTCAATTAGCTATGATGACTGAAATAGCAACAGCTCCATCTCAACCCGTTGTTGTACCACCAGCATCTGGAGATGTTGAAGCCACAATCCCTGAGGCTCTTAGGGATCAGCTGGCTATGACGGTAGTAACATCATCAATATCTGCTCCTGACTTCCCCGACAAAGGTCTATCGGATATTGCTAGTACACCCAGCTCTAGCCTGGATCTGAATCTCCTGGTTGAGATTCATACTGATTCTTTTTATAAGACCCTGACAACTCTGATGAAGATGGTCTTGAATAAAAGCCTCAGTTATGAAAACTTGAAGGCGTCAATGGCTTTGACCATCAGGAATGTAGCCATGTTTGATGATGCTGGAAGAGCTGCAGCTTTGGAGAAGGTTGTGGAAGATCTTGAGCAACCAATCAAGGAGTATCTCAGGCTGTCTCATGAGACCCTTGAAAACCTGATCCAAGCAGAATATGAAGCCTTAACAGCTGATTATCACGCCCGGGAAATCACCTATAATAAGGCTCTTCATGTGCATAGCCTGAAAGTTGCTAAGGAGAAAGCATTCCTAGCCGGGATAATGCCCTCATTACATAGCCATAGGGTAGCTTATGATGCTTTAAACCTTGAGATTCAGGACAAAACTGATAAAATCCGGGAAGTCGAAGCCGAGCTAGCTCGCCTGAAAGCTGGGAGAGAGCAAAGAATTGAAGCGCGGAATCTTCATCTTACTCAAAGCTCCATTCTAGAAGAACAAGCCTTCGGGGCCGAGGTTAATATCAAAACTCTTGATGATACCAAAGATAACTTGATAATCACTTTTGCTGAGCTTTCGCGATTCTGTACCCCCGAGGCACGGCGTGCTGAAGCCAAAAGGAATGTGTTGGATTCTCGTGAGAAGCGACTGGCAGATTTGCAAAAGCTTCTCCATGACATTTCTGCTCCACCATAGACAAAGATGAAAGCTCTTTGAATTGTTTACTTTCTTTGTCTCTTTTCATTCTGTATTGTCTTCTGGATATGAATGAAAATATTTTGTTTTATGATGCTATCATTTATTTTGAGGTCAGCCGATAAGAATGAAATAGAAAACAATTACCAGAGGTAATATGGACATGATAAGCCTTCTAAAATCAAATAGATTATATCTATCCAGAGGTAATATGGACATGATAGATAATAGATCTTGTTTTCTGCTTTCAAGATACACGATACTATCAGAGGTAATATGGACATGATAGGTTGTGGGTCTCTTGTTTCAGAATATACAACACTATCAGAGGTAATATGGACGTGATAGATTGTGGATCCATTTCTCTGTTTTTAGAGTGTACGATACTATTAGAGGTGATATGAACATGATAGATCATAATGACTCAAGAAAATGGATTAATATCTACTCAGAGGTAATATGGACATGGTAGATAGGACATATAAGCAGATAAGGTATTTATTCAGAGGTCATGAAGACATAATAAATAACAAATCCGAGAAGATTGAGATCAGCTTAACCAAACTTTGTGGCTGAGGAATGAAAGGATCAATGTCATTGGCAAAGGAACAAACGAAGTTCCTAATGACATTAGATTCGATGAATTAGATTTCTTCTGAATCCGAGGATTGTGAAGAGTTAGGAGAAATTTCTTCTTGTATATCGTCACTAGGTATGTGAGATGGATCATATCCTAACCCATGACGAGTTTTCTGATAAAACGAATCACCACATAACGGCAATCGCATACCCTTGCCTTGATTGAGGCCTTGTATAGTCTTCAAATCATATCCCATATTCTGGATGATCTTGATAGATTGTTGACTATATCTGTCAATGTGGATCTTTCCTTTATTTCTATCCCTCAGGTTATCTGTTTGAACAACAGGGATATTTCTAGCTAATCCGAACACAATTCGACGTTTGTTCTTCTTATCAGACGGAACCACAAAATAGGATTCTTCGAGGCGTCTATAAGTTACGCAGGCTTGTGATGAAGCAGCTACGGAAAGAAGATAGGGAGAAGATGTTAAGAACTTTTGAGCATATGGTCCAACATCAACAGGAAGAGGAAAGGAATTTTCCTTATGGTCGATGTATAAGGAGTCTTCTGTGCTGAGGTTATCTTCATATTGATAGCGTTGACCGTCAGGCGATAAAGTCATTCTTTCAATAAACTTGACAGCCATGTACTCGAAAAGGAAATCTTCATTGATATCAAAGAGTACAGAATGATCAATATTTACATCATTTACAATCTGATCACCACGCTTTGGAGTAATCGCTGGTGGATTATCATCCGTATTCCGCGTAGATTTGCCAAGGTTGACAATCAATGGTGATTCTGGATCATTCGTACCAGGGATATGTCCTTTGACCTTGATTATAAAAGGTTGAACTTGGCTCTTTGTAGGAACATTTAGTGATTCCTTGGGTGTAGCGCGAGTTCTTCCTTTAACTTTAATCATCAAAGGTTGAGTATTGACAGGTTGGGATTGGATTCATCTCTTGATTGTGATTTTCAAAGGTTGCTCTTCAGGCAGATCCTCATTATCAAGCTGATCCTCAGTAGATGACTGACCCTCAGTTATATCTGATATCTCGTTTGCATACTCTTGCCTATAAAGCCTTGAATCAGAGAAATAAGCTTCGACACCTTTGAATGGATTAACATCGGTGAACTCAGTCCTCACGACTCCCTTGGAATCCACATATTTGAAACATTGGTGGAGAGTTGAAGGCACAATATTATGCTCATGAATCCACGGTCTCCCAAGGAGGATGTTGTAGGACACGTCTGAGTTGATAACATAGAAGGTTATCGTGGTTCGAAGATCGCCAATCTGAATCTTCAGACGAATTTTTTCCAGTGGTTTACTCTTGCCAGAGTTAAAGCCAACTATTGTAGTATTAGTGTAAATCAGATCACTAGTAGGGATTCTTAGCGACCTCAGCATACTTTGAAGAATTATGCTGATTGAAGATCCAGGGTCAATATAAATCCTATCAATTTCAGTAGATCCAATATATCCAGTATAGCACAGGGGTCTGTCATGTTTGTTATGCTTCAACATCATATCTTCTTGTGTAAAGGTGATGTTGGGAATTGCTTCCATCATACTATGACACTGCGGGCATGATATGGGTGCATCATTAGAACTCTTGAGCTGAGCCAAACAAGATTCTGCTTGAAGTAAGGCTTCACTCAGAGTCTCTCTGCTTTCTTTAGAAAGACAAAGCGGCTCAAAAATAGATAGTCTAGCCGGAGTATTGGCTAACTGAGCTAGAATATCAAATTTGTAAGGTTTCATCACCACCCCCTGACTAGCAGCAGACTTCAACGGGACGTCAAAACATACTATTTTCTGTTTCCCCTTTTCACCCACAGTCAGTTTAGCAGGGACAGGAGAAGTTTGAACTGGTGATGTTTCATCCCCTCTGCTTCTTTGGAGGATCCCTCATAGTCTTTGTGGTACTCCTTTCCAGACCTTGTACCAGAAAAAGTTTCTTCTTCAGACTCAGGAGAAGAAAGTACCATATTACAGGATTTAATCTTCTTCCCCTTAGTCCTTTGCTTATAAGGATTGTTACAAGAGACTTCAGAACCTAATCCGGCAGTAGATTTCTGGTTCCGAATCTGCAAAGGAAGCCGAATCCCTTTGTCATAGTTCAGACCTTCTGCTTTTTGGAAATCATAACACATTTTCTTCATGAGGAGAATAGATTGCTGCTTCTGACAGGTACTTCAATGGAGTAAGAATGAGTATTCTTTGTAGGAGAAGGAGGAGAAGGATTCGAGATAGGAGGAAGAATCCCTGTAGGAGCTTTTTCATAGGCAGCAAAAACTTGTTGTGCTCTGTATAAAGGAACACTATTCATAGCTAACCACTGCTGATGAGTAAGCTTGAATTTAGTAGGCGGAGCTAAACTCGGAGGACATATATTCAATCCTCTCAGCCTGTCTTCCAAAGGGATATCACCCCACAGATGGTCTAAATCATCAAGATCTGGGGCAATGTGAGAAACCATGTTAGTTGTGACTGTATGCTCATCGTTAGTCAAAGCGATGGCATTAGTATTAATCAGCTCCTGAATCTTCTTCTTAAGAACATAGCAAGCCCTTGTAGGATGACCCACGTATCTATGATAGATACAATATTTGGGATTATCAGTCAGTTTTACCTCGTTAGGTCTTCTTGGCTCCGGGATCTGGAGTTTGCCACTTTTGACCAGATACTGGAATATCCCCGGGATATCACTTTCATCGAAAGAGTATTCTTCTTTCGGCCTGGAAGATTCTTGATTATTTGGCGTCGCTTTATTCTTGGAAAGATTAACCATGAGTGTATCCTTTCCTTTGATATTGCGATTGCCAGAAATACCAGGATTTTCTTTCTTTCCTCTATCTTCTGAGGCGAAGATCATCCCATGTTCACGAGCCAGCCTGCCATTGGTTTCGGCAAAAACTGCTGCTATAATGAATGAAGCCCAATCTGTGAATTAGGAACTTGTGAAGACGGTGATAGACGGTCGCAGATTCATCTTACATGTGTCGATCAATGCTGAATCTGGCATACCGGGAAGCATTTTCAAAGTAGCTTATCGGAAACGTTCAATAAACGTCCGAGTATCTTCTTTCTCCTTCTGCTTGATTTCTATTAAGGAGGACATGTTCATGTCCATACCTCCCTCATAGAACCGAGAAAGAAATATTGCTCTGAATTCGTCAAACGACGAAATACAGTTGTCGGGTAAGCTACGATACCAATCGTAAGCTGAACCCGTCAAGCATCCGATGAATACTCTAGTGAGAAGAGCATCATTTTTCTGCAAATGTACAGTCATAATATCAAAGTAATTGATATACTGACTGGGAGAAGCCCTTCCATCAAACAACACCATTGACTGTGGCTTGAATTTTGGTGGAAAGGGTACATCGTTCCAATGAGGGGGATAGGGTTGCTTGATCCCTAACCTCTGCAGCTGATCCTTGTAGCTCAAAACTTCAAACTGTGCCTTGAGCTCACGCACTGCTTGAATAGCTTCACCAGTTTGAGGAAGCACATTTGATTGAGTACTCGCTGGGAGTACCGTAACTTCGACTAGAGGCGGTACATCCTCTTGAATGATGGGGTCTGGAGATGCAGAATTCTGGTTCACCACTGGCTCTTGAACATTCAAGGGTATGTCAACCCCCTGACTTTCTTGCACTGGCGTAACCACTGTCGTCTGAGTAGCCTGTTGAGTCATCATTTGATGCATATTCTGCATCATGGTGAGCATATCCTTCAATGATTGCTCAACTGTAGTGAGACGTTGTTCTGCGTTAGCAGAAGACGTCTCTGGTTCATCTCCAATAGTGTAGGATTCCACTTCTCTTGAAGATATAGAAGGATTTGTGTAAAGATATGAATCAACACTATCGGTCTCAGACTCAAAGGATTGAGTACCCCCAGCTTCAGAATCAGAAGTCTGTAACTGTCTATGTCTTCTTGACCGAATATTCTGATATACTCCTTCAAAGGAATCAAGAAGCCTGTTGAATTGCTGTTGACCTAGAGTTTGAGATGTGTTCCGTCTAGGACGTCGTCCTCTGTTAGTGTGAGATGCCATGTTGACGGATGCATATGGCAACTCATCATCTTGTTGTAGAGACGGATTGATACTCAACCGATCAAAAACTGATCATTTTGCAATTGAGCAGCAACAGTTGATCATGACCTGATGACACTCACTGTGATGATTTCTATGAGGGAATATCACAGGAGATTGTCTGTTCTTACGCTTTTGCATCAGCAACTCGCGTAAATCAGAAGGAGAAGAAATAGTAGTCTTTTTTATCATATTTGGGGTAGAAAAACGTTTAGTCCCCTGTGTGTAAAGAAGATTACTGGCTGCATTCGCAGAACCAAATTGTACATTTTTACTTATTTGAAGTCGTGTGCGTAAATCTTGTAATTTTTGAGCACAAAGGCCTCCATTGCGTAAAACTTGTAGGTTTGGAACCTTACGTAAAGCAGTGTAACAAGCCTGTGGTTCAACCACATTTTTATGCTGCATGCGTTTAGGTAAATTCATTTTAGATGTAAAAACATCATGATGAATATTATCTACACTGTCATAGACAGGAGATTTACCTTTACGCGTGGAGCGTAAAACTTGTTTATCTACCACGTCACAGACGGGAGATTTTTCTTTACGCGGGGAGCGTAAAGCTTGCTTATCTACCACGTCATAGACGAAAGATTTTTCTTTACGCGTGGAGCGTAAGTTTCGTGGGTCTACAACGTCACAGACGGGAGACATATTTTCATACTCAAGGAGAGAAACCTGGCTTTTACGCGTAGGGCGTATAGCCTGGTTCTTACGCCTGGAACGTATGTCTGCCACGTTACAAACGGAAGACATATTTTTACGCTTATGGCGTATCACTGGAGTAGAGACTGCCTCATCACATATGGGAGCCTTTACTTCAGGAGAGGAAAGAATTCCCTTGCTGTCAGCAGCCATAGAAAGATTCAAAGCCGTTTTGGATTTGGGAATCCAAACTTTATGTGCTTTACAAGACTTTTGAACATTAGAGTAGCGAGAACCACCCCCAGTTCGGAGCATTTCTTCGTAAGCAGTATGGTCGAAGTTTACAACCAGAGTCTTCTTTGTCGATCCAATCGACGCATCATCATTTTGAGCAATTGCCTCCTCGTCAGAGGAGAAGGTCGTCCCCAGCAGAGTCGTCATTTTGTTTTCCTTAACAAAATTGCCTTTGAAAGAAAAACGAGAAAGAGCACAAAAGAGTACAAATTTGATTCTGGGGAGTATTGCTATGGAAGTCTGATCTTATAAATGATCACTTTGTTCCGTGGACTATATGATGATGATGAAGATCACTGCTGGAAAGTGAACAACTGGAAGAACTAAGGCACCAGAAAGGTATCGACAGCACTTGGGCACTAGTGGCGAGGTCGAATGCTTTCCTGCTTAGCTTCACTCTGTCCTTGAAGAAAGGTTGAAGATGAATGCTCCTTGATATTCAAAGTCTCTGGGCTCTGATCTTTCTGTATTCTCTTCTTGTCCCTGTGTGTGTATATCTCCTTGTCGTCGTCCTCGAGTGTGAGAAAAATCTGTCTATTTATAGACTGGGGCTTCTGTGCGTAAAAAGGCGTCAACATCTGCCTTTACGCTAGCAATCGTCACCCATGATCAGACTCACCCTCTGCATATGTTGACACGTGTCCCATTATGGTAGTAAAAATAGGATACACGTACACACGTTCTTCGAAATCTGTGGCATGAAGGCCATGTAGGCAAACCACGTTCCAAACTGGCCAAAAGGAATAAGGCATAAAAATAGCCTCAACCTTACTTGAGCGTAAAGCATTAGGATGAGCGTAAAATAGCTCTGTCATAGGCTTCTCGCGTAAAGTGGTTATTAAATAACCTTGAGTGTAAAACTAGCTCAAATAGACTTTACGCACATATTGTCTGTTGAGCGTAAGAACTCATATAGAACTCCGTGCGTAAAAGAAACCAAATAGTGAGCGTAAGGTAGCTCGATCCATATAAACGACAAGTAAGGTCTTTGTATGAGACAAATTCTTTTGGATACTGTGGTAACTGCCATCATTAATATCTCTATGTCAGATTCTGTATTAAATGTGAGACTAAACAGCCTTGTGCTGGCGTAAAAGGAACAGTTGGCTTGTCATCAGCGTAAAGTGCCATCGGTCTGGACCCGAGCGTAAAGCTATCAATTTGGCACAGGCGTAAAGTGATGAGCCTCTTCTGTGGCGTAAAGGGAGTCCTCTGGCTGTTATTCTATCCTTTCTGAGAAGCACTTTTTATGCTCCTACAGATATGGCGAGCATCTGGTATCGGAATGAACCCCGACTCCAGGACAAGCAGCTCGACTGGGACACTTTCAAGAAGCTGTTCCGCAGGAAGTTCTTCCCGACATCGGAGATGCGGGACATGGAAAGGCAATTCCAGGACCTGAAGCAGGGAAGCATGACGGTCAGCGAGTATGCGGCAGAGTTCGGCCGACTAAGCCGTTTTGCCCAGAACTTGGTAGCTGACCCCAAGGATCGTGCTGAGCGATTCAGGTATGGCTTACGAGAAGAGATTCGCACCCCTGTGATCGCAGGTGGCACGAAGACCTATGAGAGGATCCTGATCCGAGCTCAGGACGTGGAGAAGAGCCAGCCTTCTCGATCCAAGAGGGAGTACCCTGGAACCAGCAACTTCCAGGGTAATCAGAAGAGGCCCAACAACAACAGCAACAGGCCCTCGCACCACCAGCAACATCATCATCAGGCGAGGACCAATGACAGGGCACACTAGAAGCAGATCCCTGTCTGCGACTATTGCAAGAGGCCAGGGCATCAGTCAAACATCTGCAGGAAGAGACTAGGACACTGCCTAGTCTGTGGGTCTGCCACCCACCAAGTGAAGGACTACCCCATGTCAGCCCACCGGCCCGGAACCAACCAGCAGAGAGCTCCCCTACCTACTCAGCAACAACAGTTTGGACAGCACCAACAGAAGACTGGGCGAGCTTTTGCTCTAGCAGCTGATGAGCAGGAGCCAGAGCAGGAACCCACCGTAGATGTCATCACAGGTTCCATTTATATGTTTTCACATCCTGCTCTAGCATTATTTGATTCGGGTGCATCACATAGTTTTATATCATCCAAGTTTATATCTGCACACCACATAGATTTGGGACTTAGCAAGGTGATTAGTAGGGTTATGACCGGTGGTGGACCTATACCCATCACTGAGGCTTGTAATTGTCCCATAACCATCTTTGGCCATTAGTTCTTAACACCTTTACTAGTGATGCCCCTGCCCAACTATGATATAGTACTAGGGATGGACTGGTTAAGTGAACAACATGCGCTGATAGATTGTCACCGAGGTTGTGTAATCTTCAGCCCACCAGGAGAACTGGAGTTTGTAATCTCTCGGGCTCCGAAAGATATGAAGAGTATTTCCTACTCCTCTATCACCGAAGAACCCGGACCTCCTCACCCTATCATTGCGGAATTTATGGACGTCTTTCCAGATAGTCTTCCAGGATTGCCGCCGGATCGAGGTATGGAATTCACCATCGATCTAGTACCCGGCTCTTCCCCTATTTCTCGGGGATGCTACAGAGTCAACCCCAAGGAGGCTAAGGAGATGAAGGATCAGATCGATGAGCTGAAGTCGTAAGGATTTATCAGAGACGGAGCTTTACCCTGGGGAGCACCAGTTTTGTTCGTATCCAAGAAGGATGGAACTGTGCGGATGTGCATTGACTATCGGGCACTGAACAACATCACCATCAAGAACAAGTACCCCCTGTCCGGAATCGATGACATGTTTGATCAACTGAGCGGAGCCAAGGTATTTTCAAAGATAGATCTCAGATCAGGCTACCATCAAATCAAGGTCAGTTAGGAGAATATTTCCAAGACGGCGTTCAACACCAAGTATGGACAATTTGAATTCTTGGTCATGCCGTTTGGACTGACAAATGCTCCTGCGGTATTCATGAACCTCATGAACAAGATTTTTCATGAATATCTGGATCAGTTTGTTATTGTCTTTATCGATGACATACTGATCTACTCGAAGACGGAGGAAGAACATGAAGAGCACTTGAGGAAAGTGCTGAGTACCTTGAGGAAGGAGAAGCTCTATGGTAAGCTATCCAAATATGAATTCTTTTTAGACAAGGTGGAATTTTTGGGCCATGTTGTCACAGGAAAAAGAATTTCGGTGGATCCAAAGAAGATAGCTGGTATTGAGAAGTGGACTGCACCAAGCTTGGTTGCAGAGATCAGGAGCTTTTTGGGACTAGCTAGCTACTACCGAAAGTTCGTGAAGGATTTCTCCAAGATTGCGGAGCCAATGACGAAGCTTACCAGGAAGAATGAAGAGTTTATATGGTCTGAAGCGTGCCAGTCAGCTTTTGAGGAACTGAAGAAGAGGCTCACAACTGCGCCGATACTTGCGCTACCCGCAGGTACTGGCGGTTTCTCAATCTATAGTGATGCTTCCGAAAAAGGACTGGGTTGCGTTCTTCAACAACACGGGAAAGTGATTGCCTATGCATCTAGACAATTGTGGACTCATGAGAAGAACTACCCCACACATGAATTGGAACTTGCAGCGGTGATTTTTGCTTTGAAGCTATGGAAGCACTACCTGTATGGAGAGAGAGTGGAAATATTTACGGACCACAAAAGTCTGAAATATGTTTTCACTCAGAAGGAGCTGAACATGAGACAAAGACGATGGCTGGAGCTAATGAAGGATTTTGATATCAACCTACAGTATCATCTGGGTAAGGCTAATGTTGTTGCAGATGCACTTAGTCGTTACCCAATGGCGATGTTCTTGACCAAAGAGCGTCATTTGCTGGAGGACATGGAGAAGCTTGGATTGGAAATTATACTGCCCGAGGAGGAGATAAAGAAACTTGGAAGAGAAGCCATCGTACCAGGAGAGGAATCATTATTGATGCAGTTACAAGTGCGTTCGAGTCTTATGGACAGGATCAAGGTGACACAATTCCAAGACGAGACGCTTTGCAAACTCAGAGACCAAGTGCTGGCAGGAACACTTGAAGGATTCTCAATCGCCAGCGATGGAGCATTGAAGAATGGTACGAGACTTTGTGTACCAACTGGCGAACTGAGGAACGAGCTGATGCAAGAAGCGCACCAGTCGCAGTATTCCATACACCCTGGAGCCAACAAGATGTACCGGGATATGCGGACTATAGTATGGTGGTACGGAATAAAGAAGGATGTATCCAGGTATGTGGCTAGATGTTTAATTTGTCAGCAAGTTAAAGCCAGCAGGCAGAGACCAGCAGGATTATTGCAGCCGCTCGACATTCCGGAGTGGAAATAGGAGCACATCACGATGGATTTTGTATCGGGACTGCCTCGATCCCAAGGAGGGAAGGATGCCATCTGGGTTATAGTGGACCGACTGACGAAGTCAGCTCACTTTATCCCCTTCAAGGTTGGTTTATCCACCGAGAAGTTGGCAGCACTGTACATGCGGTACATCTACCGGATTCATGGAGTTCCGGTAAGTATCATATCTGACAGAGATACCAGGTTTACATCTCATTTTTGGAAGAGTTTGCATGACAACTTGGAGACCCAACTGAAGTACAGCACCGCCTACCACCCTCAGACTGACGGGCAATCGGAGAGAACAATCCAGACACTAGAAGATATGCTGAGATCCTGCGTCCTGGAATTTGGAGGGTCTTGGGAAGACCATTTGCACTTGGTAGAGTTCTCTTACAACAACAGCTACCAAGCTAGCATCGGGATGACACCGTTCGAGGCACTCTATGGACGTCGTTGCCGCACTCCACTTGCTTGGGATGACGTCGGAGAACGAGTGTTGCTTGGACCTGAGATGGTGACCGAAGCGGCAGAGAAGGTGAGAATGATCAGAGACAAGCTCCGGATAGCCCAAGACAGACAGAAGCATTGGGCCGATTGCAGCAGACGGCCTTTGGAGTTTGAAGCAGGCGACAGTGTATTTGTGAAGATCTCGCCTACCCGAGGAACAATCCGTTTCGTCAGAGCCGGAAAGTTAAGCCCCAGGTATATTGGTCCATTTGAAATACTTAACAGGATTGGAGAAGTGGCTTATCGGGTGGCTCTACCCCCAAGTCTCGAAGGCGTCCACAACGTCTTCCACGTCTCGCAGCTGAGACGCTACATCCCGGACCCGAGCCATATTTTGGACCATTTAGAGCTGGAGATTGGACCTAGCCTCACAGTGCCGGAGAAACCAGTGGCAATTTTGGACCGAGGCGAGAAGAGAACCAGGAACACCGTGACGCCGATAGTCAGAGTGATGTGGCGGCACAACTCACCAAGCGAGTCGACCTGGGAGCGAGAAGACCAGATACGGGAGCAGTACCCGTACCTGTTTGAGACTTGAGGTAATCCTTAACCTTACTTTTAAATTTCGAGGACGAAATTTTCTAAGGAGGGAAGATTGTGAAATCCATGTTTGTAATTTATTAATAATAGTGTTTTAGAATTATTATTAGTATTTTCCTATTATTATTATTATTATTATTATTATTATTATTATTATATATTTTTGATTGCAAAGGATTTCGAAAAATATAAATAAACAAGGATCTTTGATTTCGAACCCAGACCCGAGTCCGAACCCAGACCCAGGCCTGAGCCTGAACCCAATCTCTTTTCATTTCTTTTCTAATTTCTGATTGGTTCTAATAATTTATAAAAAAAATATGGATGTTGGGAGAGCTGGTCCACGAGGGACCAGCATTGTTCTCACGAACGTTTCTCAGGGAGAAACTTTCCTCTCCCACTCCCTACTTTTTCTCCCTCAATCTCCTCCTCTCCACACACCACATCCCCAACTCTCCTTTAATAACTCATCCACTCTCTCCTCCTCTTTTCAACTTCAGAAGACAAACTTCCCTCTCCCAACAACTACTCCCCCAAACCCTGGCCGACCATCCTCGGCGACCACACTCGCGCCCGTGCGACAGCACCCCCGGCCGACCATCCTCCGACGACCTCCGCCGACCTGCTGTCTCGCCAACGTCCCGCCAGAGCCCCCGAGGCCGACGTTGCCCTTGCGTGGCCGAGTCTGCCATCGCCAACCAGCGCCGCCCTTGCGCGTGAGCTCCCGGCCGACCCCATTGTGCGGTCGCCCCCGACAGCGCCGCCCTAGCCCGACGCCCCGTCGAGCTCTGCCGAGCCCCTCGGCCAACCGCCCCTTCGGCGCCACTGGCCGCTGTCCCGTCGGCTCCCTCCAACGCCGACGTCGCCCGTCTTCCCGCGAGCAGCCCCTGTTGGCCGATCCCTCTTGGGACAGCACCCCTGTCGTGCCCGTCGTGCCCTAGCTTCTGATTTCTTCGGTATTCCTCGACGACGTTGCTATTTCAGTACTTTGTTTCGGGAATACGTCGCTGTTTCGGAGCTTATTTCCTTCTATTATTCATCTGAGAGCTCTAGCCGAGCAATCCGAGGTATAACCCCCTGTCCCGCTCATTTTATTATTATTGTCGCTTTGGGAATTCGGTTTTAGCGACGTCGTAATTTTTCGGGACTTTCGGAAAGGTCCTGTGAATTATTTTGGATTCCCGGAATATTTCGGGAATGGATTTTTGGTATGTGTTAGCTTTCCGAATTTTTCCGGGAACGTTCTGTGATTTGTGGAATTGGAATCGGACTTCCGAAATTATTTCGGGTCGTCCCGATTATGCTGTGGATTGGTTGTGGATATTTATATATATATAAATTCGGATTTTCCCTGGTTTAGGACTTGCAGGAAATTATCGGCACCATTTCCCAGTTTTTGGGTTGACCAAAAACAGAGGAGATGCTGCCCGATTTTTCCGTAAATCCTGAATTATTTTTAAAAATGAAATTTAAAATGATTTTCGGAATTTATTCGATATTTGATTTTGGGTGACGACCGTATCGGTCAATGGACCCGGCTAAGTGCAAACGAAACTGGCCCCGCCCGGACGTTGAGGCAATTAGCCAAAATGAGGATTGGACCATATCTGAGACTCTACTATTTATCTTTATTTTCATTATTTATTTCTATTTAAATGTAATTAATATTTCAGTTTAGGACTAACGGCGGTTTATCTTATTTCAATTTATGTAAATAAATTGTAATGGGCATAAGCCCCGCTGGCTGTGGTCTGTAACTGTAATAGCTTAGAATTTTCCTGTCATTTTCTGGTTTTTCGAGTTTTTGCTATTTAACGATTAAATCGACTAAAAAGTATTTTTCATATAAAATTAATTAATATTTTCTCACCTAAAAATTGACGAGTTTATTAATAATTAAAAATCACGTATTTCTCACTAAAATAAGAAAATTAGCTTTATATTTATATTTATAAAAATTACCAAGTTTTCATAAATAATATGGCAGCGACGATGTTTTCCCGAATTCAAAGTTAAAATGATCATTTTCCCTCGTATTAAATCAACGCACTAAATAATCGTGTTTTTCTGTGTTTGGTTAATTAAAGAACTAAAATTGGACTAGGACGCAAATAGAGATTTCAACTAGCGTAGCTAGATTGGTTAACCTGAAAGCTGAGTCAATTTTTCGAATGTAGGAATTCGAGGACAACTCTAACTTCCCGTCTCGAAGTCGTCCACCTCTCCAGTCATTTCCTTGAGACAAGTATAGTTTATGTTAGTTTACGGTTATTTATTTAATCGCTTTAATACAAGTTTAAACCACGATGCAAACACGAAACTCTCTCCGAGAGTACTGTACTGTAACTACTGGGGACTGGGGAATAGCGTAATGATTATGACCACTATTGTAACAAAAACCCCTTATCCTTCCTGTAACAAACCTAAGCTGGTCATATTTTATTACCTGTTCAAATCACTGTTTTTACTGTAACAAACTGTTCATGTTTTAAAACTGTTTAGAACTGCATGACTCTATTACTTATTTAACTGTTTAAAAATTAGTATGAATTGTACTTTGCTCTCTCCTGACTAGAGATATATTTTTAGGGGATATTGAGGATGCTGAGCTGTATTACAACAACTACTATGATCCTGTGTTGTACCCAGTTGTGCTGCTAGAGTCCCCGCAGGAGGACGATGGGACTGAGGCCGATGATCGGGCTGCTAGATAGATTTTCTGTTTTCTGCATTGTTCTTTTATTTTAAATTCTGTATTTCTTTTCAGAACAGTTTCATTTGTATTTAAATTTTAGTTTAATAAAGTTTATTTTCGAAGTTGAGTTGTGACAAATATAGTGTTGTTGTATGGTTACCTGCTACTGAACAGCTTACTGCCGCCGTCTCAACAACAGTGCAGGCTGGGCATGATCCGACTAGACCCAGATTATTGGGATCGGGTCGTGACAGTGCATGTTCTAGCCTTGTACAAGTGCAACTCCAGACTTGTACGACATCACGCCTTAGCGAGGACGATCGATTCGGCGTGAATCGAAGCAAAGTAAGCGATTCCCCGAATCGGGGCGTGACAAGTTGGTATCCGAGCCAGGTTTCACTTCCTCGGATGTCAAAATAAAGTTTTCAAAAAGGAAATCTTGAGGCAAATTTTCTCGATTGATGGTGTCGATAGCGCTGGCATGAAATAATGTTCCATACAATAAGCCCATAAATATTTTATGAGTGCTAATGGAACTATTTCTTTGTTGTAGAATGACCAAGGGTGATAGCGCAAAGACGAATTCATCGTCTGACCCAATTGAGAAACTGATTAAACAAATGGATGCTCAGAGGAAGCAGAGCGAAGCTCAATATCGCGCGCTTCAAGAGCAACTGCAGTATCAGTTTCAGGAGCAGCTAGATGCTCAACAAAAGCAAGTTGATAGTCTGACTCAGATTGTCACCAAGCTGACGGCCGATACCAATGTTTCTGCAAAGGCCGCAGCAACCGAGACCGTAGAAGTGCCGGCAGAGAAAGCTGAAACGTCGACACGGAAGAGATCGAGCTTCAAGTTCTCCGAATTTAAGAGTTGCGACCCGCCTGAGTTTAATGGAAGAGAGGAGCCAGATGAGGTGATGGGCTTCTTGAACACACTTGAGGGCTATTTCCGAATGTTGGATATCCAGGACAGTAAGAGAGTGGAGTGTACTGCTGTACAACTTCGTCTCAAGGCCCAGGAATGGTGGACTTCGCAGAGACAGGCACTTTGCGGTAATAGTCCTGATATGAAGATATCTTGGGAAACCTTCAAGCAGGTTTTCATTACCCAATTTATTCTACCGGATGTCCGTCAACAAAAAGAGAATGAGTTTATTGCACTTCGACAGGGCAGTATATCAGTGCATGACTACGAGACAGAGTTTTTGAAAAGAGTCGCATTCGGTGGGTACATGGTACCGAATGACGACGCCAAGCGAGGAAGATTTGTGCAAGGCTTGAATGAGGGCCTAGAACGAGATGTGATAAGTCAAAAATGTACGTCTTACTGGGAGGCGTACGAGACAGCTCTCGAGATGGAGAGATTTCATCGATCGGCTAGTCGTGGGACAACGCAGAGCAACCAGGGAAACAATAATCAGAAACGACCTTGGTCTGCTAGCAGGAACGATGCACCTAAGTGTCACAATACTAGAGACAATAGGGGGTCTCAACATGCAGAACATTGTAAAGCATGCAACCGTTGGGGACATCGATATGAAGATTGTCGAGTTAAGTGTTTCAAATGTGGCGAACTGGGCCATAAGGAAGCTGACTGCAGAAATCGAGGAGGGAATCCGTATCCTCCTCGTGGACATAACAATAATCAGTATCGTGGGCATAACAACCATCAGAACCGGGGCCAGTATAACAACCAGCATCGTGGCTAAGCGCTACCAGCCTTACCAGCTCCAGCTGGGAATGCACCGAATCAACAAGGTGGGCAAGCAAGGGTTTATGCCTTGACTCAGGCAGAGGCCCAGATCGCAGAAAATGTTATAACAGGTACATTGCTATACAAAGGTACACCTGCAAGAGTACTTTTTGATTCTGGTGCTACTCATTGCTTTATCTCTTCTAATTTTGCAACGAAAAATAAATTTTATATGACTCAACTAAAGACAGCTTTGTGTGTTAGCACTCCTTCAGGAGTAGATATGCCTGCAACTTTGATTTGTAGGGACGGCTACATTAAAATTGGAGGCAAGACTTTATCTCTGGATGCAATTGTACTCGACATCAAAGAGTACGATATCATCTTAGGAATGGACTGGCTCAGCGCCTGTCATGCAACAATTGACTGTACGGATAAGAGAGTTGTGTTTCGGCTAATCGGAGAAACAGAGTTCTCTTACTCGTGCAGCTCGACGTTCCAAGGACCCATGGTAATATCGGCAGTTACAGCAAGGCACATGCTGTATACAGGGTGTGAAGGATTTCTTGCATCTGTTCGAGACACTCGGATGAAGGGTGTAGACTCGAATCAGACCGAGATTGTGGCAGAGTTCCCCGATGTGTTTCCGAACGAGATACCTGGAATGCTGCCGGATAGAGAAATTGAATTCACAATTGACACATTTTCAGATACTTGTCGATATCGAAAGCGCCGTACAGGATGGCTCCGACAGAATTAAACCAACTAAAGGTACAACTACAGGAATTACTTGACCGGGGATACATTCACCCAAGTGTATCTCCATGGGGGGCTCCAGTACTGTTTGTAAAGAAGAAGGATGGGACGATGCGGCTGTGCATCGATTACAGAGAACTGAATAAGGCAACCATCCGTAACAAGTATCCTTTGCCAAGGATAGATGATTTATTCGATCAGCTTCAAGGGGCGACCGTGTTTTCTAAAATCGATCTTCGTTCAGGATACCATCAACTGAAGATCAGACCCGAAGATGTTCCTAAGTCAGCATTCTGTACGAGATACGGACACTATGAGTTTTTGGTCATGTCATTTGGTTTGACTAATGCTCCAGCAGCCTTTATGGATTTAATGAATAGAGTGTTTCGACCGTTCTTAGACAAGTTTGTTGTTGTGTTCATCGATGACATCTTGATCTACTCAAAAGACAGGAAGACTCATGTCGAACACTTGAGAGAAGTGCTTCAGACGCTGCGGGACAATCAACTGTATGTAAAACTAAGCAAGTGCGAATTTTGGATGAACAGTGTGTCGTTCCTAGGATATGTTGTTTCGGCAGAAGGTGTTGCCGTTGACCCAAAGAAGATTGAGGCAGTTGTAGACTGGAAGCAACCTACATCAGCTAGTGAGATACGGAGTCTCCTTGGTTTAGCCGGATACTACAGTAGATTTGTGAAAGACTTTTCAAGAATCACATCGCCTTTGACTCGCCTCACTCAGAAGGAAGTTGTATTTAAGTGGACTGACGACTGTGCGAGTAGTTTCCAAGAACTCAAGCAGCGGCTCATCACAGCTCCAATTTTAGCACTTCTGGAAGGCTAGCTATGAGGGATTTCAAATCTATAGTAATGCATCGGGACTTGGTTTGGGATGTGTTCTCATGCAACGTGGGAAGACGATATCATATGCGTCGAGACAACTCAAACAGCATGAGAAGAATTACCCAACTTATGATTTAGAACTGGCGGCGATTGTGTTCGCGTTGAAATTATGGCGACACTATCTCTATGGTGTGTCCTGTGAGATCTTCACGGATCACAAAAGCCTAAAGTACATATTCACGCAGAAGGAATTGAATTTGAGGCAGCGACGTTGGTTAGAATTGATCAAAGATTATGACTTGACAATCTCTTACACGCCGGGTAAAGGAAACGTGGTAGCTGAGTCGGAAATTTGTTGGATCACTAGCAATAGCAAAAGAGGTACTATGGAATCTTGAAGAGATGGGCATCGAATTCAGGATCCGTCCGCAGAATGTACAATTGGCTCAGTTGTAGCTTGAGCCGAGTCTTCAGGGAAGGATTAAGATTGCTCAGAAGGACGATCCGTTTCTGCAGAAGATACGCGAGTTGATTCTAGCAGGAAAGGCGTCGGACTTTACCATTGAAGATGACACTATTTGTGTCAAGGGAAGATTGTGCGTTCCTAAGGATGATGAGCTTAGGAAGGAAATACTGACCGAGGCTCATTTTGCGAAGTATTTCTTGCATCCGGGAAGCATGAAGATGTATAAGGACCTACGCTCAACATTTTGGTGGCATGGTATGAAGAAGGATGTGGCTCTTTTTGTGTCACAATACATGGATTGTCAGCGTGTGAAGGCCGAACACCAACGGCCAGGCGGGGAACTACAAAATTTGGCTATTCCACTGTGAAAGTGGGATACTATCTGTATGGATTTTATCGTCGGCTTGCCAAGAACTCAGAGGGAGAATGATGCGATTTGAGTTATCGTGGATAGATTAACCAAGTCGGTACATTTCATTCCAATAAAAGTTACGTGGGGCGTAGAACGGTTGGCTCAGATCTACATAAATGAAATTGTCCGATTACATGGGGTGCCAGCTTCTATTGTGTCGGATAGAGACGGAAGATTTTTGTCATAATTTTGGATAAGTCTGCACTCGGCAATGGGCACAAAGTTGAACTTCGGTACGACATATCATCCGCAGACTGATGGTCAGACAGAGAGAGTAAATCAGATTCTTGAAGATATGTTGAGATTGTGCGTGCTCGATTCAAAGACAAATTGGGACGCACATCTTGCATTGGCAGAATTTGCCTATAACAACAGTTATCAGGCAAGTATCCATATGCCCCCGTATGAAGCCTTGTATAGACGAAAATATCGATCACCGATATGCTGGGATGAAGTCGGTGAACGACAAGTGCTCGGACCAGAACTTGTGGAACAGGCCGTCGAAAGAGTTCGCTTAATTCGAAAAGGCTTAGAGTTGCTCAAAGTCGACAAAAGAGTTATGCGGATGTTCATTGACGACCTTTGGAATTCACAGCATGAGATCAAGTCTTCTTGAAAGTCACACCCATGCGAGGTGTGATGCGGTTCGGGATGAAAGGAAAGCTGAGCCCGAGATTCGTTGGACCCTTCGAAATTTTGGAGAAGGTAGCCTCAGTGGCTTATCGACTTGCACTACCTCCGGCTTTGGCTGATGTGCACGATGTCTTCCATGTATCCCAACTACGGAAGTACGTGCATGATCCAAGTCACGTAGTGAACTTCAATCAGTTGCAGCTGAGCGCTGACTTATCCTACACTGAGGAGCCTATCCAAATTTTGGACAAGAAGGAGAAAGTTTTGCGAAATCGAACAGTATCTTTGGTCAACGTGCTGTGGCGGAACCATGCAGTCGAGGAGTCGACATGGGAATTAGAAGAGAAGATGCGGGTGAAATACCCCTCGATGTTTGATGATTTTGAGGTAGGACTTTTGCTTTAATTTTCGAGGACGAAACTTTTTCTTAGTGGTATATTATGTAGTGTCCCGCTCATAGCGGTTCACTATGTAAGGCTTGTGGCTTGGTTAACTCGATCGGAACCGAGTATTGGAAAAACTTATCGTCGGCATCGAATCGATCACGGACAAGTGCATAAGAACCTTTCCAACTAATGGATTGGTTTCTCTTGAAATGCGTCCAAGAGTTTTCTCTGGATGTTTTGCTGCTGGTTTTGTTGCTTGGTTTTGATGGTTGCTTTTCTGAATAATTTTCGATGATTTGATTCTTGCCCGTTTTCATCGATTTGCATAGCATTCATTCTTGAAAATTCTGAGAGAAGAGAACATAACGAGACGGAGTTTTAACCAAACTTTTGGTGCCAATGCAGACTGACGCGTGACGGAAGGCTAAGCGCGCAAGTGTTCTTCTCTCTCTCGGCGATTCTCTAATTTGGTGAGTGTGGATCTCTGTGGTGGTATTGTCCCTCTCGCTATTCCTTCATGCCAACTAAATAATTGTCTTGCAACATCCATTGATTGATATCAGGATGCTAATGCCACAAGTCAATGCCACTAAGAAGCTAGAGATAGAACATTGAAATGAATTAATTATACTGCAATGAACTGAACATCGAACTGAAATGAATTGATGCCTAGAATGATGGTTATGAAATGCTAAGAATGATCGAGCTGCCTATTACTTCAAATATTCTATGCACACTATGTATATCGAGTCGGACACACATTCGCCTGACCATGGACAACTTGTATACAAGGATTGAGCAATAATTTCCTCGAACGGTACCGGAGCCCCGGGACCGATTCGGCCTAGGAGGAAATAATGAAATGCTTTGGGGAACATGAGTAATGCGAGGCATCATAGAGGCTAGCTCCCTACTGTGCTGTCATCTTATTATCTTGAAGTCCCAAATACAAATGAATGAATGAAAAGAGTCCATATGGTTTAACAACACCAGTGGTCATAATGTGGGAATGTATGCTAATCAATATTTTGTGCAGGGGCGGTAAGTTGATTATTATTATCCTGTATCTTATGCAGAAAAGCTGGATTCGGCCAATGGTAAAGTAAATATGGTTTATTCCATGTTACATTTATTGTGAATTTCTCTAAATGTTGCCTGTCCCTAATAAGTTCATATCTTTAAAATGCTTGTCATTAATAAAATATTGGTTTAGCTGAGTGGGCCAACGGGGCTCACCAGCGCATTGTTATAATGTCTGACCCCTCCTCTGGAGAAGGCTCGGGCGCACATCGTAACTAAAACTTTCTGAACTGTTGTTCCTTTCAAGTTATTTTTTTTTTACCTAAAGACGCACAAAGTATTACAGAGTTTTCAAAGATAGCTGCTTATATTTCAAAGTACTAAAGGGGCATGATGTATGGAACAGGAAGTTATTTCATAGCAGCCTATCAGTTGTACTTCTTTTCATGAATCAATGTAGCCGAAATGGTATTTCAAATATTATCGAGAAAAGTTGTATTCTGACTACAATCATCAATAAAATGAATATTTTCTTCTTCCTATATTGTGTTCCAATGTTTCCGCAACTGTGGCTTATTTTCAAATGCTTGAAATGATATAAATGTGCATGTTCTAGCCTTGTACAAGTGCAACTTCAGACTTGTACGGCATCACGCCTTAGCGAGGACGATCGATTCGGCGTGAATCGAAGCAAAGCGAGCGATTCCCCGAATCGGGGCGTGACAGAAGAGGACTTGAACCTGGAGCCCTGGGCCTCTCGAGGAGGATCTCCTCGGTGGAGACCATGGGGAGGCGGCTGCCGACGTCCTCGTGGACCGCGTCGCCGAAGTTGGGCCAGGACCGGCACTCGATCGCGCGCTTGCTTAGCCGTGCCCGGGCTAGCCTCCGTACCCGCGTCGTCGTCGTGACCTTGACCTTCTCGCCGCCGGTGTCGCTGAACCTGTACTCTATCACCTTCTTCACCCCGTGCTCATCGGGGCCCACCACGACGGGTGGCGGGAGGAGAAAGTCGAGGTCCTCCTTGTCGTCCTCGTCGATCTCCCCCCACCGGACCTTTCTCGTCGGAGCTCTCGCCGCCACTTCTGCCACCATCGCTTCTTCTTCCTCTCCTTTCTCTTCTTCAGATGGATAACCGACTGCAGCTGGCGAGAGACCTAGGGTGGTTTCAAGCTCAAGACCATCTTCCACCATCCGATCCAAGCTCCAAACCCTCTTCCGCCGCCTCTCGACCGGTCCGATCTCGATCCGCGTCCATGACGTCGTCGTCAAGGGGAACGCCCGGACGAAGGAGTCGCTCATCGAGGCCGAGGCGCTCCTTCCTTACTCTCGATTGGAAGGCGGACTGCAGGCAAGGCTTGCAGTCCTATCTTCACTTTGGACTGCAGGCAAGCCCTGCAGTCACTGTGAAAAAATAAAAAATTTGTCAATTGGGGACTGCAGGCTTGCCCTGCTGTCCTAGATTGACATGAACATGGTGGCCCTTAGTGTTTTCAAAATGACAAACTTGTAATTTTTTTAAAATTTTAAATTGGTGGCCCTTAGTAAAAAGAGGTGGCCTTTAACCTTTGCCAAAATTTAAATGCCCCCCAAACCCGACACCCAAATCAAAACCGTCGTTCCCTTCTTTTTCCTCTCTCTCTCCCTCCCTCTCCCTCTCCCATTTTCCTTCTACCTCCCCAAGCCCTCCTAATCTCATCGACGAAAGCATGCACATTCCGGTCCGACGAGCCTCCCTCCGCCATCGCCCTCGCCACCGCCTCCTTCAGCTCCGCCCTCTCCCCGCCGATCACCTCCGCCCTCTCCCCGCCGATCACCTCCGCCACGCACCTCCAGATCTTCTCCCTCCTAACCGGGGACCCAGCCTCACCCCGACCTAGTAGACGTCTGCCAGGAACTTCGTCGGTCTCCTCCGATGGCGAATCGAAGAGAACCTTCCTTCTCCTCCGATCTGTAAGAAACCCTAGATTTCCAAATCGTAACCCTAGTTTTCCAAACCCTAGCCCAAAGCCTCTCGATTTTTTTTTGCAGGCGAGGTTTGAATTTAATCGAAAAGGTTGATAATGTTTCCATCTGGTGGAACAGCTTGATACGAACCTTCTGGTAAAATTTTCAACAATATTTTATGAAATTTCTTGTATATGTGTAAACTTTAGTTCTACGCATCATTTTACAACGATTTAAACCTGGATTCGAAGGACCAATTAAGTTTTTGATTCATAATTCTACGCATCATTTTACAATGATTTCTTACATGGCTATCTCTGTTTTTTCCTTGGGTAAAGTCCTATTTTCTTTTGTCTAAGCTCAAGCATGTTTTAATCTTTCTTTGTTTTGATGTTCATCTTATTCTTTAGTTACAAACTGTCCTTTCTTATCTTAGGGCGCCCCAGGTATATTTTGTTATGAATTTGGAACCAGAGATAGCATGTGCTTCAAAGATCAAATGCTATAGCTGTGGGCTAAAGGGGGCTGCCCTTTGTTGTTATGTCAGAAGCTGTCGCAGAACCTACGTTGGTATTGGTGGTGACCAGTTCAATGGGACAAACTTCGTTGACTGCATGAAGAAGTTCCTTGAAGATCCCAAACTGATGGTAATCTGTCCTGAAGCATCAAAATCATGCCTCAGCTTGTGTATATTTGTACGGTATGAAGTCAGTTATTGCCGGATTTTTTTTTGTATATATTTACTGAAGGTAATTTGAAGATGTGTTTGCTTCTTCTTTTTATTATTTCTTCCTTAGAACACTACGGGTTGATATTTGGAAAATTAGTCAGTATTAGAAAATATCAACCGATACCGACTGATACAGACTGATATAATGGTTATACTGTCTGATGTTGTGTGATACCGATAATTTCGATCAGTATCAGATTTGGAAATGTCAAATATGATCTATTCACTACCACTTGTGTTTCTATTAATTGTTTCTGTCATAAATTCGACCGACTATTCTTCAGGATTACCAGATAACGACTTCTTCATGTAGTTGGTGGGCATATATAGCTTCTGCACTTGTAAGAAGAAGTTTCAATTTTTTCATGCAATTTAATAATACCTGAGTCATGAACAAAGATTTTTTTAACATCTAACTGTACAAGTTATAATATCAATTTCTCCAAATGCAAGATTTATGTATCAGTTTGAGGGAATACTTTGGCCATGAACCAAGATTAGAAACATTTTAGATATGTTTGTGGATGCATTCACCACTTTCACCAGGTGGTGAAGTTTTTTGAAGCCAGGGAGTATGACAAAGGAGTATCCGGAGTTCAAGACAAATTTCTGTCTGTAATCTAGCATAGTGAACCCGATGGTTGTTTGCAAGAGGAGGTAAGTATGAAAGTCTATTTTCATAATATCTGATGGTTGTTTGCCAGTTAGTATAAGCCAGGGAGTATGAAATTAATGTTCACTCATAGAGGAACCTGATACAGGTTATAGTTCATACCATCAGAACAATTTAAAAAAATTATGCATCTACTCTGCTAGTAAATTGTAATGCATGTTATAGTTCCCTTGGTAATGTTAGACATACTGGGTTACTTACTTTTGCAGATGAGATGCATATTTCTCTAAGAAACTTATGTTGACTTTGTGCAGATATCAGTGAACTTAATCTGCCTAAAGCTTCTACCAAATCATTGCCTAATGGTAAGGATGATCTGATGAACATTGAAATCAAGATTCAGCCCGAAGAAGGATATTATCGGTGGGTACATTTTCTCTAATTACCAGCCATCTTCGTCTTGTTTCAGTCTTAAGCTTCTCAACATTTACATTTACCTTTACCTTGGGGGGGGGGGGGGGGGGGGGGGGCACCTTTACCTTTAGCTTCCAAGTGTAAAGGTAAGTCTCACCTTACTAATTTGTGTTTTCTACTTTTAATTTGTGTCTCCGATTTTCTCTATTGCATATTCAGGTTTACCATCCTAATATCGATCTGGAAGGAAATGTCTGCCTTAACATTCTGTGAGAAGATTGGAAACCTGTCCTCAACATCAATACTATAATTTACGTCTTGAATCTACTTTTCATGGTACTTATTTTCTCTGAGAGTATTGAAGATTTTATTTTATCTCTCTATTCAAACAAATTACATATTAATCTGCAGGCACCAAATGATGCATTAGGACCCCTTGAATACTGATGCAGCTCAAGTTTTATGTGATGACCCGAATTTATTTGGGGCTAACGTGAAAAAGGCAATGGTTAGAGGTTAAATTTAGCAGGTAAATGTAAAACACCATCAGAACACTGCTATGTATAGTTCCTGCACAAGTTTTGCATTTTGGTGGCCACTAGAGCTGTAGTTAGTATCTCTGGTTTACTGTGTATTAAACTCAGAGGAATTTATTTATTTTTTCGAACCAAGTGGAAAATTTCCCCCTGCTGTATGTATACATGCGTATATATATTGCTGAATTAGGTTATATCAAGTAGTTTTCGAGTTGAAATATTTCAATTACAGGAACAAATTATTATTTGTAAGTGAGTTGATTCTTTAAGCAAATGGAGAGAAGCCAATTAGATGATTGAAATCATAAATCAAATCATTTAAAAACAAAGGCTAACGTTGGTACAAGTGACAGCCATGGGATACATGTTAACAATTTTGCACAGATAATAGAATCATTAACTGAAACCAAATCAATCAAAGGAAAAAAAAGTCATCCCAGAAAAATTGACATGCCTTTTTTTCCCCCTTCTTCTGGCCGTTCATGTTGTTCGCGAATTGAGTACTAGGACTTCTCCTCCGAGGTCCAGTTCTCTGAGTCCGACAGCCGGATCTCCTCAACCATCCTAACCACCTCCTCCATCTTGTGTCTTCTATCCGGGGATCTTGCAACACAAGCCATTGCAATCTGAATCATCCGAACCATCTCCTCCTCGATGTTCTGAAACTTCATGAGCTCACATCGAAAACTTCAGCTGTCCACTCCTCCCGGACTACGGACTGGACCCATCTTGGTAGGTCCACTACATCGTCACAGCCTGGGGACTGGATTGGAGCTTTGCCAGTTAGTATTTCTAGTATCAGGACTCCGAAGCTGTAAACATCGGATTTCTGAGTGAACTTCCGCGCCTCTTGGTAGTGAACCCGATGGTTGTTTGCCAGTTAGTATAAGCCAGGGAGTATGATATTAATGTTCATAATATCTGAATTATGAAAATATATTTTCTGCTTTCTGCTTGCCGCATTGTTTCTTTCCTTTTTAAGATATATATATATATATATATATATATATATATATATATATATATATATATTATGTCAATGTACCATGATTTTTTTTATTGTATCTAGAGTCTAGCCGTAACACCATTAGCATGAATTCTAACTTCTTGAAACAGGTTTACATCAATGTGTACATGCATCATCCTCTCCAATGGTTTCTCGTATGTATGAAGTGTCTTTTTTTCTCGATGGAAAGGTATGAAGCAAATTGTTGTTCTTTCTCATCAGCAGTTAGTCACTTGCTAGCTCATTTGGTATTGTCCATTATCTTGGTGTAGAAATGAAACACGTGAGTCAGGTTGGTCCAAGTGTGTTGTACGCTGTGGCTATCGGGAGTTACATACTTGCTGCCCTTGTGTGTTACACTCCAGTTGTGGCAGTCATATGAGTACACATGCATATATACTTGAGTTATGACTGATACCACTTTGTCCAGTAGAGATTATAATTGTCATTACCTAGCTATATAAGAAGTGTTATCTGTCTTCATGATTAGCTCCTCTTTTCTACAAACAACAACATTACTTAGTTATCACTTTGGCTTTAACTCTTGAACTTGGCATTACCTGCTGGATTTAAATTGTTAAAATTTGGAGTGGCTTTGATGACGATGATAATGGAAATGAGAAAGAGATTTGAACTTGCTCAATTTTCTTCACTCTTCCATATGGAAGAGTATCACTTGCCTTTGAGTATCACGTTGCTTTTTATGGGCTATGATGAGTTTGTTATCACTTTGGCCTAAATTTTGTTTCAATGTCACTTTGGTTTTGAGTATCAATGGGGAAATTTGTGACTATGCTGTCCTATGTATGTTGCCTTTAACTTTTGTTTAAGTATCACTATGGCTTTGAGTATCAGTGAGTTTATCACTTGGCATTGATTTTTTTTTCAACATAGGTGAATGGAATGTTGCAACATTCCTACGATGATATATGGACCATGTGCACAAATTTTTGAGCCCAATTTTTCATATATTAAGATTTTTTTTATTACATTAATAAGCCTTATCACGTGGAAATTAATACTTGTTCTTGTTTTTTGAGTACACATGCTTCATATATATTTTTGTTCCTGCCTTTATATGTTTTGCTTCAATTTGCTACTTTTGTTTTGGTGATGTGATGAAAAATATGTGCAATATGGAGATACTAATGTTGTTGCCCTTTGAGTATCACGTTGCTTTTTATGGGCTATGATGAGTTTGTTATCACTTTGGCCTAAATTTTGTTTCAATGTCACTTTGGTTTTGAGTATCAATGGGGAAATTTGTGACTATGCTGTCCTATGTATGTTGCCTTTAACTTTTGTTTAAGTATCACTATGGCTTTGAGTATCAGTGAGTTTATCACTTGGCATTGATTTTTTTTCAACATAGGTGAATGGAATGTTGCAACATTCCTACGATGATATATGGACCATGTGCACAAATTTTTGAGCCCAATTTTTCATATATTAAGATTTTTTTTATTACATTAATAAGCCTTATCACGTGGAAATTATACTTGTTCTTGTTTTTTGAGTACACATGCTTCATATATATTTTTGTTCCTGCCTTTATATGTTTTGCTTCAATTTGCTACTTTTGTTTTGGTGATGTGATGAAAAATATGTGCAATATGGAGATACTAATGTTGTTGCATGGTTGTATCTTGATGTCCCAATACACAAGACATATATGAAAGAGGAAGGTTTCAATGAAGGCCGGGATGATCCTTATCAAAATGCTAATTTCCATTTAAGAATAAGGTTTGGCTTCTTTTTTTTCTTCTCTTCCGATGGCGTGGTGGCTTAGCTGCAGCCAATTTGGTAAGATGTACGTGATTTGGAAATATTATTTATATTCTGATGGAATCTCTCTTTATTCATTCAGTCATTCCTTTTTTATTTGATGGAATCTCTCTTTATGCATTCTGATGGAATTTCTGAGTGAATCTACATCCTGTGATGGTGAGGCATATTCCTGAATCTGAGCCTCTTATCAATTTTCTTTCTTTTGGCTTGTGATTTGGTGTATTGGGTAAGTGCCTTAGATTTGTAGGCAATAATCTTAATACGATAACGGTTTTCTGATGTGTATGGGTTCATTTTGTGGGATCACTGAAAATTTGTATATGCAGCCAATTATTGTTGCTAATTTATCTTTTACCCTTCAGTTTATTTGTTTAATTTGATGTTTCAGGAATCTTTTTTATCGGATTGATGAGAAAATGTCCCAGCTATCAGTATGAGGCATGCAGAGAAGTCCCCAAACAATCCCCAATAGCGATCAGTAAGAGACGATAGCTCCAGATCCGTCTGTGGGATCGTCGTCAAGAAGTGTAGACACTTAACTATTTTTTTGTATTTAAAATTTGAGTAGTTGTGAGTTCTAAATAAAAGAGTTCTACTATGTAGTACAAGCGGGTTGTCACATGAGACATGGTGTTTGATGCCTCTTGTTGATGTTTGTAGTTGTGTTTCGAGTCGACCTGTGTTTGAACTTTATATATGTACATTTGGAGCAGGATATTTTTAATTCAAAAAGAATGTTCCAAATGTTTGTTAAATGTAATAATTTCTGTTGTCTCAGGAAATTGATATGCTTTTTTATAACGCATTGAATTATAAGCATTGACAGGTAATATATATATATATATATATATATATATATATATATATATATATATATATATATATATATATATATGGAAACGGATCAAAAGTCCCCCTTAGAAAGCCTCCCAAAAATTTTCCTCACTCTAATTCGTAATATTAATGTTAATATTAACCTTATATACTAAAATTAACATTCAACTTAACATTAAAATTAATATTAACATTAATATTAACATTAACACTAAAATTAATATAAAAAAAATTAAAATTAATATTAACATTAACATTAATATTAACATTGATATTGATATTAATATTAACATTAATATTAACATTAATATTAACATTAACATTAATATTAACATTGATATTAACATTAATATTAACATTAATATTATAAATTAGAGTGAGGGGGTTTTTTGGAGGGCTTTCTAAGGAGGGCTTTTGATCCGCTCCCTATATATATATATATATATATATATATATATATAACCAGAACAGAATGTTAGAAAGCATTATGTATATATAACATAGTCATAACACTTTAGGATAGAAATGTTATATATAATGATACTATTAATGTCGTTTTCAAATTTAGTGTTATATATAATTGACTTAATTATCTCGTTTTTAATAAAAAAAAAGGTGTCACATAAGTGCAAGTCATATATAACGGTTTTTTCTAAACTTTTAAAACACCCGTGTTCATGACGGTTGCTTGCTTTAAAAAAATCGTCATAAATTGTCATATATGACCATTTTTACCTGTCATAGCAAGGTATTTTTCTTGTAGTGATCTTTCTTGCAAGGGTGATTCTTGTTGAATACCGCACGTCGCACGCTTAGCCTAGAGGCGACGGCTATCTTTCTTGTGGTTCTTGTTGAATACGGCATCTCACACGCTTAGCCTAGTGGCGGCGGCTATCTTGCTTGTAGTGGTGCTTCTTGTATGATTTAGAATGTTTACATGTTTACTCGAGTATTTTCGACACACAAATAGAGTACGAGTCTAGCCAGTGCTTGTAGATGTTTCGAGTAGGTGGTTCTTATGAGTGGTTTTGGTAGTAGGGCTAGACGAGTCAAATACATGTGTCGCAAGGAATGAATCCAGAATACAAATCCGTGTTGTGACAGAGAATCAAATAGAACTATACTAGAAGCTGAATCGTAATAATCATCAAATAAATGACAACTATCAGAGAATGTACTCGCATGTCGTCCACAGCAATGAATGAGGATCGATGTCCAAGGTGGTGTCACACAAACATATATATGAGATGTACATGATTATTTATTGTTCTAGAGTAAACAGTGTATTTAGATGCACTAATTATATGCTTCTAGGCTAATTCTAGGTCAAAAGTCAAACTTGGTCAAATGGTCCACTATTGGTCAAACTTGGTCAATTCTAGTTACTAGTCAACTCTGGGTCAAACCTGGTTGAATTGGTCTACATTAGCCATTATATAATTAAAGCTAGCCAACTAAGCTATTACTAGTGTATACATAATGTAGCGTATCTTATAAGAATACATATACTATCTCAGCCATAGAACTACATTACTCTAATAACACAAATACAAGGTATTTCCAACTCCTTGACCACCCTCTTCTATCTAAACTATTATCTTGCATAATATATCCCCTTACCTTATGACCCATGTACCCAACATATCCTTATACTCCTTATTCACTAAAGCTCACATGTAGACACTCTTATAGGACACCCCACCCTAATCTAACTGCCCCTGCTCTTCCAATGGATGATACATCACAACTGGTACTACAATGACCTATCTTACCTAGCTAAAATATCTGGAACATATACTGATAGGGAATAAACAAAAGGAAGTAGAGCCCCCCTGCAAACTGACCCATATATGTGATTTTACATATATCTCAAGTGCCATCAATACTCATAAATACAGGTACACACAAACCAACTGCTCCCATCTTCATATATTCCAATCCTTTCTTAACATATCTATTTCCCATACATGCGCCACATTTCCCTTAATTTGCTATTACCTCATTCCTACTCTACAAGCCCTGGCTCTCATCCTAACTAATCCACACAACCAGGTGTGTGACACTAGTACTCACACTCAAGACACCCTTACATTCTAACTGCTATATGCTAAAGGAAGTCTGATACATGATATCATTCACCTATCTCTATATCCATCTATTCAAGTACATACCCCTAGCTGTCTATACAAGTGCTAAACTCAAAAATTATCTATCTAACCAATGTCCAATGACTCCTCCTTTCAGTTCTCCTACTGCTGCTATGCCCCTATAGAGTGCACTCACCCTCACATTCAAGTTTGATGCATGCAATACAGGGCAGAACATGTATCCATACTACCCATTCCTGATACTAACTCAACCTTCTAACCACTGGTACCAAACACTGCATTTCATTTACAGATACAAAGGAGAATGTAAATGGTCTGATACTCAATGGAGGGGCAGAACAATGAAGTCTAAGGTCTGAACATTAGAAGTAAAGGACTGTACTTAAAAGGTTATTGAACTGCCTGTTCATTCCTGAACAAGGGCAGTGGCATGATCAAAGGGAAGTAGGAGGACAACCTATGGAGGGGGATACAAGAGTAATGAGACTGATATAATGAAGGATACCATGGCTAAGACTTAATGTGGATGCATGACAGGTCAATAAAGAAGGGTGGACTAATGTAGACTAAAGACTCGACTGATCCTATGATGGCAATGCAGAACACTACATTTCCTTGAGTATCTGAACATGCAATAGCCTGGGCCAATATCTATACATGTAGGATTGAAGTGAATATGGACTCAAATTAGTGTATCAGTCAATGCTCATCCATGTCCAAAGGACAGGTGCTCTATTTGCAGGGAAGCCAATAGGTAGGGTTTGTACTAATATGGAGATGCAGGACAGATACATCTGTAGCCTGATTTTCCAAGGTACAGAGCGGATTAATGGAGGACAAACATTAGATAACTGATACAAATGTGAAGATTTGGACTGAGCTATGGGTATGACACTTGAAACATCATTTTGAACATTAGGAATGACCAATAGGAGAAATAACCTCTATTGGTAAAGACTTGATACAAGAAGAAAAAACTAAAATGGGACTGAATCAATATAGAGTACGAGGACGGAAACTACTGCATCCTAAGATTGAACAAGGCTAAGGAGTTGAATTAATATGAAGGCAGTGGTAGTACAATTGGTGGACAGATACCTAAAGAGGAAATCCTAATGCACCATGGACTGATACAAGGGCAATACTCTATGGATAGAACATATGTGGACTGAGCATCATGGTGAATGTGGGCAGAACATTAAGACAAAGGGACAGAACAGTATGTAGTATGGCTGCTCACAGTGGTCAGTGGACATGAACTCTTAATTGCAGTGAATAGAGTTAAAGATGGACTGAACTCTAAAGATATGTGGACTGGACAGATAGCCATCAAAGGACTGATCTCATCTATACCCGAGCCCAAATACCACTGACACGAGCAGGGCCGGCCCTGAGTTAGTGGAGGCCCTAGGCAAATTTTTAAAATGGGGCCCATATATAATATAAAAAAATTGAACTAAAAAAGGATACAACCAAGGCTCTACCTAGGACCTCTTATGTACAAGTATAACAAACTACCACTACACCACAAATGTTTTGTCATAAAGGAGAATCATAATATATATTAGTTCTATTTTCAATATAAGATAACTAATATATATATATACATTTAAATTAATTTTTTTGGGCCCCCAAATTTCATGGGGTCCTGGGCGGTCGCCCTGGCCGCCCTGGGCCAGGGCCGGCCCTGGACACGAGTTCTCACAAGGGTTGAGCTCGATTGTTAAAACAAAATAAGGAAATGGTTCCATATGGGACTTGGCTCTAATGGACTGACATTCACACTGTGTGGACTGAATGTATTTGAGGTGTGTACAGCACAATGATGCAGGACAGGGACATGACATTAATATGCAAATTAGCAGGTCAATACATGCTCGACTGGACAATAGATGAATGAAACTAAGAGTTCATCAACTGTGGACAGCAGGCAGAAACAAAATGGATATTAGGATTTCAAGACCACACACATGAACACATTCAAATGACTGAATAAGAATACAACAGTGAGCAACACTAAACACCAAGTCCCCATATCCACCAATTTGATCCACAATCACAAGTCAACACCCCACACTGATAACTCAATACTTAATAAATAGAAAAGCTGAGCTAAATCTGGAATTAAAGATTTAAATGCCCTATGGGTCATTTCACCAAACACTTGGTGTGCGTATCCGATACTCTCGTGATACGCACATCAAATGAATCCAAACTTGACCCAAATCAATCGTAATCAAATGAGGGACCTTAAATGAATGCATCTACACTAGAGGAAAGGAAATTTGAAGGTTTAGAGGGCTCTTACCAATTGAGAGATGGATTCTCCATGAAAAACTTCTAGATCTAGATCTCCACCAAGCTCCAATGACCAAATTGCTCCAAATGCTCCCAAGCTAGACAATAGAGGCTTCCTCTCTTCAAAGGAAAGAGTTTGTAATTTGTTTGAGAAAATTTGGACTCAATTTGGATGTTGGAGGCAATTTGGGGAAGAACACAAATTAGGGTTAGGGTTTGTAATGAAAGAGGGAAGAAGGAGGCTATGTTTACTTAAATAGGCAAGGGGAAGAGTTTTCTTGGCTGGCCAAGGGGTTGAGCTAGGGTTTGCCTTGAGTGAAATGCTAAAAAGGCTTTCCTATTTGTCATTTCAAGCCTCTTAAGGAAAAGGTCCAATATAGCTTCTTGTCTAAGTCAATTAATAGATTCTAATGTCACTCTAGATAGATGAGGGTCTAACTTAAGTTGTCTAATCTCTCTAACCAAGTTTCTATGGTCATGGCTAACATCTAACCAATGTAGTTTCTAAGGTGTGCTTAGGAATAGTTTTAGGTTAGAATAGAAAATGATATTTTGATCATTTGGTGGGTTGTACTTAGCATTTATGTTAATTTCATTCATTTAAAATGTGGTATACTTAGCACTTGGGGTGTGCTTAGTAAGTCATGGGGTGCGGATAGTCGTGTCCTATATTTATATGAATTGTCAAAATTTTGATAGTTTTGGATATGTACAAGGTTGTTAAAAATTTGATAATTTTAAGACTGAAAATTATGTTCTTCATAGTAATTTCTTATAGTGCCCTTAACATTTGTCTTCCTATCCTATGTGGAGAATTCAATAACGCGGTCGGTTAAACAATCATGAGAGAAAACTTCAAAATACTCGATGTAATATGAGTAGGTAAAATCTTCAAAGTAGTCAGGGGCGGATCCAAGTATTGGGTTGGGTGGACTAGAGCCCACCCCATATTTTTTCTCTTTTTTCATATCATTTTTTTCTTTTTGATTTTTTTGTAGGAGTTAGTCCACTCCAATCCACTCTAGCCCATCCTAGTTTATATTCTGGATCCTCCCTTGAAAGTAATTGTTGATGGAATATATGGGAAAGACGAGTAACTTAGGCCATCTCTAATGTAAATTTTTATCAACCCTATTTATATGGTAGAAATCAAACTAATATATTATTAGAAAGTATAAAAAAATTGGGATCCACCCTTGAAAGTAATTATGGATGGAATATATGGGAGTAACTTAGGTCATCTCTTATGGTAATTTCCATCTCCCCTATTTCTATAGTAGACATCAATTTTAGAAAGAAAAAGAAAAAACAAACACTTCTCCAACCATTATTTCTATCTCAACTTAGGATGAAGAAATTCTACAGGAGTTTCTACATATAAAAACTCTCATATAAATTTTTTGTCTCCCATAGCAATTAATATATGGTCTTACGCCATTAAATTGATCATTTTATTTATTGTCACGTATGATAGAAATGTAAAACTACTGGAGAGCGTTTATGTGTGTGTGAAATATCTATGTAGAAACTCTACCAACTAGGATACAAATTTTCATAAAGTACAATGCCAAGTAGGATAGAAACACAATTTTAGATATTTTCATTGGAGATGGCCTTAGGCACCCAATGAAAGTTTATATCTTCCCTATTTCTATAGTAGAAGTTTTTTTTTAGAAAAAAAACTTGTTACAATAGTTCTATTTCAATCTCCATTACAAGTTGTTACTACTACTTTTCTAAAACAAGGATATTTTTGTCATTTCACAATTAGCGTATATTTTTTCTTTTAATATGATGGTTGTATTTAATAGTAGTCTAGCTATTCATTAGTTATGATAGACCCCATTTAGATTGACTTGACCAATTAGTTTGATTAATTAGACTCTAGTCATGACCAAGTTGGATGCAAACCTTAATTAGAGCAAACCCACTTAGCCCACTTAAGGACCTACCTAATACTAAGTATAGTGAAGAGATTAGGGTTTGTCTAGTGCCTATTTAATCCCCATAAACCCCCAAATGGCAGCCACCATCTCCTTAGGGTTTACACCTTTTCTACATTCAATACTCTCCCAAATTGTCTCCTCTTTCCTCCATTTGTTAAGCAAAGACTTGCAGGAGCTCAAGGAGGCTTGGAGAAGGCTTTAGCAAGGATTTGAGGACTCTTTCTCCATCCATCTTCCCCAAATTCTTGGAGCTTGGTGTAGGCTTCTTCCTACATAGGTATAACTTTCTAAACTTCAATTTCTATGATTCAAATTCCTACATTCATGTAGGAGACCCTACCCATGACTAATAGGAGTATATGCAGGTCCTAATGAGTCCTATGGTGGTAGTTACATAGAGTTTTGTGTCCATTTGAGAATGACTACGAATTTGACCCCAAGGAGTTTGTAGAAATATCTAAATGACCATTTTAATTCTGTTTTTCCTTGTTTTGCCCATGTATGGTGTTTTGGCTCATAGGATGGATAGGTATGGGTTCTAAATGTTGTATAGAGGCATATCTATCTATGTATATATATTACATTGAATGTTTTGACTGTGTCATTGATGTTATGGGGGTTATTCCCCTGGGGTGCACAGATTTAGAGAGGGGCAGCAATGGCAGAGGGATGTAAGTATCTGCAGATTTGAATTACATGGGTACATTTGAGTGTTAGCCCTGCAGACCAAGGACAGGTGGGTTTAGATAGCAGGGCACTTGGCCACTGCTCGAGAGTTGTAAGAAGAGTGTCAATGGAATTTGGGGTGTCCTAATGTGTCATTGCTATGATTGAATGTGTGTGAAATGGAGGTCGGGCCAGTAGCAGTAGCCTATGGGGAGTGTATGCATATTTGGGTATTAAGGAGTATCAGATATTGGTTAGGTTCAGAGATATAGGAGCAGTAGGAAGCATGAAGGGTATGTGCAGCAGCTTGGTAAAGGGATAGCAGTAGGAGCTGTGGCAATATCATTAGGTAGATGTGCAACAACAATAGGAAATGTGCATGAGTGCACAGGTAGGGGAGGGTGTCCTGAGTTTGTTCTTGTGTCAGAGTGTCTTCAGTGAAGAGGGTGGGGGTTGTTTCAGAGGTTAGAATGTAGTGTCTTGGCTTTGCTAGTATGTTATTATCAGAACATTAGTGAATCATGAGTTCAGATGTCAAGTGGTACCAGTGGGCAGTAGCCTGTATGGAGAAGGGAGTTAGCATTGCAGGCAGCGAGGCTTGCCTGCCCTGCATTTGGGTTGGCTTAGCAGTTGCTAAGCAGCAAGCACAGCAGCAGCATTGCAGTATGCAAGCAGAGCATGCTACAGCAGCAGGCTCATGGCATTGCCTTGCAATGCAAGCTTTGGGCAGCAGCTGCAGTGGCCATGCTTGGCATGGCACTTGCAAATGCAGTAGTAGCAGCAGCATGACAGATGGCTTGGGTTTTGGTTATCAAAATTAGAGAGTGGTATCAGTTGGTACCAGTGGGGTATTTGGCATTAGAGATGTGTTTGAATCAGTAGATGGAGTATATATAAGATATATTACGTGTGTCCATATGAGAGAGGTGGATCTTAGCTTTCAGTTGTGCTCGAAGAATGTAAGAGAGGAGTGTATGTGAGGGAATAGGTAAATTGCAGTGGGTTGTATCGGAGGTTTATATGATATTGAGTTTGGATACTTAATGTATCCTTAGAGTTAGTGCCTTGGCTTGTGCCATTGGCCAAGATTTGGTCGAGGGTTGGTTAGGATTGTGAGTGTCTAGAGTGTTAGAGTGTGCCACTGTGTGCATTGCAGTATGCAAGCAGCAGCAATGCCACCTTAGCAGCAGGTAGAATGTGTGGGTGTACCTATTTGAGGTATTTGTGAGAGATTGCTTCAACTTAGAGTATTAGTATATATTTATGGAGTGCAGGCCTTAGGCCTTGAGGCACCTGGGAGCAATGTGATAGGTTAGTAGAGGGTTTGGTTTTAAAATGGGGTTTGAGGGTTTCCATATTCCCTATTTATAATTAGAATCAATATATATATATATATATATATATATATATATATATATATATATATAACAGGAATATTATTGAATGGAAAGGCTCACCAGGAGCAGAAACCCGGCCTACAAGCTGGGCTGGCCCAGAAGCGGCCAGACCCGCATGGTCCATACACAGAAGCAAAAATCAAAAACTAAAAACCAAAAAAGGGGGTAAAAGAAGCTAGCGCGTGGGCCCCCACATGGAACCAAAACACACATTTGAAATTTGAAACCAGCACTCTTCCCCGGGGGGGCACGTGGTAGTCCAGCGCTGGGCCCGAGGGGGCCTGCTCCGTGTGCGTGGGTGAGCGCGGAACCCGGAAGGACAGGGCCCGAGGGGACGCGGGTCCCGAGGAGGCGCCTCGGGTCTCCCGAGCGCAGGCCCGGAGAGCGCGTCGCCGGGAGCGTCGCGCGGGCCACGGCGGGCTAGGGCCGCGGCACGGCGAAGGGGGCCGGAGCGTCGCCGGGGGTAGGAGCACCGCCGGGGGTAGGGGCTGTGGTGGCGGAGCTCCGGACCGTCAGGGGGGAATAGGGGGCGTTATGCTCCGGGGGGCGACACGACGGCGAAAGCCACGGCGAGGAGGGGGATCCGCCGGGGGAGGGGAGGGGGCCGCCGGGTTCTATGCCACGGAGGGGGAGGGGGAAAGAAACGCGGAGGCGGGCTCAGCGGGGGGGGGGGAGCTGGGGGCGTGCCGCGGGGGAGCCGGAAGAGGCCCCGACGATCACCAGGCCTGACCGGGGGGGGGGGGGGTGGGCAACGGCCGCAGGGGCACCACGACGATGCGGCAGGGAGAGCGGACGACGCCCACTGCGCCGCGGAGGAGGAGCCGAGAACGCCTGAAGACAGTGGGCCGCGGCCGGCTGGGCGGGGCGGCGACCCAGTACCACCGCAGGGAGGACGGGTCTTGCCAGTAGGCCCCCGCTGAGGATATATATATATATATATATATATATATATATATATATATATATATATATACTAGCATATGTGCACGTGCCTTGCACATATTTTAACATTTCTTAATTAATTTAGGAAGACCAAAGGGTAGTCTTTCTAATTACTAAATTGTCATTATTAAAATTAATGAACTTTTTAATTAGTATAAGTATGTAAGGGTATTTTCGGAATTCAAAAGTTTCACCATCTAAGTTTTCCTATTATATAGTAGAATAGATATATATAAGGATTAAGGTTAATTAGATGGTGTTATGGCCAAATGGCCGTTCATTGTGAGAGAGTGCAACTACATATAGGCATCAGTTAGTTTTGGTAAGGGAATGACAGTTAGGATATTGGATTGGGGCCACATACTACATATAGGCATCAGTTAGTTTTGGTAAGGGAATGACAGTTAGGATATTGGATTGGGGCCACATATGTGGTATTCATCAATATTACTAGATATGTAAAGGATGTGGATTTCAAACCATGTCTGAAATGGACTGAACATGTGAAGAGTTCCATGGGAAAGGTAGGCTGTGTATAGAGTATAGGTTTTAAGAGAGTTTAAGTAGTATATGTACATAGTATAAGTAATGTATGTATAAGGCATGGTATAAATAATATAAGGATTTGGTATAGGAATTTGTTATACCAATAAGGTAACACATGTGTTATAGGTTTATATATGTATGTGATAGAGGAATCCATGAATAGGGTATAGAGTATGTATCATATCTATAGGTAATATAAGTGATGGGTAGATAAGTATTGGCTTGAAATAGGATAACCTAACCTAGAAGAGACTGGGTTGGACTAAGGTTGACCAGTTGACCAAAGTCAATTGTGAGTCAAACTGGACCTAAAACTGACCTAGACTGCATATCATACACTAGATAGCCGTGTTGAACACTAATTTAAACACAATTTAACATGTAAATCTCACATCTAGGTTCTTGTGACTCCATCTTGGACCTCGAACCACATTTATTGCTCAGGAACATTCTCTAATAATTTTCATTATTTGATATTTCCTATGATGCTTGTTATACTAGTGTTTTATTTTGATTCCGACACGATGGACTCACGGATTGGTATTGTATGGATTCTTTGACTTGAGATACGTACTTTCATGCCTATTGACTCTTACTGGACTAATGAATTATCAGACTAATGTATCTACTCTTGACTAATGAAATACGTGTCAAAAACCTGGATCCATGTGTACTAGTCGGACGAAAAAATACCTAGAAGACATGTGAACACACCCTTTCTATTCCATGGTCTTACTGGAATAATAGCGGCCACACACGGACGTGTATGGTTTGCCGGATATCACACTCTAGTCGTTCACATGTCAACTTGGTATTTTAAAACACTGGTCTTAACACTGATTTTTTGGATTGTTTATAGTATACCTTGCATGACAGGTTTTCCCTTATTTACATATCTGTCTACTTTCACATTTCACATGTTCTCTATATACATCTGCTGCTCGATATTCACTTGCCTCTTCCTTGTACATTGTCTCTATAAAATGCTCTTCAAGAATTTCATTGTTATTACATTTTCATAGTGCTTGTCAATTAAATGGAACTGCCGTTAGTTTATGTACTTCGCTCCAATTCTGACTGGATAACCATTATTTTTCAGATAATTTAGATGACTGTCTGACCTACTATGAGCAGGGGGTATACGAGGGTGGCAGACAGGAGCCTGAGGAGGATCCTGCACAGTAGAGTGTGCCCTAGATATAGTTTAGAGTATCTAGTATTCATGTTGTATTGGATTGTTCCAATTGTTAGTTGAGACTTATTTTATATTCATGATATGTATTTATTGTGTTGGACATCTAAACTTTTGTGTTGTGATAACTTACTCTTTATTCAGTTATCTTCCTTATTATCTACTTCCATATCGTACTCTATCTTCCTTTATATTTGTGATTGAGATTATATAGTTGAGATGTCATATTATTCCTCTGAGTGAAGATGACAGGTTTTATGATTCATATTGTTAGTTGTTAGATGTTGTAGACGACCAATACAACGTTCTAATGTCGCCACTGCGACATATGCTGGACGTACCCACATCCTCTTGCCCCTAAACAGGGTGCGGGTCGTGACACAAGTAGAGCTGTCAAGTGGACCGGACCGGCACAAAGTTTGAGAGGGTCGTACCGGGTTCGGGCCGAACCTCTTAGGCCCATGAAATGTAGCGGGTCAGACCGGGACGGACTATGGGTGGAAAATTCAAATCCAGTCCAACAAGTGACCCACGACACGGTGGGTTCGTGTCGGGCCGAACAATATACGGATCGAATAGCACTTGGGTTGTGTTTGGTTCACTGTAATGTCATCGTAATCGTAATCAGGGGCGGAGCCAAGTATTGGGTGGGGGGTGGACTAGAGCCCACCCCATATTTTTTCTCTTTTTTTATATCATTTTTTCTTTTTGATTTTTTTGTAGGAGTTAGTCCACTCCAATCCACTCTAGCCCATCCCAGTTTATATTCTGGATCCTTCCCTGAAAGTAATTGTTGATGGAATATATGGGAAAGACGAGTAACTTAGGCTACCTCTAATGTAAATTTTTATTAACCCTATTTATATGGTATAAATCAAACTAATATATTATTAGAAAGTATAAAAAAATGGGATACGCCCCTGAAAGTAATTATTGATGGAATATATGGGAGTAACTTAGGTCATCTCTTATGGTAATTTTCAGTTATAGTGTAAGTTAGTTTGCTTATTGAATTTTTTTTGCTTGATAGATAGAAGGGATTATAGATGCCATATGTCATAGATATCTAGTGGTAAGGATTTTGGAACTAGTATGCTAGGACTATCAAAATTTTAAGGCATCATGTGTTTGATAGGGTAGTGTGACCAAATGTGGGTAGACGTCCTCAGTATAGAAATAAATCTATGATCATAGTAGGTTACGCTCTTATGGTAGTCACTTGATCAAGAATGGAGGTAGTTTTAGTTTAAAGACTGACCCTCTACGAGAAAACCTAAACATAGCCTACCCCAACAAATTTACTATTATGCCATATCGGTTGTATAGTTAGAATTAGACGAAATAATAGGTACCACTTAGCTTGGTCAAAAAAGGGGGAAGACTTATATAATTGTGACAATAATATGGTTAGGAGGACAAGCCTCCACTATGATCATTGCGAGACTGCCAGTACCAAGAAGAGTGACTAGAGATAACCATCTATAATTTTATGATAGATGTTGCAAAACCAAATGGTTTAGGATAGATGAAATTCTTTTAAGGGTGGGTAGATTTTAAGGACCTTGATTTTTGGAAATTATTTTTCATTTTATTATATATGATTTTTATTTATTGAATTAGATTTTTATTTTGATTATGACTTTTTGGAGACCCGGACATACCAATTTAGTCCGAACTTGACATGAACCTAACCTAAGCCCATAGTGTGTCTAGAGGCGTCCTTGTAGTTGTACATCTATTTTATATGTAAATATTTTGTATTTCCTTTTTATAGGCTAATAAATGTTCTAAACATTTGATATATATAAATTACAAATGTTATTTAATTGTTATTTTATCAGGGAAGTGTGATAACATTTGATGCAATGTTTTTATTTATTTATTTTTTTTATTTTTTGATATTTGGTCTGCTGTCGGGTCTCCAACTCAATCGGGACAAGAGCCAGGTCTATTTTAACAAGGATTGTCAAGGGAAGGAAACTTGGTCGAATTTGCTGAGCATTGAGCAGGGTCAGCTTCCAGTCAGGTATCTCGGTCTCCCTCTTTCGATCAACTACGCTAGGGATACAAACTGCGAAGGATTGGTACAGTATGTACAATCAAGACTCGAGGGGTGGCAAGCTCAATTACTTTCCTTCGGGGGACGAATTGAACTTGTGCGCTCTGTTATTTTTGCTATTGTCGCTTACTGGTTGCAGGCTATCCACATTCCAGACAAGACGGTCCTGAAAATAGAACGACTTTGCGCCAATTTCGTATGGCGCGGAGGATACCACTCGATTGCATGGGAAGAACTGTGTCGGCCAAAGGAGGAGGGGGTATTGGCCTCCGTTCCTTGAGAGTACTCCGAGAGGTAGCTTTACAAAAGCTGGTTTGGAAGTTCCTTGAGAGGGAGTCATTATGGGCGCGATGGACGCATAGTATAATACGTACGATCAGGCAACTTCTGGACCCTCAACATAGACAACAACTCATCGGTGACATTCAAACACATGTTGCGTATTCGGCAATCTCTGAAGACTAAAATCACTAGGGTCATTCACAATGGACGATCGACTAACCTATGGTTCGACCCTTGGTTACACTATCAGAGTCTCGTCGACAGGTTCGGGTGGCCCTTGTTCGAATTGTACGGGGGATCAGAAGCTTTGGCGGTGTTGATCCAGGATGGGGCGTGGCAGCTTCACGCCAGGCCATTTGGCCATTGGCTGGATGAGGAAATTGCTAGTGTGGCCATTTTACGTGAAGATGGATCCGATCATTGGGTCTGGGATGGGACCTCAGATGGTAGCTTCTCTGCTAAGCTGGCGTATGAGAATACACGTACACGCGGACAGGTATTGGAGTGGACGAACATTGTGTGGACCAAGGGTGCGGCGATGAAATGGCAATTATGGGCGTACAAGGCGGCTCGAGACCGGCTGTTGACTAAGGAGAGGCTACATAAGTTTGGTATCCCTATCACTGAACACGAGTGTGTACTTTGTGGTGGAGGTCGAGAGACCAGGGATCATCTCTTTTTTTGATGTAGTTGGTCAGGGGCTATCTGGCAGAATTGTCAGGTCCGTATTGGCTTGCCATCCTCCCATGTAAATGGGTTTCAGGACGTTCTACAGGAGATAGCGGCGTTGAAGACTCGTGGGATCAGTATATACAATAAAGCAAGAATTAGGCTTCTCTCGGCAGTCTGACATGTCTGGAGGGAACGAAACAGGCAAATTTTTGAGGACGTGCAGTCATCTATGCACTCTGTACTGAATAATATAGACTGTGATACTAAGATTTTGTAATTTTGCTGCCGAGGTGCTCCCTGGACCCTCGAGTAGTTGCTTGTAAGTTTATTATTACCAATAAAGTACCCTCGAGGTGCTGTCTTTCCATTCAATAAAAGTTTATATATATATATATATATATATATATATATATATATATATATATATATATATATATATATATATATATATATATATATATATATATATAGCCAAGATGAAAACCTCACTCAAATCCCGAGCCTAGCGACCAAACAGGGTTCCTCTGTTGGTTTTTTTTTTCAAATTCGAAATAAGAGAACAATCCAAATCTCTTTTATCTAAATTTTATTTTAATTACCTCTCTAGATTAGACAAATTCTGTTGGTGTTTTTGCCTTTGGACTAGAAAATATAGTCCCACATCGGCTAAACCAAATGGTGAGTATCTCAATATAATGCATTGCTTGTGTTGAGGTGTGCACATGAGGTGTAGTGGGGCACAAGTTTGTGCCATGTGGAAGTATTTTCCTAGAAGAAAAAAGGATTAAATCCAACAAGGTTGCAAGTTAATTTTTGTTGTGCGGACTCGGACTCGGACACGGACTCCAGGATGTCTCGTGCATGCACGGGAGTGTTCGGGGGGTAGGCGTGGACTGGCACACTTCTATGCTGATTGTGGGATGATCTAAAATATTAAATTCTATTTTTGAGTATTGATATTTTAGTCCCACATCGGATAGGAGAAGAGGTGAAGTCTCAACTCCACTCTATAAATAGAGCCCCTTAGCCTCCTTTGAAAGATGCACCAAGAAGAGAGTTGAGGGAGTCTGTTAAGTCCAGGAAGCCCGTTCAAGTCTCAAATATTGACTTACGAGCGTTCCAGAAGTTCTTCGTGAACTTGCTGGTTCCTGGAAGCTGTTCGTGCTCGTGTGGGGCGAATAAAGCTTTGAGCAACGGTGGTTCATTCACCCTAGCATCTCATTCTAGCCTGTCATCGCTGCTGTTGCCTTTTACAGTAACTTCTTTTTAGAAGCTCTACTGTCGATAGTTGCTTGCACAAAGTCTTTTTAGATTTTTTGTGTATTACGTAGAATCTTTTTAGATCCTCGTAATTCAGAATCCTCCAGGATCTCTGTTGCACATCTTCTTTAAGGTGCTGCATTTGAAACGTTGTGTGTACAATTGTTTCAGTTTTAGAATTTTCCATCGAAAATTGTGCCTCGGCACTAACAATCTCAAAGCTTTATTCAGAAGATGGATAATTCTCGTGCTTCGCTCATCGATACTGGCTTTAACAAGTTGGAAAAATTCGATGGCGAACACTTCCAGATATGGAGACGAAAGGTCACTTTAAATCTTCAACTCGTGAATGTTGATCACGTACTGTCAGAAGAAGAACCGATCGTTCCAACCACTGGATCTGCTGCGGCTGTGGCCGCTGCTACGACCAAGCAAGCGAAGTGGAAGAGAGAAAATAGTATATGCAAACTACTGATACTCAATTCCATGGAAGACTCTCTAGCAGAGTCCTACTCCAAGAAGACATCTGCCAAAGAGATATGGGACTCCTTGGGAAAGCTCTATGAAGATGACGAGAACCGGTCCAAGATCTTCATGGTAGAAAAATACCACAAGTGGACCTTCGAAGACGAGAAGGCGATGCTGCCCCAAGTGAAGAAGTTTCTGAAGTTGCGTCAGAAACTAGAAGACGAGAACATATCCCTCGTCGACAAGTTTGTCGTTGGAGGGATCGTCGCAAAACTTCCTACAGAATGGAGCAACTTTTATGCAAGGATGCATCGAAAGAAGATGGAAATTAGCTTGGAAGATTTCTTGCAAGAGATCCATGTTGAGGACGAGATGCGCTCTCAACAGAAGATGGATACTCTGTCCAAACGACTGGTGAAGGCAAATCTGGTCCAAACCAGAGAGTACCAGGGGAAGCAGGCTGCTTCTCATCGCAAAAAGAAGGACTTCACGAATCTGAAAGTGAAGGGTCCTGCTTTCAAGCAGCAGAAGTCCAAGTCCCATGTGACTTGCTTCAATTGTGGCAAGAAGGGCCACTACAAATCCGAATGCAAGTCCAAGCCCAAAGAACAAGGTGAGCCTAGTAAGGTTTCTATGATTACTAATCTAGTTGCCATGATAACACAGGTTGCAACTGTGGGGGCTGACTTGAACTGGTGGATAGACACTGGTGCGACCTGCCATGTCTATTCAGACAAAGACTGGTTCGTCTCTTATGAGCCAACTTCAGAGAAGGTCATAATGGCAAACCAGGCACAAGCTGAAGTACTGGGGATCGGGACGGTGGAGCTGAAACTCACATCGGGGAACACTCTGACGCTTCAAGGTGTGAAGCATGTTCCAGTAATTGCTAAGAACCTGATCTCTGGAAGTCTGCTCTGCAACGCAGGCTTGAGGATGGACATCAATGCTGGCCAGTTGGTGATGTCCAAGAAGGGTACATTCTTCGGAAAAGCTTTCCAAACTGAAGTAATGTACAAGATTCAGCTTGTTGTAACCCAGCATGATAATATAAATACAATCACTTTTTCTGATTATTCTCTTGAGTTGTGGCATAATAGGCTAGGACATGTTCATTGTAAAAGGATTAAAAGAATGTCTAGTCTAGGACTTATCTCCAAGTGTGGGGGAAAGGTAGAGAAATACGAAGTATGTGCTCAGACGAAGATCACAAGAAAACCCTTTCACAGGGTCCATCGAAGCACAGATCTTCTGGAGTTGGTTCACTCAGATATCTGTGACTTCAAACAATTCTCTACAAAGGCCGGGATGAAGTATTTTATTACTTTCATCGTTGACTTCTCAAAGTATGCTTTCGTCTACTTGCTCAAGTCTAAAGACGAAGCATTCGAGAAGTTCAAGGAGTTCAGGGCCGAGGCTGAGCGGCAAACTGGACAACAACTCAAGAGGTTAAGAAGTGATCGAGGCGGGGAGTATCGGTCTCATGAATTCTTATCATTCTGCAAAGAACATGGAATCATCAATGAGACAACGGCTCCGTACTCTCCTCAATCCAACGGAGTAGCAGAAAGGAAGAACAGAACGTTGACAGAGATGATGAAGTCCATGCTGTTGACTGCGGGTCTTCCAAAGTGTTACTGGGGAGAAGCTGCACTAACGGCAACGTTCATTCTGAACAGAGTGCCATATGCAACTTTCGACATAACTCCTCATGAACTCTGGTTCAAAGTCAGACCTAACTTGAATGTCATTCGAGTGTGGAGGTGTCTGGCTTATGTGAAGCTCCCGGATCTGAAGATTCAGAAGCTGGGGACAAGGACTACGAAGGCGATCTTCTTGGGGTATGCCGAGAAGAGTGATGCTCGGAGATTCCTTGATATCGAGTCAAATCATATCATTGAATCTCGCGATGCTGAATACTTTGAAGACAAGTTTGCAAAACACAATAATATTGTTCTCGCGGATCTTTCGGAGAATGATGAGGGTACAAAGCAGACAGAAGTCTTTAATGAACCAGTAGTCCAAGATGAAGCTGTCGTCAAGGAGACACCAGCTGAACCAGAACTCGCTGAGCCGTCAACTAAGCGAACGAGGAGGCCGAAAGACTTCGGAGATGACTTCGTCACCTATCACGTGGAAGCAGACCCGCTTACCTATGATGAGGCGATGAAGACCAGAGATACTGTATTCTGGAAGGAGGCGATAGACAACGAGATTGACTCGATCACCTCCAACAACACATGGGTATTGGTTGACCTGCCAGAAGGAGCAAGACCCATCGGATGTAAATGGATCTTCAAGAAGAAGATGAAAGCAGATGGAACCATTGACAAGTTCAAGGCCAGGCTAGTGGCCAAGGGGTTTGCTCAGAAGCAGGGGATCGACTACTTTGACACTTATGCTCCAGTAGCTCGGATGACAACCATCAGATTGTTAATTGCTCTAGCAGCAATACACAAGCTGGTGATACATCAGATGGATGTGAAAACGGCATTCCTTAATAGTGAGCTGACCGAAGAGATCTACATACATTAACCAGAAGGTTTTGTCGTCAGAGGTCTAGAAGACAAAGTCTGCAAGTTGATGAAGTCTCTGTATGGTTTGAAACAAGCTCCCAAAATGTGGCATGAGAAGTTTGACAAGGTGATAAGGTCAAATGGCTATAGGGTCAGTAAAACAGACAAGTGTGTCTATACGAAGTTTGCTGACGGAAAAGGAGTAATCGTATGTCTTTACGTGGACGACATGCTAATCCTAGGTACGGATTTAAGCTGCGTCACAGAGACAAAGAAATTCTTCTCGACCAAGTTCAGTATGAAGGACTTGGGGGATGCCGACGTAATCTTGGGGCTCAAGATCATCTGGACAGGCACTGGAATGGCGTTGTCACAATCTCATTATATTGAGAAGATGCTCACTCGCTACGGGTATCAAGATCTTTCTTTTATTGATACACCGTACCGGAGTGATCAGAAGTTGGAGCCAAATTCGAGGGAAAGCGTCAGGCAGTTGGAGTACGCTAGCGTTATCGGAAGCTTGATGTATGCTACTACTGCCACAAGGCTTGATATAGCTTTTGCAGTGGGAATGCTGAGTCGGTTCACTAGCAATCCAGGCGTTGAGCACTGGAAAGCTGTAAAGCGTGTTATGAGATATCTCAAGAAAACTCAGACATATGCACTTTTCTACAGCGGAGATCCGTCAGTAGTGGAAGGCTTCAGTGATGCTAGCTGGTGTTTAGATATGGAGAGCGAGTATTCCACAGGTGGATTCGTATTCGCCATGGACGGAGCTGCTATATCGTGGAAGTCGAAGAAGCAGACTATGTTATCTCGCTTCTCCATGGAATCTGAATTCTTTGCATTGGATGCTGTTGCAGATGAAGCAGAGTGGCTTCGGGAGCTCATATATGATCTTTCGGTGGTTGGGGCTTAGATACCGACAATACCGATATACTGTGACAACCAGGCGGCAGCAGCAGTGGCATCAAATGAAATCTTCAACGGGAAGAAGAGAACGGTGCGGTTGAAGCACAGAGCAGTACACGATCTTATCAAGAGAGGTGTTATTGCAATGATTGATGTTCGGAGTCAGGAGAACCTGGCGGATCTGTTCACCAAGGGCCTCAAGCGCTAGCTGGTCGATGACACAACTTGTAAAATGGGCTTGAAGGCATTCTGATATTGTATTATTGTATTCCTACCATAAAGTTTTATGCTATTAGTTCAAAGATTTATCTACTAGGCATCTAGCTTTTGGTTCAAAGGAGGACCACTAATCGGAAGAATATCAGGAATGGTGGGTACATGTTCTATTGGACATGGAGAGGTTACGGACCTATAACCACTGTTGTCTACTATTGTTTTCTGCGAAAAATGGTTTCTGTGGGAAGGTTGGCTTAAATGCCTTAATGAGTTCTCAGGCAGAGTGAATGCCTGGAGTGCTTTACAGGAAGCACGGTAGCGCAGCACTACAAGGAGTGTAACTCCATGCTACAGTGGGGTGACTCCACCATGAGGTTCCCAGGTAGGGGTAATGCCTCGGCTTTGTAAGCCAAGTCACAGCGGAGTAGCACCGCAAATAGGCAGGTAGCCTAATGCTGTATGATAATCGTAATAAAAAGAAGTAGACAACACTACAAAGAGGACGATGTCCTCATGTTACAGTGGCTGACACCACGAAAAGGTACCAGGTAGGGTAAAGCCTCGGCTTTGCGAGCCATGTCATAGCGACGTAATACCGCACGGAAGCGCAAGGCTTCATGCTGGATAGTTTGGCACTACAAAGAGGTCTGTGACCTCATGCTACAGTAGTATGACACTACGATGAGGTACCCAGGTGGGGTAAAGCCTCGGCTTTAAGCCATGTCATAGCAGCGTAGCATCGCAAAGAAGCATAATACTTCATGCCATGACTCTTTATAAAGAACTCACCTATAGTGTATGGACAAAGATATCAGGCCGTCTCTTGAGGGTAAACTTGTAGACGCCCAAAAAATTATACACTGAAACCAGGCTGGCACAAGGCCTTCAATGTGCAGCCAGAAGCACAGTTGATGTCATTATGTGAGTAGGAAGAATTGCAGTTATGGTGCATAATTTAAGGCTTAGTCCATTCTTGTTACATGTTGTTATTTAACCTATGCGGGAAGATTCAAGTCGTAGCGACATCTCTCCTAATGCATGATGGGCAGTAACTGTGGGGAACGCTCAACCCATATATTGAGATATGTGGGGATTGTTGGTGTTTTTGCCTTTGGACTAGAAAAGATAGTCCCACATCGGCTACACCAATTGGTGAGTATCTCAATATAATGCATTGCTTGTGTTGAGGTGTGCACATGTGGTGTAGTGGGGCACAAGTTTGTGCCATGTGGAAGTATTTTCCTAGAAGGAAAAAGGATTAAATCCAACAAGGATGCAAGTTAATTTTTGTTGTGCGGACTCGGACTCGGACACGGACTCCAGGATGTCTCGTGCATGCACGGGAGTGTTCAGGGGGGTAGGCGTGGACTGGCACACTTCTATGCTGATTGTGGGATGATCTAAAATATCAAACTCTATTTTTGAGTATTGGTATTTTAGTCCCACATCGGATCACTACCAAAATTTATCGATTTAGCGACGGCCGCATCCGTCGCTAAGACGACGGTAATTACCATTAGCGACCGCTTACCGACGGATATTGGCCAAAAACATCCGTCGGCAATCACCTCGTCGCTAATAACCATCCGTCGCTAAGTTGTCGTCACATGACGGAAAAGCGACGGATAGTCGACGTCACAATACGAAGCATTAGCGACGCATTGCCGACGGAATCTCGTCCACCTCTGCTTTTAAGTACTGAACTGTGTACACAATACCGACGAGCAAAGCCGTCGCTAACCCGTCGCAAAGGCGTATCAGATCGTATCATTTCGTCGCTAATCCGTCGATACCGTCGATATCAAGTGACGGATTAGCGACGGCTTTCTGACGGAAAAGCCGTCGGCCAGCTTCTGGAATTTCATGTCATTTCCAGCAACTTGGCGACGGATAAGTCGTCGCTACGCCGTCGCAATATATCGACCGCATAGCGACGGATTAACCGTCGACCTTGTTCTGGAAATTCTTGTTATTTCCAGAATACGGGCGACGGATATGTCGTCGCTAGTCCGTCGAACAATAAATCATGCCGACTGATTTTCCGTCGATCATCTGTCGCTACCTGGGAATAAATTTCAAATGTCCAGTTAGCGACGGCATAACCGTCGAAAAGTAGTCGGAAACTGGAGACTTCCGTCGTAAAATGGTCACAAGTCCGTCGCTAACTGAGAATATTTTGAAAAAACATTTTCAGCTTTTTAGCTGTTCGCAAAAATTTGCATAAACCAAACCAATATATAATGCACACCAATTATCCAACAATCACATAGACCAAATATATTATGCACACCAATTATCCAAGAATCACATAGACCAAAATATGCACATACGAATTTAATGCACACCAATTATCTAAGAATCATATAGACCAAACCAAATTAATATAAAATAGACATCAGTTATCCGGAAGAGTAACCTAATATCCATCGTTATAATCCGATCATTGCACAAATATTCCAAATTGTTCACAAATATTCCAAAACACATAGGAAAGAGTTGGCCAGTTACAGTAACCTAATATCCAATCCTGACGACCGATCATAGCACAAATATTCCAAAATTTTCACAAATATTCCAAAACACATAGGAAAATCGACTTTGGCCTCAACAAAGACCACAAGTCAGACGATGAATCCTCACAGCCAGGGATGATAGTTGCGTTGAGGCATGTACCATTCTATCAGCCACTTTGCATACGAAGGCTCAATCTGGTTGAGGTCTTCTGTAGGGATAGGAGGGTCAGTCCCGATGCTACTACTCTCTGACGGTGGCTCCTCCTTAGCTTCAAGCTTGGGAGCAATCTCTTCCCTGATGGTCATCGGTTCTTCCTTGACAGTCACCGGCTCTTGTTTGACGACGGAGACTTCCTCCGTGTCGACCTCCAAGGGTTTCTTGCCTCGACCCCTTCCTCGACTAGCAGCACCACCTCGACGAGTCCTAGGAGCCATCTTTCTGACAACAGAAATTTTCATATAGGGTAAAGAAATTTACTCAAGTTATAAAAGTTATGATGTTGGTTTTTTGCGTTCATCATCATTAGAGGGAGCAGCACTCGAAAAGTTGTGACGTTGGTAGCATGAGAGAGTAAAAATCTGTATCACAAGACTAACAGAATTACTATGTAATCATGTACTCACCAATAACCGGATGTAACTGGAGTCTGTACTATCGTGCAGTAATTTGTGGATCCACAGAGATGCTAGATGTACTTAGTATCTAGTGTATCAGATTAGTATCGATCTATCGGTTTGGTATAGGACGTATCATATTGGTATCGTCCTATATCCGATATGTACATGTATCGGCCGAATAGCTAGGATTCATATTGGTCTTATCGATTTGGTATCGGTCATATCCGATAGGTATCGGCCGTGCTGGATTAGTATAGACTATTTTGGATTAGTATCGTGGAAGGTTTAGTAACAATTGTACTTGAATTTCTCTCTTCTCGAGCTAGAATACCGTTGCAAGAGAATCACCAGATCGTGATTGGCCAGTTACAGTAACATACATACTTCATTTTCCATCAGGAAAAGCGAGATTGAAAAGGAAGTATGTATGTTCTGTAACTGGCCATCTACGCTCTCGTGACTCTCTTGGAATGGTAATCTAGCTCTAGAAGAGAGAAATCCAAGTACACTTGTTACTAAACCTTCCACGATACTAATCCGAAATAGTCTATACTAATCCAGCACGGCCGATACCTATCGGATATGACCGATACCAAATCAATAAGACCAATATGACTTAATGGCTATACGGCCGATACATATCGGATAGGACGATACCAATTCGCTAAGGCCAATACCAACCGATACGGTCCATACCAAAACGATAGATCGATACTAATCCGACACGGTCAATACTTATAAGTACCTACGGTCCAGGAGGTTGATCCGCTAGTACATCCATGTACGAACAACGAAGTAGCGATCCATTTCAATTTGGATGTGAAAATCTGTATCGTAAGACAAACTAAACATAATCAGTTCTATTTCACATGCTTAATTGTCAAGTATGGGAACGAATAGCTCAGAACACAACCCAAAATTCATTCTAGATGAACTCACATAATGTTTACAGTCTTGGTCTCAACTGTCTTCGATTCTATGATCCCATGTCTTAGGTTAAATAAATCACTAACCTCATCACGGTGGGTCTTGGTGTAGCACTCAAATGTGGGGCACCCGTAAATTCGTCGACGTTTTAAATCATCGACATTGAGTTTTAAACCCTCACGTAGCCTTTCTGCTTCACTTTTAGGGTCGAGCAGCATCTTCTTGCAAGCTTCGGTCTCCAGATACTTAGTGTCAAGATTCTGGACGCTTTCGTAGAGCATGTCAACGCATCCTAGCGCCAATTTACTCGACAGGAAATTGACGCTAGGATGCGTTGACATGCTCTACGAAAGCGTCCAGAATCTTGACACTAAGTATCTGGAGACCGAAGCTTGCAAGAAGATGCTGCTCGACCCTAGAAGTGAAGCAGAAAGGCTACGTGAGGGTTTAAAACTCAAAGTCGATGATTTAAAACCTCGACGAATTTACGGATGCCCCACATTTGAGTGCTACACCAAGACTCACCGTCTGTATAGTTCGGTTATTGGCACTTGATGTCCCTGTGGTAAGGCAATGGATGAGGATATTGCGTGGGAGGGGGTTGCAGATGGAGGCAACAAGGATGGCGTGTTTGTGAAAGGAGGGAAAGGATACATAATCACAGACGATTTGCATGTAAGGCCATTCTATTCCATGGAGTCTGCGTTGTCTATTTTCCGAAAGCATGGGATCATAGAATCGAAGACAATTGAGACCAAGACTGTAAACATTGGCCGCGATGAGGTTAGTGATTTATGTAACCAAATGTAGTAATCTTATAATTTAAAGTTGGAAGAACATGCAAGTAGCCTTATATATAGTTGCTGCCTCACCAGTCGAATGACTTAATTGCCAAGTATCGGAACGAATGGCTCAGAACACAACCAAAGATTCATTCTAGCATACATTAGTGAGTTCATCTTGATTCTGTTACGTCCTTCAGATACTATATACGATAAAAAAATAGATGATTCACACTAATGTATGCTAGAATGAATCTTGGCTTGTGTTCTGAGCCATCCGTTCTGATCAAGCATCTTCCTTCTCCTCTTCTCCACCATGGCTCTGAACCAATCTGCTCCTCCCTACTTCCCTTCTTCTTATTTAACTCGCTCAGCCACATATGACATCCAGCTCAAGTGTAGAGTCGGGGGAGAAGAAGTGGGCAGGAAGATGAGGGGGAAGCAGCACAGCCGGCGGCATGACCCGGAGGAAGTACATAGGTTTTCTTCAACAGCCGTAGGAGGACTATTTCTCCTACGGCTGTTGAAGAAAATCTCTGTACTTCCTTAGGGTCATGCTGCAGGCTGTGCTGCTTCCCCCTCATCTTCCTGCCCACTTCTGCTCCTCCGACTCTACACTTGAGCTGGATGTCATATGTGGCTGAGAGAGTCAAATAAAAAGAAGGGAAGTAGGGAGGAGCAGATTGGTTCAGAGCCATGGTGGAGGAGAGGAGAAGGAAGATGCTTGATCAGAACGGATGGCTCAGAACACAAGTCAAGATTCATTCTAGCATACATTAGTGTGAATCATCTATGTTTTTATCGTATATAGTATCTGAAGGACGTAACAGAATCAAGATGAACTCACTAATGTAATACTAAGACATCATCTACTACTATATAAGATATAGTGATAGGTTGTCGTATCATCATTGCCGAGGGATGAGGGTCGGAGGACAGGCAAGTTTATCTACGGCTACATAGTTTCTGCCTCGCCAGTCGAATGGCTGCAGGGACTAATGCAAATGGAGCTGAAAAAATATGCATAAACCAAACCAATATATAATGCACACCAATTATCCAAGAATCACATAGACCAAATATGCACATACGAATTTAATGCACGCCAATTATCCAAGAATCATATAGACCAAACCAAATTAATATAAAATAGACATCAATTATCCTGAAGAACGTAACAGAATCAAGATGAACTCACATAATGTAATACTAAGACATCATCTACTACTATATAAGATATAGTGATAGGTTGTCGTATCATCATTGCCGAGGGATGAGGGTCGGAAGACAGTCAACTTTATCTACGGCTACATAGTTTCTGCCTTGCCAGTCGAATGGCTGCAGAGACTATGTCCTGATCACCATGTCGTACCGTAGATCAAATGGAGCTGGAACTGGAGCCAAAATACAGTACTACTTCACCATGTCGTACCATTTTACTCTCTCTCTCTCCTCCCCCCTCTGGCGCTCTCACTCTCTCCGGCGCTCTCACACTACTAATTCCTATGTGTTTTAAGTATGAGAACGGATGGCTCAGAACACAACCCAAGATTCATTCTAGCATACATTAGTGTGAATTATCTATAATCTGTATACATATCATGTCGTATATGTTAACCTTATCGTATCTAGTATCTGAAGGACGTACGTAACAGAATCAAGATGAACTCACTAATGTAATACTAAGACATCATCTACTACTATATAAGATATAGTGATGGGTTGTCGTATCATCATTGCCGAGGGATGAGGGTCGTAGGACAGGCAACTTTATCTACGACAACACAGTTTCTGCATCGCCAGTCGAATGGCTGCAGGGAATATCCGTCACCATGTCGAACCGTAGATTAATGTAATTAATGGAGCTGGAAATATCCGCCGCTAACCGGTAACTAGTCCGTCGCTAACTGAGATTGTCACATACACATATGTATATCACAGCTAGATGTATAGATATATACATCTATACAGAAGCACACAACTGATAGAACTCGCACTGTCCTTGAGACAGTGAACATATACACCATGAATCTAAACCCCATATATATTCACATTTACTAATCCAAACACCACCAAACTAATGAAACACCCAATATGGATAACACATTATTTAGCCAATATATAAACTCAGATGAATTTGAGAAGCAAAGCCACCCGTCGCCCCCGACCAAAGCCCGCCGCCCCAAGCCAGCCGCCCAGCCCCCGACGCCGCCGCCCCAAGCCCACCGCCCAGCCCCCGACCCAAGCCAGCCGTCCAGCCCCTGACGCCCCCGCCCCAAGCCAGCCGTCCAGCCCCCGACGCCGCCGCCCCAAGCCCACCGCCCAGCCCCCGACCCAAGCCAGCCGTCCAGCCCCCGACGCCGCCGCCCCAAGCCCACCGCCCAGCCCCCGACCCAAGCCAGCCGCCCAGCCCCCGACGCCCCCGCCCCAAGCCAGCCGTCCAGCCCCCGACGCCGCCGTCCAGCCCACGACCCAAGCCAGCCGCCCAGCCCCCGACGCCGCCGCCCCAAGCCCACCCCCCAGCCCCCGACCCAAGCCAGCCGCCCAGCCCCCGACGCCGCCGTCCCAAGCCCACCGCCTAGCCCCCGACCCAAGCCAGCCGCCCAGCCCTCGACGCCGCCGCCCCAAGCCCACCGTCCAGCCCCCGACCCAAGCCAGCCGCCCAGCCCCCACGCCCCCGCCCCAAGCCAGCCGCCCAGCCCCCGACGCCGCCGCCCCAAGCCCGCCGCCCAGACCCCGACCCAACCAAGCCGTCCAGCCCCCGACGCCCCAAAACCCCAAGCCCGCCTCCCAGACCCCGACGCCCCCGCCCCAAGCCCACCGCCCAGACCCGACGCCCCAGCCCCAAGCCCGCCGCCTAGCCCCCGACCCAAGCCAGCCGCTAAGCCCCGGACGGCCCAGCCCCAAGCGCGCCGCCCAGCCCACGACACCGCGAGAGAGAGAGAAAGTGAAAGAGAGAGAGAGAGAGAGAGAGAGAGAGAGAGAGAGAGGGTTACCTTCGGTTGAGAGAGAGGAGAGGACGACGACGACGACACCGACGCCGATCACCGAAGCCGACACCGGCGAGAGAGAGAGAGAGAGAGAGAGGGGGAAGGAGAGAGAGTGAATTTGGGGGGAATGCAAAAAGTTCCCCCCGCCGTTTCATTTAAAGTCTGGAACGTAAATATAGCGACGGACTAGCGACTGGTAGATATCCGTCGCCCGGTTGTCGCCCTTTTGGATAAGTGCCGACTGACTATCCGTCGCTACGTCGTCGAAAATATGTCCCGCCAATTTTTTATACTATTCCCGCCAAATATACGACTGTGTTGCGACTACGGAAGATCCGTCGCTATGTTACCGTCAGTCTAGCGACGGTTGAGCGACTTTTCCTCCTCCTAAAATTAAAATAAAAATGGCAAAGGCTTGTAGTCGAAATTCAGTCGCTGAGCGGCCACTAAACGGTCGCTAATACCGACAAAAAAGTTCCGTCGCTAAACATCCGTCGCTAAATGGGTGTATTTTGGTAGTGGATAGGAGAAGAGGTGAAGTCTCAACTCCACTCTATAAATAGAGCCCCTTGGCCTCCTTTGAAAGATGCACCAAGAAGAGAGTTGAGGGAGTCTGTTAAGTCCAGGAAGCCCGTTCAAGTCTCAAATATTAACTTACGAGCGTTCCAGAAGTTCTTCGTGAACTTGCTGGTTCCTGGAAGCTGTTCGTGCTCGTGTGGGGCGAATAAAGCTTTGAGCAACGGTGGTTCATTCACCTCAGCATCTCATTCTAGCCTGTCATCGCTGCTGTTGCCTTTTACAGTAACTTCTTTTTAGAAGCTCTACTGCCGATAGTTGCTTGCACAAAGTCTCTTTAGATTTTTTGTGTATTATGTAGAATCTTTTTTGCTCCTCGTAATTCAGAATCCTCCAGGACCTCTGTTGCACATCTTCTTTAAGGTGCTGCATTTGAAACGTTGTGTGTACAATTGTTTCAGTTTCAGAATTTTCTATCGAAAATTGTGCCTCGGCACTAACAAATTCAATATAATTTAGATTTAAATTCAAATCAACAATCAATCTCCTATATTAGCCAATATCACCCTCCTATAAATAGAACACATCCTCTCCTTCAAAACTTGTAATCCTAGCCCTATTTATAAATATAGGCGAAGAAACCTAAACCCTCGCACCGGCTCCTTTCTTCTCACGCGAGCGTAGCAGACCAATCCCCATTAATGTTCTCGACTGGCTGAAGATTTTATTTCCTTTCCGTCGGCCGCGTCGAACGACACCAATCTGTACGGGTCGTCACCCCCAAGACCTCTCTCTGGACTTGCCATCGCTGCAACCACCACGTGTCTGACGGGCCAGCCTCATTGACCACGTGCCCATGAGAACCGCGCGGAGCCTTCACTTGGCCTGACATCACTGCTGTGCGGTGGAGCCTCACCCACTCGAGCCCTCCGAGCCATGCGGGCAGCCTCGACACGGTCGGCAAGCTGCGTAGGAAATGTAGAACCAGACTTCCTAATAGAAGAAGAAGGAATCCGGTATGCTCTTAATCACACGCTTTAAATATACATGGAAGTTATTTAAGGTGCCATGTGTCCTCCATGGATTTTAAGGAAGCATGGCATATGGCCATCCTCTCCTAAATAGAATAAACGTTGTTTGACATAGTAGCTTCCCAAGACAAGTATAATAAGTTGGTGAAGGATTGTTTTCACTTTAGCCCATATCATTTACTCTTAGTTCAATATAACACTTTAGTCAACAAGGTAACCTATAGTTAGCTTGGTCCAATAATGTATAAGTCAACCTAGTAAATCAAATAGATCGACTAATTAAGAATTAATAGGCAGAAGATAGTTAGGTTTAGTAAATGTATACAAAAGTGTATATATATATATAAGAAAGTATTAAATTTTGATGTATATATATATCTTGTGTAGGACTTGGCATTTGAGAAATTGTTTAAAATTCTTCGATACGGAGTCCGTTCCGACAAACCGAACGACTTGGTCGCGAACAAGTCACTTCAAAAGGTGCGTATCGACTTCGCGAACGTGTGGGCTTTGACGGAATTCAAATTGGTTGTGTGTGCACGACAAATTCAATGCATATCCGTCAAAAACTTCCGTATCGGCCTCTTTGCAAACTAGTCAATTACTTCGTGCACGTTCGTCATCTCGAGACGAAACTTATGACAACAGGACCATGTCATTTTTCTGGTCCCGTATGCCAAGTTTGGTCCAATTCTGAGAAGGTCGACCGAAACATTATTTTGGCGGGCCCGTGACCCGATCCAATAGGCAAATTTGTGCGCGGCCCACCAAAATTCAACTTTGGACATACCTTTGGGTTCGTATTATCAAACCAGATCCGTAGACATGTAGTTTGAAGATTTAGAGACCGTAGGTGCTGGCATACTTTTCAGTGCAAAGCGGGTCCAATAGCGGATACCGTTTTAACCCAAAATTACCGTTTTGCTCCTGTGTCCAGAATTGGACTTATGGGTAGGCTATCCTAGCTAATTTGTATATTCTGAACACATTGATAACGTCTATTTCAGCATCCGAAGTTGTATGCAGGAGTTGGACTTTCTTGGCTCAGTAATTGATTAGATATTGTTGGTTCTACGCGCTACACCAGGCAAGTACACCTTGCAAATTTTATAATATTTACATGTTTTTCTATATTTTTATTCTTTCTTACTTGGTTACCTATTTCTCTTGCTTTATGTTATTGTTACTTTCTATTTTTACATGCACGTAGACTGTTAATCATTTTTTATGTTACTTTTTCTATCTTTCTTATCTTATTCATGTCTAGTGATAGTACTGCTACGCCTGTGCCATGTTTTCCTGACCCGTTTGATCCGTACTTGACTTAGATATGACTAGATAGACTTGACTTCCTAGTACCTTAGGAGAGAATGTTTTATTAGCCGTGGCTATACCTCTATTATTAGTGCCTCCCCGGGCTACGATAGAGAACCTGTTATAGGACTATTAGTGTCTCACTGGGCTGCAGTTTTTTTTACATGCACCTATAGCCATGATTAATATTATACTCTCATGACATGTCACCATCCATAGAGTTTCTTTATGTGTTATTCTTTTCTCTTCTGGTTATTTATATTTTTTCTGCATGTTATTTACTGTACAGTAGGCATGTATATTGTGTGTCTTGCTATTCCCCTGAGGACCTGGTGATCTCTCCTGGTATTAGATGAAGGTATGATGCACTTATGGAGGATGACTGCTACACCAAGACCGTATGTATATTTAGTTGATGTTTTATCATTCTCTTCCTTATTTATATTTCATCCTATATTTGATTCTCGCTGTTATTAGCCTAGTCTATTACAAGCTTTTATTTTCTTTTAGCTTGGTCATGATAAATATGTTATTGGGATCCACTCTAATACATTTATCTATTCTAGAATCAGTGTATTATAGTCTGATCAGCCTTATTACACTTGATTCGTTATTGTTACCGATTTTTAGTGGATTGAGATGTAGTTGATTCTAGAACAACCAGACAACTTATACGTATTCGAGCCGGACTAGAGTCCTCCCGATGCGTAGCTGGCATGTATACGTATCCTAGTCCTACGTATTTTGGGACTAGGACATTACAATATCGATATCCATCTTTGAAATAGTAAAAGCATACAGTGAAACATAGCAGTTTATCTCAATTCTTACCACGACCGTATTCGTCCCTACATAAAATAGAGATAATAATTACTACCTGCATAAGATAATAGGTGAGCATGCTACTATCTTATATGTGCGTTCATTGGTGTTACACACCACTTGAGACTATCTCATCGACATTTTGATCCTTTCAGCCTAGGTTGCGAACCTAGCTAAAAGTTCCACAACGCGTCAATGCCGTATCACGATTGTTCATTCTCCCGTGTTCGATTCTGTTCCGATGTCCCGGATACCGTTTCGAGGAAAACTAACTTGTGCACAAGTTGTCCATGACCATGCTAATGCGTGAACAATTTACTATATTAAAACAGATTGCACAGCGTGGACAGTATTGAGCAACATTATCATTTTTTCCAACTCATGTAATGATTCATTTTCCCCAAAGTCGTACTTCCGATCTGGCGTCCCGTAGGCACCAATTTTCCAAGGTACCGTAAGCCGCGACCAACGTTTCATTTTATTTTACAGAACATGAAATAGTCTATCTCTTTTCTAGAAGCTTATCTTTTCTTTTTTCGATGTGAAACTTATATTTTTAGAGTAAATTACTCTAATCAATACATTTTTTTTCGTGTTCTTGATCTTAGTGGATTGACATACATTTAACTTGGCATCATCGATTTGAATAAGTTCGAGGCAAAATAATTTTGTTTGCGGAAAGGAGTAAAAAAGAAGGGGCCGAACCACCCACCAAGTATTTGATTGTGCCGAAAGTCAAAACTCTTTGCAACGTTCAAGCTTCAATTACGCGAGCTCCTGCATTGACACCAACACTTAGTTACAATACCTTCTTTAATCATTCGTTTCAAAATTCGTAGAATGCATTCAGAAATTGACGCGAAAACACATTCATCAAAACCAAGCAGCAAAAACTAAAGAAAATCGTACAACAGTCTGATTCTATCGAAGAAACTCTTATATAGAGCTCACTCGTCGAGACGCAGCCTGCTGCATCTAGGACTTATTCCAATAGAAGTCGTTCCATTAGTTGGATCGATTCTCGTAACATTCGTCCAAATCGATTTGTTTGATGTCGCAAGGCATTATCAAATACTAAGCTTAGCGATCCAGTCAGACTAGTCATCTAAGTTCCCGACTGAGTCTGACTCGCCGTAAGCATATTATATAGTATGCCGTATATCGGGACGGGTACTACAACTTGGTGGACAAAACTTGTGGTCTCCTACAAATGGACACTAAACCCATTGTAGCCATCACCATAACACTCATTAGGACCTCAATCTACTTCATATTAGTCATGGGAGGGGTCTCCTACATGAATGCATGAAATTTGACCATAGAAAAGTAAGTTTAAAGGGTTATACCTATGTAGAAGGAAGCCTACACAATGCTCCACGAATTTGGGAAAGATGGATGAAGAATGGGCTCTCAAATCCTTGCTAGAGCCTCCACCAGGCCTTCTTGAGCTCCTCAAGCCTTAGCACAACAAAGGGAAGAAAGAGGAGACAATTTGGAAGAGTATGTAATGAAGGAATGGGTGAAAACCCTAATGGAATGGTGGCTGCCATTTGAGGGTTTGTGGAGTTTAAATAGAGTCGTGTCAAGCCCTAAACTCTTCATTACACTTAGTATTAGGAAGTTCCTTAAGGGTGGTTTGGCCCTAATTAATGCTTGTAATCAACCTAGCCATGACTAGAGTCTAATTAATCAACCTATTGATCAAGTCAAATTAAATGGGGTCCACCACGTCTAATGAATAAGCTAGTCTACTAATAAATACAACCATCATATTAAATAAAAAATATACAAAAAATGTGAAATGAAAGAAATACCCTTGTCCTAGAAAAGTGGTAGTGACACGGAGTCTTTATTGTTAGGTGCAATTTCCCAGAAAGATCGACCCTTCACGTCCCCTAAAAGATAAACTCTGAGCGTGCCATCCCTCGAGCCGACGCTGGGCGTACACCAACAAACTCTGGCACTTTGTCTCCCAAGCATAGTTGATAGATAGAGGTAAGGTATCTCATTGGGAGGGTACCCTTCTCCATACCCAGATACGCCGCAATCACATCCTTCTGTTGGCAGGAATGATTGAAATGCACCATGCTTTTGTCTTTATTAAGATGTAAACCTATAAAGTTCCCAAACTGCTGTAAAATCCCCTGCAAGCTCTCAATCCCCTTTCTCATGGGATTCATGAATAACAACAAGTCATCTGCATAAATAAGGTGAGACACATGGGGTCGAACCATCCTACATAAAGGGGTGATCTCCTTCTTGTTAACCGCTATGTCCATTAAGCACGTGAAGTACTCCATGACCAACGTAAACAAGTATGGAGAGATCGGGTCTCCCTGTCACAATCACCACGTGCTCCTAATAAATCCATACGGCTGGCCTTGGATCATAACCGAAAAGGATGGAGTCGATATACACTCCCTGATCTTGTCGACCCAAACACTGTCAAAGCCCATCGCCAATATGACATGGCATACAAAGCTCCTATTCACAGTATCATACGCCTTTTTCAGATCCAGTTTGAGATAGGCTTTCTCCCCTGGGGTTGTTGAAATCGCGGACCAACTTATGTGCTAACAAGCTGTTGTCGGATATAGATCGACCTTGATAAATGCCGCTTGGTTATGTGACACCAACTTTTACATATTTCCTTCCATCCTCCTGCACATTAAGTCTGTAATGATTTTGTACATGTAGTTGCAGCATGCAATTGGGCGAAAGTCACTAAACAACGTGGCCCCTTTTTTCAGTATGAGAGTAAGGAACGTGTGGTTTAGCTCCCGGAGCAGCCTCCCATTCGTCCAGAAGTCCTGAAAAATCTCCAAGACATCTACCTTCAGCTCTTGCCAATGCACCTTGTAAAAATGGCTTCCAAATCAGTCATGGCTGGGCGACTTGTTGGGGTCTGTATTCTTGACAACTGCCTCCACCTCCTACATCGTGACTGGGGCCAGAAGGATATTGTTTCCCTTAGGTGTGACTACTCGCATGCAAATAATATCAGGAAAAACTGACATGTAATCAACTTGATTGTATAAATCGGTATAAAACCTTACCACCTCCTTCTGTAGTGCCTTTGCTTCCTCGACCTTCTTTCCATTAACATCTATAAGCTTGGATAGGTGGTTACGATGCTCTCTAGCGCGGATAACATCATAGAAGAACTTCGAGCATTTGTCCCATTCCCAAAGCTATGTGCACTTCGCTCGTTGCGCAAGTTCGATTTCCTCCTGCATCCGCAACCGGCTCACATCCGCATACGCTAGCCTCTCCTCTGATGCATGATCCTCGTTCAGCATATCATCCTACAAGGCTGCCTGCAAGCTTCGAAGTTGCTCTTCCTTGTCTACTAATGGTGTCTGCCCCATGTGTCTTGCCCAGGTCTTCAAATTTGCCTTGATTAACTTCAGTCTGGACACCAAGCGGAACTGTGCATTCCCGGAGATCCTCACCCGCATGCCCTTCGCAACACTGCCTTGTACCCATCCATAGCACTCCATTTGTTGTTATACCAGTACGGGCGAGATTTTGGTTTGTCCCCCTCGATGAGACAGACACGAAGGGGTAAGTGGTCACTCGTGCCAGCATGTAGGCTTTCTACCACCATATTAGGGAATGTCCCGATCCAACTACAAATGGCTAATGCCCGATCGAGTTGGCATGCGACCCGCTTGTGTGTAGCTTTGTTGTGTCAGGACTAAAGATGTCCTGATCTTTCCAACATATGCAGTCCAGCTTGGAGGAGGCAACTCTGAAAGTCCTGAAGAATCATGTCTGGCACCTCCCTGCCTCCCACCTTTCATGCTTAAATAATAAGGCATTATAATCACCCATTGGATGAGCGGGAGATGGAGGTTTGCTTCAGCTAGGTGGCTAATACGAATGATCTCTCTCTAGAGCATTTCTATGTTTCTCCTGTCATTATGGCCATATATCGCTCCAAACAGGAACGACAGACCGTCTTTATTAGAGAAATTGAGTACAATCAACTTATCAGAGAGGTGTAATACCTGGCCGTCCTAAGTGTTGCTGTCCCATCTCACCCAAACTTGCGCCGTGTCACATAACTCTAAGTTGTTGACCTGCCTCCATTGTTCATGCGTCCTCTTGTCTATGGTCTTCAGAGACCTTATTTTAGTCTCCATGAGTGCTACAATAGTACACTTCTCGTGCTGTACTACTTCACGAATCTCTCTCCATCTGCCCAAAGAACAAGCCCCTCAAACATTCCAGGAAAGGATCGACATCAATCAACCAGAGGACGCCTATTAATCCCTTCAAGAATGTTAGCTGGGTGACTAACTTCCTCCCGCACTTCTTCTTCCCCAATGTCCCCACGTTGTGATGTGTCTTCTGCAACTGCCACTGCTTCCCGCATCCGCTCGACAGCCCATCTCGAATTTTCTATGCATAGCTTGGCTCCGTCATTGGTATCGGTTGGTGCCCTGGTTGCATCTTCTTTAGAGGCGGTAGCCCGCCTCTTTCTACTAATCGGCTCTACAGCGTCAGTTTTTGATCCTCCCTTCAAGTGCGCACCTCCCCCTCCTCCTTTGCCGCTACCCTGCTTAGCTCCTTGGCGCCCTTTAGTTTCATGTAAACCCTTTGGGGGCATTTGGTATGCGGAATACTATATAGTCGGGAATTCTATATTCCCGGGAATCAAATTCCAAGGAATTAAATTCCCGGGAAAATTATATTTTCATGTTTGGTGACAATATAAATATTCCCGAGAAAAAAATAAAAAATAATAATAACGAAAAAAATGAACAAATATAAAAAAAATCGGTAAAAGGACAAAAACCGGTAAAAATGAAAAAATATTAAAAACGACAAAATAACAAAAAACGACAAAAACGATAAAGAACGACGAAAAATCGGTTAAAACGACAAAAATGACCAAAAAGCGACAAAAAATGTATAAACGACAAAAAATAACAAAAAAAGGGTAAAAACGAAAAAACAACCAAAATACGACAAAAACGACATAAAATCGATAAAAACGACAATAAAAACCAAAATGCGGCAAAAACGACGAAAAAAAAAATCGGTTAAAACGACAAAAAAATGACAAAAAAATCGGTTAAAATAAATAATCGATAAAACGACAAAAAAGAACACAAAATCGGTTAAAACGACAAAAAAATCGGTTAAAACGACAAAAAATAACCAAAAAACGACAAAAACGACAAAAAACGGTAAAAGCGACAAAAATGATAAAAAAAAACGACATAAAATAAGTAAAAATGACCAAAAAGCGAAAAAAACGACAAAAACGACTAAAATTGGTAAAAACAGCAAAAAAAACTAAAGAAATGACAAAAAATCGCTTAAAACGACAAAAATTGACAAAAAAGCGACAAAAAGGACAAAGTTGGATAAAAATGACAAAAAATAATCAAAGAGTGACAAAAAAGACAAAAAAGGGTAAAAATGACAAAAAATTGCTTAAAACGACAAAAAATTGGTAAAAACAACATAAAATGACAAAAAAGCGATAAAAACGACAAAAAATATTCAAAAGTGACAAAAAAGACAAAAAATGAGTAAAAAAGACAAAAAATTGCTTAAAACGACAAAAAATTGGTAAAAACGAAAAAATGACAAAAAAGCGGTAAAAACGACAAAAAATATCAAAAAGTGACAAAAAAGACAAAAATGGGTAAAAACGACAAAAAATCGCTTAAACGACAAAAAATTGGTAAAAACGATAAAAAAGTGACAAAAAAGCGATAAAAACGACAAAAAAAAAATCAAAAAGTGACAAAAAAAGATAAAAAATGGGTAAAAAAACGACAAAAAAATTGCTTAAAACGACAAAAAATGGTAAAAACGACAAAAAATGACAAAAAACTGATAAAAACGACAAAAAATAATAAAAAAGTGACAAAAAAGACAAAAAATGGGTAAAAAACAACAAACAAAATCGCTTAAAACGACAAAAAATTGGTAAAAACGACAAAAAATGAAAAAAACCCGATGAAAACGACAAAAAAAATCAAAAAGTGACAAAAAAGACAAAAAATGGGTAAAAACGACAAAAAAATTGCTTAAAACGACAAAAAATTGGTAAAAAACGACAAAAAATGACAAAAAAAAACGATAAAAACGACAAAAAAGAAAAAAATGTTCAAAACTAATCAAAATTGATCAAAAAAGAAGAAAAAAATTTAAACAATTTTTTTTTTGCCCGGGCAAAAAAAAAAATACCCACCTATTCTCAAGGGATAGAATTTTCATGTTTTGTGGTTAAACTATTTACCCGGGTATTTATAATTTCCGGGAATAAATTTTATATAAGCCAAACAAACGTGGTAATAGATTCTCATCTTAAATTTTCCCGGGAATAAAAAAAAATATCGCGTACCAAACGCCCCCTTTGTGCTTGGAAGGTTACATGCTGGCCCGGAGCAAATCCGGTAATGAAATCCATCGTGTTTGTATTCCCAACTTGTTGAGTTGTATCTACCACGTCCGTCGACGTTGCTAGTGGGGTTGCTTCCACCTCCATCCCTTTCTCGAGGCCTATATCAGTTTCAAAGTACTGTCCCTGGCTTGTACGTCCCATACTCTGATGAGGGACCTCAGCGTTAGGAATCTGAGTCCGAAGCCACCGCCCCCTCTCGTCCTACCATTGACAGGAATGATAGGTAAACGTCCTTCATATTCTCCTGGCCACCCTTTCCGCTGCTCATCCGCTCACTGGCCTGATTATTAACACAACTGGGCCCACCTTCCCCCACCGTACACTCCTTGAGGGGGGAGTCCAAAAGAATTACAGTGACGGCATGTCAGCGGTACTCATTCATACTCCATCCGTTGTTGAAAAACTTTCCCTAATGGGATATCATACTCCAGCGCCAATGGTAGCTCTCGACCCGCCTTAATTTCAACAAAAACTCCTACGTATCCTATCTGAATGTGGTAGGTGGTAGATTCATCCGCCTTTATAGACTTACCAATTAAACTGGCCAGTTTCATGATCATGGATATCTTATTGCCGGGGTACAATTTTTCGCTGGAAAACTGAGAATTCGTAACAATTGTAAAAACAATCGTTATTACGTAACACTTCACAGAAGGTACGTAACAAAAATTACACTAATGCAACACTTCACAGAAGGTGCACAGATTTCTACCAACGCAACACTTCACCGAAGGTGCGCTAATAGAATTCTGATAAACGAAGAAGGTGACAGGCGAAAGATGAAAAAACTCCTGCTGGGGTGAATGATCACCGTTGCTCAAAGCTTTATTCGCCCCACACGAGTAGCTTACAGGAACCAGCAAGTTCGTTGGAGAACTTGGAACACTCTTGCTCTTCTGACTCCTCGGATGAACACGAACTCCCGTGCAAAACTCAACGCTGGTACAATACCTCTCTTCTCTCTTAAAGCTTCTAAACACTTGTAAACTTTCTGTTTACTACCTGTGTATTAGTTCCTTCCTGTGAGAGAGAAGGAGGAGACCTTATATAGGCCCCTGCAATAACTGCTCGGTTAGCACAATGTTAGGGACGTGATAATAACCACCCCGAACATGGAGCAACCGCTCAGAACATGCAAAGACACGTTCTGCCGTAAGTTGTGCCACTCGCGTAACCAGCGTGATTTGCACTTTACGCACACAGCCCCTTTATGCACCCTACGCGTAATGCTTTACGCAACTCTACGCAACCTGCCACTTTACGCACACAGCCATTTTACGCAACCCACGCGTAATGCTCTACGCAGTCTACGCAACCTGTACCGCGCGTAACGCGCACACTGCGTACACTACGCACTCTACGCACGCTGCGTACACTGCACATGCTGCGCACACTACGCACATTGTGCGTATTAGGCTGCATAACTGGGTTGACATAACTGGGATCACGTAACGAGGCCCGCATAACGTGGCGTCCGTAACTGGGCTCGCGTAACGGGCCGCGTAACTGGGCTCGCGTAACATAGCCGCGCAAGTGGCTCGCGTAACGAGCGCAACTTAAGCACACTATGCACCTAGCGACGATGCTGACGTGCTAAGTGCAAAGTGCGCCAACAAAATGCCACATTACGCCTCATGAGCCCTTAAGCCCAAGCCCGAGTCCGTGTCCGAGTCTAGGAGAGATGTCGCGATGATATGAATCTTCTCGCATGGGTAAAACGACAGACTATAATACAAGAATGGACTAAGCCTTGAATTCTGCACCATAGCTGAAGTTGTTCCCACTCACATAATGTAGTCATATGTGCTTCTGGCTATGCACATTAAAGGCTCTGTGCCAGTCTGGTTTCAGTGTATACTTTTGGGCGTCTACAAGTTTACCCTCAAGAGATGGCCTGATATCTCTGTCCATACACTATAGGTGAGTTCATTATAAAGAGACATGGCATGGAACTCTTTACGCTCCTTACGGTACTACGTCGCTATGACATGGCCCGAAGCCAAGGCATTACCCCTTCCTGGGAATCACCCCATATAAGGGAACCTTTGTAGTGTCATACTACTGTAGCATGAGACAACTGCCTCTTTGTAGTGCCAAACTACTCAGCATGAAGCCTTAGGCTCCCTTGCGGTGTTGTGCCGCAACGACATGGCTTGCAAGGCCGAGGCTTTATCCCTAACTGGGTACTTCATTGTGGTGTCGTGCCACTGTAACATGAGGAACTCCTCCTCTTTGTAGTGCTGACTACACCCTTCTTTATTTTAACATACAGCATTAAGCTGACTACCTATTTACGGTGCTACGCCGCTGTGACTTGGCCTGCAAAGTCGAGGCTTTATCCTATTCTTGGGCAGCACCCCATATATAGGAACCTCATCGTGGAGTCACCCCACTGTAGCATGGAGTTTCACTCCTTGTAGTGCTGCTCTACCGTGCTTCCTGTAAAGCACACACCAGACATTCACTCTGCCTGAGAACTCATTAAGGCAATTAAGCCAACCTTCCCACAGGAACCGTTTTCCACAGAAAACAACAGTAGACAACAATGGTTATAGGCCCGTAACCTCTCTATGCCCAATAGAACATGTACCCTCCATTTTTGATATTCTTCCAGTTAATGGTCCTCCCTTGAACCAAAAGCTAGATGCCTAGTAGATAAATCTTTAAACTAATAGCATAAAACTTTAAGGCGGGAATACAATAACTAATATCAGAATGCCTTCAAGCCCATTTTACATGCTGAGTCATCGACCAGCTGGCGCTTGAGGCCCTTGGTGAACGGATCCGCCAAATATTTCTGACTCCGAACATCAATCACTGTAATTACACCTCTTTTAATAAGATCGTGTACTGTCCTGTGCTTTAACCGCACAGTCCTCTTCTTTCCATTGAAGAGGTCATTTGATGCCACCGCCACAGTCGCCTGGTTGTCGCAGTATATCAGTATTGCCGATATTTGCGCCCCAACCACCGAAAGATCATACATGAGCTCCCGAAGCCATTCTGCTTCCTTGGCTACGGTGTTAAGTACAAAGAACTCAGATTCCATGGATGACCGCGAGAGCATTGTCTGCTTCTTCGACTTCCATGATATAGCAGCTTCACCCATTGTGAAAATATATCCACCTGTGGACCTCTCGCTCTCCAAATCTGAGCACCAGCTGGCATCACTGAAGCCTTCAACTACCTGCAGATCTCCGCTGTAGTACAATGCATATTGTAACATCCAGTTTTCCAGATGAGGGTAATTTTGAAATTTTGTGATTATAATTATAAATTAATGATATTTATTTCATATTGTGATTTTTAGTGATTTTTAATTATTTTTAAACTATTTAAATTCATGACTTGTGATTTGGTGTCTTGTTAGTGTAACCCTAGAGCCTAGCCATGTGATTAGGATGTTTAATTAGTACATTTTAGCCTAGAGGGTATTTTGGGTCATTTTAGGATTTATTTGAATTTAATATATTTTATTAGGAATTTCTGAATAATTTAATTGAATAGTGTGATTTAAATACTAATATAATTATTGTCTTGTGTTTACGGTTAGCCTAACCTAGATTGGACCTAACCTAGATGAGTCATGACTAACTTAGTGAGCCACTTTGAGAATTAGATGAGTTGGTTAAGGGGTTAAGTCAAGTTTAGTCATAGTCTTGAGTTAGTATAGCTAAAACCTAGAATCAATATGGACCATAGATCCTTAGTAGGGAGATGAGAGCCATAGATTGGGCACTAAACCCTAGGATGACCAGCCATGTAGTGGTTTCCCCCTATATAAGCCTTCATGTTGAACTCTTGCCTCTTTTTTTTATCATTCTTGCAAGTCTTGAAGAGAAAGAGGTATAGCCATCTTTCCCAATCCATAACTTTCCCATTTTAACTCCATTTTGGCTCAAACCACTTGCATTGGATTCTAATTGTCTTCCTCTTGCTGTTCATGGAGAGTTTTCTCAGGCTTGAGGCAATTTGGAGAGTTTGGCTAACAAGGAGAAACCCCCATTTGGAGCTTTCCATTGGAATTTCAACATATAGGTAACTTCCTATTCCTTCCATAGAAATTCGTTTTCTTTGCATGATTAGGAAGCCCTAGGTTCCCTCTCTCTGTTGGTATAGGCATTGTTAGTGTCACTCCCCAATCCTGGAATACGTATTTTAATACGTAAACCGATAAATTATATTTACCTTGTATTTATACGATATTTATTATGCTGTATTTCTTCATGCATTTTGTCACGACCCGCACCCGCTTTTCGGATACGAGACGTGTCCAAGCCAGCCTACGCCGCAGAGTCGGCGGTAGAACGCTGTCAAGCCCGCAAGAAAATAAATGCTCAAAATAAACAATATTGCTGCTCATTCACATTTCTAAGTTATTACAACATTATATTTAAAAGAAAAACAAAGTTTTACAATTAATGAAATGATACAACTCTTTCTATTTCTAGGTCGTCTTCAGCATACCCAAGTTCTCCCAGTGCTAACAGTGATCGCGGCTAAACCTGAAAAATGTTGGTTATCCAGTCAGGATTGGAACAAGTACACAAACCGACGGCAATGCAAAACACAATAGAATTAACAAGACATGAAAATAGCATATGAGATATGAAAGCTGTAAGAAAACTGATGACATAGCACGAGAGAGAAATAAACAAGAAAAAACTAATAAAAGACATCTATCTAGGTGGTGTGAAATATCCTTTTCGACATGTGAACGGCTAGGGGGTAAATCCGGCATCTACACGTGCCGTGTGCAGATGCTATTGTTCACGAATAGACATCGGGATATTTTCTGGGTAGTCCACATGTCTACTAAGATATTTTCCCTCCCGACTACTCCGTGTGACGAGCGTGTCAACAAGCAGCAAGATATATGTATAGACATGAAATGAAAAGACTACTATGAATCAGAAAGCAATCAGAAAGTGCACTTGCCTGAGGTCCTTAGCTGGAGAAACCAATAATAAATACCACTCACGAGCCAATCAATCAACACATGCAGAAGTCTCCGGATGCTGAAATAAATAGTACCAACGTTCTCAGAATAGTCAAATTAGCTAGGATTGCCTGTCCTTAAGTCCAATTCTGGACACAGGGGCAAAACGGTAATTTCGGGCAAAACGATGTCCGCCGTTGGACCCGCTTTGCACCGAAAAGCGTGCCAGAGTCAAAGGTCTCTAAAGTCATCAAACTACATGTCTACGGATTCAGTTTTCCGATACGAACCCAACCGTATGTCCAGAGTTGGATTTCGGCGGGCCGTGCACAAAATCGCCCGTTGAGTGGAACCGTGGGGCCCGCAAAACGACGTCGATTTCAACTGTCTCAGAATCGGACCAAACTTGGCATACAGGACCAGAAAAATGATACGGTCATGTTGGCGCAAGTTTCGTCTCGATCTGACGAGCGTGCACAAATTTATGACTGAATTTGCATTGGACGGATACGGGGCGATTTCGACGGATACGCGTCGAATTCGTCGCGCACACGCGACCAATTTGAATTCCGTCAAAGCCCACACGACCACGAAGCTGTTACGCAGCTTTCGATGACTTCGGTGCGCGACCACGTCACCCGGAATGGCGGGACGGACGTCGTGTGGAGTGATTTTCTAAGTTTTAAAACAGGTTTTTCCGAGTTTTCAACTCGATTTATCTTAACATGTACTGATTAATAAAATAATCTAGAAATAGGGTTTGAAAGCTGGTTAGGTTGTCTAAAATCATGTTCAAATGGTTTTCTTAGTTTCGCGTTATCTTAGTCGGAAATCGACCGCTAACATTGGTTCTCGGGGCAGTTTCTTTATTCAGAAAATCTGGATTTTTCCTAGTTTTGGGTACCGATTTTCGTTGCGTACAAGGCGAGGTAAAAAGTACTATCTGAAGGGAATTACAGTCGTATAGGTTGTAGTCGTACCTGAGAAGACGGATCTCAAAACGACGGATCATACGCGACGAAGCATCTCCGCGAAGTGGGTTCGATACAGCCCGGTACTGCTGTCGTCCCTGCTCTTCCGCGCGCGCGTGCGAATACTGGCCGCTGCTCCGCCGCCCACGGCGGCGGGGATCGTCGGGGGTGCGCCCAGGCTCGAGCAATGCATCTGGGGTGGTGGCGCGGCTGTTTGGTTTTAGGGTTTTGGAAATCGCGAGACTCCTCTGCTTCTCGACTTATATCCGCGCAAAGGGGGGTCGGGTCTGCCTCTCGGCTGCTACTGCTATGGAGTAGCAGAAGTTGTGGGGCTCTGGGCTTGCTTGGCTGCCCATTGGTTGGGCCTTAGTTAATTTAGTATGTATATAGATAGCAGTTTTCTTGTATTACAAAGGAGGGAAAGAAGTTTAGTACTGTGCAATTCTTAAGGGTGGGGTCGGGCTCATGTGCTCGGAAAGTTTGGGTGTGGTCCCCCCTGTGGGCTGCTGGCCGAATATTTGGATTGGGAGTGAGTTAACTTGGGTTACTAATTTATTATAAAAAATGAGTATAGCTGTAACTTATACAATATATATACCTAAAAACATTTCTATCTGTAACTTCTCGTTGAACCTAATAAAAATCATAATTTCTAAAGTAGGTCTTTCACGTAAAATTGTGCACACGAAACAATATTTATTTACGAAAATCTAAAAATACCATTAATAAAATAATTAAAAATAAACTATTTCTAAATTTTCGGGAAAGGGGAGCTACAAATCTACCCACCTTAAAATAATTTCGTCCTCGAAATTCTAACTCATAGCTATGCCAAAATCCAAACAAAAAAATAAAAATATAAATAAAATACAAATACAAATAAAATAAAGTAATTCCATTATTACCACAATATCCTCGAATTTTAATTTGTCAAAAATATTTATAACTTTGAATCCTTGAGGGCTTCTACCCACCTTTGGTCACACTACTCCTCAAACTAAAATCTTATAATCTACTAACTAGTGGCTAATAACTCTTCTAAAATTTCTAGGACATATGGTATTTATAATACCCTCGCATCTATCAAACAACCCAAAATCTGACAAGCAACAAATTTATACAAGCAGCTAAGAAATATTGCTGAATTCTAATAAGTGTGACCATTCGTCACTCTACCAAGGGGGGAACAGGAAGATAAGGAAAAATAATCGAGGGAGAATAAGAAGTTTCTAGAGCGGTAAAGAGTATCCAATGATACAGAAGAAGGAAAATTTATGAACCACTGTCTTATTGGCTAGATTGGCTACTCTAGTTCAGTCATTTGCTAAATCTAAGATTTGTTCGTTCTGCAACCTGTGAAATACAAAAGTCTCGTAATCAAGGTTCCATAATAGAACGAATTTGAGAAATCAAGTTTGTAGTCTTAATGGGTTCTCTATCTGGACATCAGTCGTTGCTTGGATGAACATTGAGTTTCGATCTATATGGACTATACAAGATCCAATGATAAAACTATTCCTGCTGGATTAGGGTATTCCAGAATAGGTTTCCACCCCACGGGTTGAGCCAGTTGTCTGTCAGGTTGTTTAGCTAGGTCTCTCCAGTCCAAAAGGCACCTTCCGTGACTTTTGTGTTTAAGTAGCACATGAGACCTCAATTGGGTGGCACCCTAGTGGCATATGCGTAGTGGGCTTCGAGTAGCTCACAACCATATTGGGTCGAAGGAATTGAGTCAAGGTTGAGTCTCTAATGGAAGTTGGAAAGTATACCGGTACCGTGGTAAGGGTTATAGCTAGTCCTCTTAACCTGAAAGTCGTAGCACAAAAATACAGTACAAGGGGACGGGTTTGAGTGGGACATGACATACCTAGATGAAGGTGAACTCGTCTAGATCTTACATGTGAAATCTGTTGGATGGTAACAGCTGGTCTCGTGCTCCGAATATTAATGACACGGCCGGGGACACAAAAGGATTAAATGAAAAGTGGGAGTCCATGGGCCACTAGTTGTCATGCTAATGAATATTATACTAATTAATTGGTAATACTGGTATATCCTAGAATTGAGAAGGCTTACTGTCTACCCACCTTAGAAGTTAGGACACAGTATTTGTTAGAGGCTCACCACACTTGGTCTCTTGAGAATAGGTAATCTCCTAGGTTGGCATTTGGTCTAGGGAAGATCCTAATCATTCTCGAACTTCGATGATTAGAAGATCAAGATAGTAGGTTTAGTGTCGAAGGGAGGATGAGCAACTCGAGGCAAGGTTCCAATCACAGGGCTGGCTGATGGTAGTTACACTTGCATATACCATTATCATATCCATGGGGATACTCTATATCTATCTATCAATTACGTGATTTCGTCTTTCTAATCGGTGAAAGACAAAACAATAAGAGTTCAAGAGGGATGTCACTGAATACGATTACGTGATTCAAAGGCGAGTGTATAATTCAAAAGGAATTGTCAAAGCAGTCGTGGATGAGATCCTAGAGAGATCTACATCTCAGTCCACGTAGGAAAATTAGATGAAGGGCGAACCAAATGCATCATGGTTGATCAGACCGTAATACAATAATTCTGATTAGACAATATGTTAGCGGGCGTCCCCAATAAACAGATGTCTTGAATCAAGCTCGATAAAAGAGTAAGCTTGCAAAAAACTAGGCTGTAATAGCTGCGTTGGTCAAGATAGTCAAAATACAAGTACGCGAGATTTTTGGAAAGGAGGTACAAGTAGTTCGAGTTTTGTGAGGATCAAAATCCAACTCGAAGTTTATACACAATTAATAGAATCAAAAATTACAAACTAACTCCTTACAACAAAAGAGAATTTTAAAATAGGCAATTCTAACTTATGATATAAGATTTATATCTAATAAAGCAAAAGAAAGTTAAACAGTTCATCAAGGTTAAAACTTTAATTCTAGGTAAGCCTAACATAGCAAACGAATAGTATATCCACATGGGGTCATATCCTCATATCAAGGTAAGAATGTACCTATAGGGTTCTAGCAAGCAATCAAAAATTTCTAAATTGTATGGCCTATCTAGCATCCTTAACTACCCAACGGTCAATTTGAACTAGGGACTCATAGTCCTAGTTATTCTCCTAATTCATTTTAATCCTAATTGTGAATGAGCAATTCTTGGTCGCAGGCTCGCAGCAGTACGACTAATATGGTACTACCACGAGTTCGCAATCTTTTGCGAAAACTGACCTGCATGGGCCACCACAAAAACTTGTCACGACCCGCACCCGCTTTTCGGATACGAGACGTGTCCAAGCCAGCCTACGCCGCAGAGTCGGCGGTAGAACGCTGTCAAGCCCGCAAGAAATAAATGCTCAAAATAAACAATATTGCTGCTCATTCACATTTCTAAGTTATTACAACATTTATATTTAAAAGAAAAACAAAGTTTTACAATTAATGAAATGATACAACTCTTTCTATTTCTAGGTCGTCTTCAGCATACCCAAGTTCTCCCAGTGCTAACAGTGATCGCGGCTAAACCTGAAAAATGTTGGTTATCCAGTCAGGATTGGAACAAGTACACAAACCGACGGCAATGCAAAACACAATAGAATTAACAAGACATGAAAATAGCATATGAGATATGAAAGCTGTAAGAAAACTGATGACATAGCACGAGAGAGAAATAAACAAGAAAAAACTAATAAAAGACATCTATCTAGGTGGTGTGAAATATCCTTTTCGACATGTGAACGGCTAGGGGGTAAATCCGGCATCTACACGTGCCGTGTGCAGATGCTATTGTTCACGAATAGACATCTTGGGATATTTTCTGGGTAGTCCACATGTCTACTAAGATATTTCCCCTCCCGACTACTCCGTGTGACGAGCGTGTCAACAAGCAGCAAGATATATGTATAGACATGAAATGAAAAGACTACTATGAATCAGAAAGCAATCAGAAAGTGCACTTGCCTGAGGTCCTTAGCTGGAGAAACCAATAATAAATACCACTCACGAGCCACAATCAATCAACACATGCAGAAGTCTCCGGATGCTGAAATAAATAGTACCAACGTTCTCAGAATAGTCAAATTAGCTAGAATTGCCTGTCCTTAAGTCCAATTCTGGACACAGGGGCAAAACGGTAATTTCGGGCAAAACGATGTCCGCCGTTGGACCCGCTTTGCACCGAAAAGCGTGCCAGAGTCAAAGGTCTCTAAAGTCATCAAACTACATGTCTACGGATTCAGTTTTCCGATACGAACCCAACCGTATGTCCAGAGTTGGATTTCGGCGGGCCGTGCACAAAATCGCCCGTTGAGTGGAACCGTGGGGCCCGCAAAACGACGTCGATTTCAACTGTCTCAGAATCGGACCAAACTTGGCATACAGGACCAGAAAAATGATACGGTCATGTTGGCGCAAGTTTCGTCTCGATCTGACGAGCGTGCACAAATTTATGACTGAATTTGCATTGGACGGATACGGGGCGATTTCGACGGATACGCGTCGAATTCGTCGCGCACACGCGACCAATTTGAATTCCGTCAAAGTCCACACGACCACGAAGCTGTTACGCAGCTTTCGATGACTTCGGTGCGCGACCACGTCACCCGGAATGGCGGGACGGACGTCGTGTGGAGTGATTTTCTAAGTTTTAAAACAGGTTTTTCCGAGTTTTCAACTCGATTTATCTTAACATGTACTGATTAATAAAATAATCTAGAAATAGGGTTTGAAAGCTGGTTAGGTTGTCTAAAATCATGTTCAAATGGTTTTCTTAGTTTCGCGTTATCTTAGTCGGAAATCGACCGCTAACATTGGTTCTCGGGGCAGTTTCTTTATTCAGAAAATCTGGATTTTTCCTAGTTTTGGGTACCGATTTTCGTTGCGTACAAGGCGAGGTAAAAAGAACTATCTGAAGGGAATTACAGTCGTATAGGTTGTAGTCGTACCTGAGAAGACGGATCTCAAAACGACGGATCATACGCGACGAAGCATCTCCGCGAAGTGGGTTCGATACAGCCCGGTACTGCTGTCGTCCCTGCTCTTCCGCGCGCGCGTGCGAATACTGGCCGCTGCTCCGCCGCCCACGGCGGCGCTGGGGTCGTCGGGGGTGCGCCCAGGCTCGAGCAATGCATCTGGGGTGGTGGCGCGGCTGTTTGGTTTTAGGGTTTTGGAAATCGCGAGACTCCTCTGCTTCTCGACTTATATCCGCGCAAAGGGGGGTCGGGTCTGCCTCTCGGCTGCTACTGCTATGGAGTAGCAGAAGTTGTGGGGCTCTGGGCTTGCTTGGCTGCCCATTGGTTGGGCCTTAGTTAATTTAGTATGTATATAGATAGCAGTTTTCTTGTATTCGTTTACAAAGGAGGGAAAGAAGTTTAGTACTGTGCAATTCTTAAGGGTGGGGTCGGGCTCATGTGCTCGGAAAGTTTGGGTGTGGTCCCCCCTGTGGGCTGCTGGCCGAATATTTGGATTGGGAGTGAGTTAACTTGGGTTACTAATTTATTATAAAAAATGAGTATAGCTGTAACTTATACATATATATATACCTAAAAACATTTCTATCTGTAACTTCTCGTTGAACCTAATAAAAATCATAATTTCTAAAGTAGGTCTTTCACGTAAAATTGTGCACACGAAACAATATTTATTTACGAAAATCTAAAAATCACCATTAATAAAATAATTAAAAATAAACTATTTCTAAATTTTCGGGAAAGGGGAGCTACACATTTCCCAAAAATATTCGACAAAATATTATTTCCTAATTTATTTTCTGCATTTGGGCCTACAGTTTTGGCTCATTTGGGTAACCTATTCTTGGTTCACCAATGGTTCATCATGAACCCTTTGGTTCATCATGAACCCATGGGTCCAAGATCTTTATATATATAACTCATCCCATTCTCTCTCCTCTCATTTACTTCCTCTCACTTATTTCCTCCACCAACCAAGGCAAGTACCAACTTGCTCAAGAGATGGATCCATAATTTTGTCAATAATTTCTTACAAAACTATTTGCCAAAACATGTTCTTCTCCTCAATCTATACTAGTTTAGAACTTGGAAATTTCCATTTTGAAGCTTTGATTTTTGTAGATCTAAGTTTTAATCATTTTCGGATTTTGCATGGTTTGATCTACTTTAGTTAGATTTTATGGATTTTTGATGCTTCCATGTGGAAGATCATTCAGTTTCACCCAAGTTGGAACTTTGGAAATCTGGATTTGGAGTTCGGATGGCCAAGTTATGATGCTTTGAAGTTTTTGGGATCATCCATGGTGTTCTTGCTGTTTGGAGAAGACAGTGAGCAGTGTGCTCCTGTTTGAGCACGCTTCCTGTTGGAAGCGTGTCTCCCCTTGAGTCTGCATGACTTTTCACGCAGCTCTCCCCTTGAGTCTGCGTGACTTTTCACGCAGCTCTCCCCTTGAGCCTGCGTGACTTTTCATGTACACTGCCTTGAGTGAGCCTGCGTGACTTTTCACGCACGCTGCCTTGAGTGAGCCTGCGTGACTTTTCACGTACGCAGCTCCCCTTGAGCGTGCGTGCTTTTGTGCGTACGCATTGATATTTTATCAGATATTATATGCCCATTTTATATCCTTACGCCTTTTGTCCCGAGCATGATATGAGCACTAATGTGACCCCGGAGAACAGAGTGTTCCCACCTGATACCTGTACCTGAATGTCCCAGTTCTTGTTCATGCTCGACAAATGTCTCGTAACTCCACGTGGCGTATTTGCAATGATGCATTACACTAAGGAGGGTAGCACATGTTGACATACTGATTGACATGGAACCTATTTGGGGTACTCGTACTAAAGTACGGCTTTAGGAGGATAATCATGCAGGCCACAGCATGTGAGTCCAAGATTTCACCTAGGGTTAAATTAGGCAACTAAATATACTAGATGCATGGGGAGGGCAAAATCTCGAGATCGTTTTACACCAGCCGCCTTGAGATATTGTCTCGACGCGCCGGCTGGTCTCCACGGATACTGTGTCATCTGCAACGAGTGGATGACTGTATCCGATTAATTCCTGATATACATTATATGTTTTAGCAAGGTGGCCTTACGAGGGACCTGTGCTCAATCATACCTGTCTACGCGAACCCCTAGGTTGGCTAGCCTTGCTGGAAAGATACGATCTGAAGATTTTCTAAATAACATGACGCGAGGATAACCTCGTCCCACTAGAAACTCGTAGACTTGATTGGCCGTGAAAACGACTTGCTTGTATCCTATTACCTTCCATGAACAACTGAGGAAAGCGGACTGTCATGGTACGTGATCCAACCCATGATCCAACCCATGTTCTTGTTTGATTGTTGGGTTGGTTATCGTACTATGATAGGCTATGGACCGAAGTTATGAACGGAAGACTTATTCTGTTTGTGAAGTGCTACTTCTGTGAATGACTAAGGAACATGGTCTATCATGGTACATGATCCAACCCATGTTCTTGTTTGATTGTTGGGTTGGTTATTGTGCTGCGATAGGCTATCGACCGAAGTCACGATCAGGAGATTTTATTGTTTATACCTTTTAACTTATGTGAAAGTTATAGAGTACGACACGTCCCGACTCCATGCGGCACCTTTTGTCCTTGTTTGGTTGTAAGGGTGCCATATGGGTTCGAGGATGTTGCGCTACCCTATAATAATAGCATAAGTATTACTATTATCAATCATTCTATTATCTTGGTTTTTAATCTTAACTCTTGTGCCCCCTTTGGCGGTACTTGCTATTCGGGGCTGACCCCGCTGGTTTTGTTTGGCCAGATCTCGTAGCAGAGCCAGAGGACACGATCTTCCTCCCTGACATCCATGGTGCATACTAGGAGCATGGCGGTTCGGAGACTCGAGTGGGTTTCTTCTCCACCACTCCTGCTTATACTTTTTGCGGCGTTTAGCCACCGGTACCTGTTAGCCGGATTACTTGATATTTTGTGTCAGTACATAATTGTAATTAAACAGACTGCAGCTGTGTATAATTTGGTACTCCTGACTGTCTGAGATAGCTAAATTATAAAGCTAGTCTCTCATGATCATTTTGATGAAGCGCCAGGGACGCCTTACTTCTTTATTTTTAATGTTCATTTCATTGCTGATGTGACTTGATTGATTGAGACATAGAACTCTGTGGGACCATAGGAGACTTGATTGTAGCATGTACCCCCTAGTCTCTCGACAGCCACAATCGCCGTATGACGTTACGTACCTCATATGGAGTAGTTGGCCTAGTTCGTCTCCGTATTTCGGTACTGGAGCGTGACAGTTAGGGTTCGTGTCCAATACGTGTCCGTATCGGACACGTATCATGAATAGTGTGCTTGTGTTTGATGAAATATCTGTGAGGAATTTATTGCTAATTTTTTGTGTAACCAATTGCATGGATCGACAGATCTATATATGCACATCATGTTTTGTATGGACTGAGCACAAGTTTGAGTCGTGTCCGTGTCCAAAACGGACACGAACACACCCGCAGCAGCCTTCGGGCAGTTTTCTGCTGCTCGGGGGGCTTTCCTTCTTGCACGCGCCACGTGGCGGGCTGCCACTTGGCATGGAGGTGGGGGCACACACTGACGTGCTACCCATCGAGTTTGACACGGCCTTGTGTCATGTCGAGGGAGCACGGACACGTGCACTGGTTTTACACTACACAGTATCAGCCGAGAAATCGACACTGATACACACTATTTTCTCTTGACACGACACTCGTGGACATATTTCAGGGTGTCCTATCCCTAGCCGTAGTCTAGGTCGACCCTTGGACACAACCACGTGGGTTGTGTCATGTCATGTCGTGCACACGGACACCGTGAACACGTGCACGCTGCCTACTTCACTGTGTTTCCTATTTTTTTGGTTTTCTGTGATTGGACACGTTTGTGTCCACTTTGGTGGACACAAACAAATCACAGGGCACGTGCACATTGTGTTTATATGTTACCAACCATTAAACTCCCATTTTAATTTGATTTTGATTACTAAGTTGCGAATTCCCTATTTTTCCAAACTGTGAAACCTGTCCCTGTTTTCTGATTTTTCCCAGATTTCAAAACTCGGTTTTGGAAATCATTTTAACCTAATTAACACTGTTAATTACATGTAATTGAACCCCTAACATGTACTCCTATGTATTATCTAATGGTATGAGGAAATTGAGACTGTTTTGGTTATGGGTTGGGTTTAATTCTGTGTTTTAGAGTGATGGGCTGATACTGAGTTTTTTTGGACTGTTAAGGTGATGTGTTGGGGTCTCATTTGACTTGTATCAGTTATCCTTCAATGTGGTATTAACCTGGACACTTTATAAACTGTTTCTTTAAACTAAATTTGGGTTTGTTGATGTGTTTTGAGATTAAAATCTGAGATTTCATCTTAGGACTGTTTTGGTTCAGTTTTAACTGAGTTCAGGATTGTTTTTGAACTCTTTTGTTTTGGTTTTATTTCAATATGATAACTGATGTTGATTCCTATAATCTAAACTTATTCCCCCTTCTTATTCTAATTGAGATTATGTTGGAATCTAAATTGTCATTTAGGTTCCTGTTTTAGACTGAGTTTTTGGTTGGTTGTGAACTGAAATTGCATGAATATATACATATATAGGGATTGATAGATGCGTTTTTGGGTTATGTACAAACCTGGGATTGATTTTCCTTCACTGGTTTACAGTTTTCCTCACTGTTTTTCCCTATACCTGAGATTTAAATGTGGGGTTCAATCTGAGATTGTTTGGAATCCTGTTTTACTGAATTTGGGATTGTGGGGTCCAATCTGAGATTGACACAATGTAGGCACACTTTTTGTATTGACACACACAGTACACAACCTGCATTACCCCCCCCCCCCCCACTGTTTTCATTCACCAATAATACCTGAGATTAATTGCTATTAAATCTGAATGCTACTCACTGATTTCAGGATAATGTACATCACTGTTTTCTTCCCATTATAACTGAACTGCATATTAATGAATTAATTCCTTTCCTATTTGAATGTCTGAGTTTGGATTTTAATTTCCTATTTGAATGTTCGATTTGCAAGTTTGATTGTATGAGATCTTTTATAACTGAACTGAACCTATATATTTATATTTTAAACCTGAGATTGATATAACCTAGGACTGATTTCCTATTTTCCAGTTTCATTAGTGTTGTTTCACTTGTTTAACTGTCATGTCCTGTTTCCTGTCTTTCCTGTTAGCATACATTCTATTGACACTTGAACACATTCTTTTGACACTCTCATGTCTCACCCACTCTTGACACCTCACACACACACATGTACACCACACACTCTCCTGTTTCACACACACACAAACACTTTCTTTTCCTATTCAGTATGCTTATGAGTATGTGAGATTCTATTTTTAGGTATCCTAAATAGGTGTGATATACTATAGGTACCTATGTGCTAATGTGTGTTACCATATCATATATGGATATATAAAATGAATGTGTGGTATGTATATAGTAGCCTATAGGCTATGAATATTTTAAGTTAGATTATAATATATCCTTCTGTGTATTATTTTAGATATAAGTTTTGTCATATAGTCATGTGTTATGGTGTGGTTCATAGGCATGATAGCCTATAGCCTATAGAAGTGTCTGTGTGTCAGTGTAGAGCCTATATTAGACTTGTTTAGTCTGGTTAGACCTAGAATGGACTAGTTAGACTAGTATAGACTAGTTTGACTTAGTTTGACCATAGTTGACCTAGTTTGACTTCTAGACTTGACCAGAGTTGACCAAGAGTTGACTTTGGCCTAGATTGACCTAGAATCATGTAGAATGCATCGTAGAGCTTAATATTGCCATTCTGGACTTGTTGTGACTTGTGTTGCTCTAACTAGGAGTCAGGTGCCTCATCTCGGACAGTACATTTACTTCAGACAGTCAGCTACAGGCGAGTACATTCTCTGATCATTTCATATCCTGCTTAGAATTATTTCTTGCAGTAGATTACTTTACTTGTACTGTCACGTTGGTCACACGGATTGGTACTATATGGATCCCTTCTTGAGATGTTATCCTTAGGGAGCATCGGGTACTACATGTTCTGTGCGTTTCACTTACATGACGTATCATATGCTTCATTGGTTCTTTGATCACTTACGACATATGCTCTTATGATCGTAGAGTCTTCCTAGAATCCTTATCCCATTTATGGGACTACTATGTATCACCTTCGGGGTCTATTACCTTCGGGGTCTATTACCTTCGGGGTCTATCACCTTTGGGGTCTTATCACCTTCGGGGTGTACCACCCTTTGGGGGCTGTTACATAGCATCATATAATATAACCTGGCTGGATCCTTGTGTATTGATTGGGGGTACGGGGGAGTATAAATAGCCATGTGAACAAATTCCAAAGTAGAATCGCCATGTACGCCTCTTTAGCATAGCCATGTACAATAAAGCCGTTCACATGTCGACTTTGTGCTCTAAATCACTAGTCACTGGTAGCTCTTTATTTATAGTAGATACTTTTATTACAGCTCTCTCTCTGTTTACATACAATATTTCTTTCAGTACCTGTATCTTACTTTACTGCATGATTATATTTTCTAACCTGCTATGAATTGTTGAGATGTACTGTGCTCGCTCCCGTCCTGACTGGACCTGTTGAAAATTTTACAGAGGATGATGAGGAACCCTGCACCCCTTACTTGGAGCTTGCCTAGATGACACTTGCGACCTGGACCCCTGGGGAGGTTCAGGCAGCTGCTGAGGACGATACCCTTCTTAGTATAGATAGCTTAGACTATTTCCATTTTATGTTTAGTTGTTGTTCTTGATTCAGAGTTGTATATTTTTAGAGATGATTAGACTTGTATTTCATTTCTGTTGTACCTCAGTTGAGGATTCTCTTATCTATTTTATCGTGCCATATTCTATCTCTAGATTGTGATTGAGTTGTACCTTTGTGTTGGCCTCCTTATGGAGAGTATTCATATTATGTTAGTTATAGTTCATGACCTAGAACAGCGTTCTACCACCGACACTGCGGCGTAGGCTGGGCGTTGTTACGCTCCCGTACCCTCACAGTGGGTGCGGGTCGTGACACGTTTTTAGTGGTGGCCCATGCAGGTCGAGTTTGTGTAGTGGTATTCGAACTAGAGTACCACTACTGCCTGCAGTAGGAATAGGATTATTTTGAGGTACTCAATCACATTAGGAAAAACTCTAACTGGATTCCTGCCATCTAAATTCCTGTTGAAAATTTGCTTCCTTGAATAACTGTCCTCCCTTGAATTATCGTTCCTATCTCAGTATTGATTTCTTGTTTGATCTGTCTCCAGGATGGTGATCGAGACACGATCGTATCGCTCTGGCTCAGCAGACGCTGGTGAGAGGCCTACCACCCCTCGCCTGATTGTGGATGCTGGGACCACAGCACCCGCTATTTTTTCTCATATAGGAGTTTCTGCAGCTTTTGGGAGTGCACCTCCACCTGTCCGGAGGCCTTCCCCCGTCATCCCAGATATGTTCCAGCAGCGGTTACCTTCAGGAACGGTAGATACGGCTCAGATGTTTACCCTCTTCCAGCGATTCATGGAGTTTCAGCAACAGATTCAGCAGAGCCAGTCTGCTGATATCCGACAGAGCATACAGGATACTCACCAGTTGGTTAGGACGACAGTGGAGCTGGTGGCTGCTCAGCCACAGGGAGACCAGATGCAGCCGTATCAGCCAAGGACTCCAGACATCCATTCCTTCAAGAAGATGGGACCCCGAGACTTCAAGGGTATAGAGGGCATCATATACGCTGACGATTGGATAGAGCACATTGAGGAGATATTCCGATTGGCACAGATACCAGCAAGATTGTAGATCGAGGCAGTCGCCAGTCAGATGCAGGACTTGGCCCGTACCTGGTACCAGACGGACCCGAGGGTTGGTACAGCCGATCAGACTTGGGCAGCATTCAAGAAACTATTCAAGGAGAAATTCTTTTCTGATACAGCTCTCCATGCTCTGGAGGTGCAGTTCGAGAGTTTGGTTCAGGGGAACCAGACCATTGAGGAGTATGCTGGAGAGTTCAGCCGTTTGAGCAGATTCATCGAGGATCTTACCGAGGTCGGGAAGGCGAGGAAGTTCCGCAGGGGTTTGATCAGGGAAATTAAGTCATATACCAAGAGCGACTGTGACGCCACTTTCGAGCAGATTCTAGTAGGAGCCATGACAGCGGAGGACAATCTTGGACTGAAGGAGAAGAGGAGGCTAGATACTCAGGGAGCCAGTGGTAGTGCGGGCCCAGCCAAGAGGCCCCACCTGCAGATTCAGCAGCAGTATCCGCATCAGATGCCCCACTTGCAGATTCAGCCACAGTTTCAGCAGCAGATGCCACCCCTACAGTTTTAGCAGCAAATGCTACTTCTACAGTTTTAGCAGCAGTACCAGCAGCCGAGGGTCTACCTTCAGCAGCGGCAGTTTCAAGACCGTGTACCCTTTCAGTAGGCGCAGCAGCCGCAGAGGCAGCAACAGACCCCGGGACAGCAGCTTGTTATCATTTGCCCTTTTTGCAAGAGACCAGGGCATGGTTGGGGCGAATGCCGGAAGAGGCTGGGCAGATGTTTGCTTTGCGGAGGATCCGATCATCGTCTGAGAGAGTGTCCCGAGTCATCGGGACAGACAGTCCAGGGAGCAGGAGCTAGGGCCCCGGTAGGCCAGCAGAGGGGATCACCCTTACCGACTCAGCAGCAGAGGTACATGCAGCATCAGCAGCAGGCCAGGGGAGGCCAGCAAGGGCGAGCTTTCGCCAGGACAGTCGAGGATGCTCAGGCCGTTAGAGATCTAGTTACAGGTTCCGTTCTTTTGAATCAAATTCTGCAATTGCCTCTTATAACTGCCTTGAAATTTCGATTCCTCCTGTTTCTTTTTATTTATCAATTTTGTCCTGTTGTCCTTGTGTTATGTTTGATTTTCTTTTGAGATGAATCATATGGGCTAGGTCACCCAGTTATGGAATCTAGAATCTTCGATAGTCGTGTTAGCTGGCATAGTGAGGACATATAGTCAGATTTAGGACGTATTTCTCGGGTGTGGAAATTTAAGGTTTTTGCTGCCAAGCATGCGGCAATGCAAAAATTTTAAATACCATAATTCTAGAGGTATGTGCCTTAGTCGAGGACTCTATGATTATCGTAGCCTTGCTCACTAGCATGACGAAGATTTTGAGTATCATGATTTTGGACAGACGCATATGATTATCTGACGGTATGTTTGAGACTTTGTTTGTGGGGTGTTTGACCTAGAAGGCCTGCTACCATCTTAATTTCGAGGACAAAATTTTTATAAGGTGGGTAGGATTATAACACCCAGTTTTCCAGATGAGGGTAATTTTGAAATTTTGTGATTATAATTATAAATTAATGATATTTATTTCATATTATGATTTTTAATTATTTTTAAACTATTTAAATTCATGACTTGTGATTTGGTGTCTTGTTAGTGTAACCCTAGAGCCTAGCCATGTGATTAGGATGTTTAATTAGTACATTTTAGCCTAGAGGGTATTTTGGGTCATTTTAGGATTTATTCGAATTTAATATATTTTATTAGGAATTTCTGAATAATTTAATTGAATGGTGTGATTTAAATACTAATATAATTATTGTCTTGTGTTTATGGTTAGCCTAACCTAGATTGGACCAAACCTAGATGAGTCATGACTAACTTAGTGAGCCACTTTGAGAATTAGATGAGTTTGTTAAGGGGTTAAGTCAAGTTTAGTCATAGTCTTGAGTTAGTATAGCTAAAACCTAGAATCAATATGGACCATAGATCCTTAGTGGGGAGATGAGAGCCATAGATTGGGCACTAAACCCTAGGATGACCAGCCATGTAGTGGTTTTCCCCCTATATAAGCCTTCATGTTGAACTCTTGCCTCTTTTTTTTATCATTCTTGCAAGTCTTGAAGAGAAAGAGGTATAGCCATCTTCCCCAATCCATAACTTTCCCATTTTAACTCCTTTTTGGCTCAAACCACTTGCATTGGATTCTAATTATCTTCCTCTTGCTGTTCATGGAGAGTTTTCTCAGGCTTGAGGCAATTTGGAGAGTTTGGCTAACAAGGAGAAACCTCCATTTTGGAGCTTTCTATTGGAATTTCAACATATAGGTAACTTCCTATTCCTTCCATAGAAATTCGTTTTCTTTGCATGATTAGGAAGCCCTAGGTTCCCTCTCTCTGTTGGTATAGGCATTGTTAGGGTTCGTGTCCAATACGTGTCCGTATCGGACACGTATCATGAATAGTGTCCTTGTGTTTGATGAAATGTCTGTGAGGAATTTATTGCTATTTTTTGTGGAACCAATTGCATGGATCGACAGATCTATATATGCACATCATGTTTTGTATGGACTGAGCACAAGTTTGAGTCGTGTTCGTGTCCAAAACGGACACGAACACACCCGCAGCAGCCTTCGGGCAGTGCCCTGCTACTCGGGGGGCTTTCCTCCTTGCACACGCCATGTGGCGGGCTGCCACTTGGCATGGAGGTGGGGGCACATACTGACGTGTTACCCATCGAGTTTGACACGGCCTTGTGTCGTGTCGAGGGAGCACGGACACGTGCACTGGTTTTACATTACACAGTATCAGCCGAGAAATCGACACTGATACACACTGTTTTCTCTTGACACGACACTCGTGGACATGTTTCAGGGTGTCCTATCCCTAGCCCTAGTCTAGGTCGACCCTTGGACACAACCACGTGGGTTGTGTCGTGTCGTGTCGTGCACACGGACACCGTGAACACGTGCACGCTGCCTACTTCACTGTGTTTCCTATTTTTTTGGTTTTCTGTGATTGGACACGTTTGTACACTTTTGTGGACACAAACAAATTACAAGGCACGTGCACATTGTGTTTATATGTTACCAACCATTAAACTCCCATTTTAATTTGATTTTGATTACTAAGTTGCGAATTCCCTATTTTCCCAAACTGTGAAACCTGTCCCTGTTTTCTGATTTTTCCCAGATTTCAAAACTCGGTTTTGGAAATCATTTTAACCTAATTAACACTGTTAATTACATGTAATTGAACCCTAACATGTACTCCTATGTATTATCTAATGGTATGAGGAAATTGAGACTGTTTTGGTTATGGGTTGGGTTTAATTCTGTGTTTTAGAGTGATGGGCTGATACTGAGTTTTTTTGGACTGTTAAGGTGATGTGTTGGGGTCTCATTTGACTTGTATCAGTTATCCTTCAATGTGGTATTAACCTGGACACTTTATAAACTGTTTCTTTAAACTAAATTTGGGTTTGTTGATGTGTTTTGAGATTAAAATCTGAGATTTCATCTTAGGACTGTTTTGGTTCAGTTTTAACTGAGTTCAGGATTGTTTTTGAACTCTTTTGTTTTGGTTTTATTTCAATATGATAACTGATGTTGATTCCTATAATCTAAACTGATTCCCTCTTCTTATTCTAATTGAGATTATGTTGGAATCTAAATTGTCATTTAGGTTCATGTTTTAGACTGAGTTTTTGGTTGGTTGTGAACTGAAATTGCATGAATATATACATATATAGGGATTGATAGATGCGTTTTTGGGTTATGTACAAACCTGGGATTGATTTTCCTTCACTGGTTTACAGTTTTCCTCACTGTTTTTCCCTATACCTGAGATTTAAATGTGGGGTTCAATCTGAGATTGTTTGGAATCCCGTTTTACTGAATTTGGGATTGTGGGGTCCAATCTGAGATTGACACAATGTAGGCACACTTTTTGTATTGACACACATAGTACACAACCTGCATCACCCCCCCACTGTTTTCATTCACCAATAATACCTGAGATTAATTGCTAATAAAACTGAATGCTACTCACTGATTTCAGGATAATGTACATCACTGTTTTCTTCCTTTTATAACTGAACTGCATATTAATGAATTAATTCCTTTCCTATTTGAATGTCTGAGTTTGGATTTTAATTTCCTATTTGAATGTTCGATTTGCAAGTTTGATTGTATGAGATCTTTTATAACTGAACTGAACCTATATATTTATATTTTAAACCTGAGATTGATATAACCTAGGACTGATTTCCTATTTTCCAGTTTCATTAGTGTTGTTTCTGTGAGCACCCTGAATTTCGGGTTGAATTTTTTTTCATTTTATTTATTTTCCTGATTACTTGGTTTGATAAATATTTCATTCTATTTATTTATCTGTTAGTGTACTTTTTCATGCCATTGATATTTGGAGTATCAGGGATGTTCAACTCTGGAAATTCTCTTCACGAGTTTTGGGGTGGACACGATTACCTTCATGACGGTATATGGTGTCCCACCCAAACTTGTTCCCTTGTGCCCCTTTTTTCTTCGCTGAACTTCGGGTCGAATTAGACCGTTCGATCAGTAATTGATTTTCCCACTTTTTTTCTTGATCATTTTCAGCGCGTTACCATGACATTTAAATTGGGAGCGCCAGACCAGTCTTTTCCTTGAAACCAACTCCTCATTGATGATCTACTCGAGACGCTCGTCACCCATTACCTTCGTTTCCCACTCATTCATGTCATTTTGGGCTCCATTTGATTCGCACAACTTTTCCGACACGTGACCCGATTTTATTTTACGCCACGGCGTCACATTCATTTTCCAACTTGATTTGTGGGTCCTCTGTCGACCAAAACCTGTCAGCCCCAACTATGGACATGGCCCACTTTGAGCCTACTATCCGTCCGCCACTTGTGTCCCATTATTTGGAATCCCCATGTGCTACTTATTTACACATGATCATCAACGTCTAATTATAATTCTATTTTTGCACGATGTTCGGTTTTGACCCAATCCGGCTCCACCGAGCCCAGTCCAGCTCCATGTTATTCTCCATCATGACACCCTCCTATTTATTGTCCAAAAATATCAATTTCTCATTTTATCTATTTTTTATTATTTAATGGAAAATTTTCTATTGATTTATTTTCTTGGAATAACCTATTTCTCTAATCAATCCTAGCCTTTTGATCCCCTCAAATAAATCCTAACCATTAATTCTCCCTCACACCCACAAATTTCCCCCTCCAGTATGTGGCCGGCCCTAACCCCAAGAGAACACTTTTTCTCTCTCTTCCTCCCTCATTTATTTCACACAATTATTCAATCTCTCTCTTATTATTCTCGCTCTCTCTTAAATTATTTCCATGCATTCAACAACAGAGGCCAGCAGCCATCACCCTGGCCGAGCCCGACCTTCCCTCCTCCTGGCCGAGCTCGACCGACCACCACCACTTGGTCGTCTCCTCCTCCTCCCATGGATCATCAACCTTCATCACCACCATCTCCACATCATTTCATCTCCACCACCACCTTGCACTCTCGGCCACCCCCACTCCGACAGCAGCCCCGCGTTGCCGTGGCCAAAGTTGGCCGTCCCAGCCGCCGCCCTCGCCGGCCGGAATAGGCGCGCGAGCCCCGGCGAGCAGCACAGCCGCGCCACCAGCGTGGCAGCGCCGCACAGCCACTGTAGGCACGCACGCACGCGCGCGCGTGGGCCGCCGTCGCGCGCCGCCACGCCGCCGTGCGGGCCGCCGTGGGCCCCTGGCCGTGCTCCCCCGCCATGGGCGAGCCTTCCCTGACGGCCACCGTCCTCCGGGATGCGCCGTCGAGGCGATTCGTGCGTTTTGAGCGACGTCCCGTCGTGACGCGCGCGAAATGAAGTTCATTTTGGCGCCCCGTCGCAGCGACTTCGTACGCATTTTCCCGGAGATCCGACTGTTGGATCGGCGATTTCTTCGCTCCGTCGCAATCTCGGTATATCCACCTTCATCCCTGTCAATTTTCGTCCGTTAATTTTATCGTTTGATACATGAAAACCGGCCACCAAGTTGACCGTTTAAATTGTATTAAATTTGGACAGTTTCGCGGGGCCAACTTCGTCAGCTTGTATCTCCTCCACCGCAGCTCCGTTTGGCGTGCTACCAGTTCCGGTGCAAAGCTGGTATAACCCTCTTCCTGCCCCCTTTAGATTTCATTTCAGTTTGAGCTTGTTTGATTGGTTGAATTCGACGCCAAAGTTGGTCGTCCGAATTCGTAATTTCTAACTTGTAAAATTCCATTTTTGAACACGGGACTCCAGATTTTATTTCTGACACCACCATTAGACTTGTGGCGTTGTTCTGGCATATTTTCATATAAAATTTGTTAGATTTGGAGAACGTGGGCCCGGACACGCATTTCGGTGCAAAGCGGGTCCCACATTCTGGGTCAACGGGACTTTTTGACGCCGGCTCATCGGAATCCAATTCTGGAGATACCGTTGAGTTCGTATCGTCATTCTGGACTCGTTGACATATAATTTGCTAGGTTTTGGTGGACATTGGATCTGGCATGCATTTCGGTGCAAGTCGGATACCAATATCCGGGCCAACGGGTCATTTTGAGATCGGCTCATCGGAATCCAATTCCGGAGATACCGTTGAGTTTGTATCGTCATTCTGGACTCATTGACAGGTAGTTTGCTGAGTTTTGAGGACTTTGGCTCCGGCACGCATTTTTGTGCAAATCGGAATTCCAAGTTCTGGTCAACGGGCCAAATGGAGATCGGGTCAACGGAATCCAATTCTAGAGATACCGTTGGGTTCGTATCGACATTCTGGTTGCGTGGACATATAATTTGTTGTATTTTATAGACTTGTTTTTTTGCACGTATTTCGGTACAAAACGGCTCCGACACGGATACCGTTTTGACCCGAAATTACCTTTTTTCTCTTGTGTCCAAATTGGACCGTTGGATAGGCTATCCTAGCTAATTTGACCATTCTGGACACGTTGGCGATGTTCATTTCATCGTCCGACAATGTTTGTTGATAATTTCTCTAAGTTTAACCTTTTTATAATTAATTAATAAGTAATTCATATAATGTTCGTATTTCGGGATTAGTACAACGAAACTGAGATCAGTCAATTCCAGTGATCTCACATCGCTGAAATTGGCAAGTTGGATACGTGGATCACTATAATAAGATTATCAACCTTACCGATAATCTTCTTATCTCGATTTGCGTGTCGTAAGTTTCGACGTACAAATAACGAAGTACACTTTATATTAGACTAGAATTGACCCTGTTTGACCAGAGTTGACCAGTTGACCCAAAGTCAACTATAAGTCAACACTTGACCTAGTTTGACTGGATTATTGACCGGAGTCGACCTAGAGTTGTTTGGACTTAGAAGAACATAGAATAATATAGATTGATTTTAGAGATTTATTTATTACAACTTGAATACCTTGTAACCTGTGTTGCTTTAAATAGGACTCTGTGGCTTCAGTGGGACCCCCTATACTTATCAGCTATTCAGGTTATCGAGGCGAGTACATTCTCTGTTCATTTCATATCCTGCTTAGAATTATTTCCTGCAGTAGATTACTTTACTTGTACTGTCACGTTGGTCACACGGATTGGTACTATATGGATCCCTTCTTGAGATGTTATCCTTAGGGAGCATCGGGTACTCTATGTTTTGTGTGTTTCACTTATATGGCGTATCACTATGCTTCGTTGATTCTTCGATCACTTGTGACATATACTCTTATGATCACAGAGTCATCCTGGAATCCTTATCCCATTTATGGGTCTACTATGTATCACCTTCGGGGTCTATCACCTTCGGGGTCTATCACCTACGGGGTCTATTACCTTCGGGGTCTGTTACATAGTATCATAACATAACCTGTTTGGATCCTTGTGTATTGATTGGGGGTACGGGGGAGTATATGTGGACATGTGAACAATACACCAGTAGTGTAGCATCAGAATCATTCCATAGTGTAGCATCAGAATCATCCCAGGCCATTTACATGTTCATATTGTACTCTGACTCACTACTCACATGCTAGTTCTCTATGTATAGTAGATATTTCTATTACAGTTATCTCTCTGTTTACATACTATTTTTCCTTCAGTACCTGTATCTGACTTTACTGCATGTTATATGTTTTTCTAACCTGCTATGATCTGTTGAGATGTACTGTACTCGCTCCAGTCCTGACTGGACCTGTTGATAAATTTTACAGATAGCTTGGGAATTGCCTGCTAGCCTAGAGGAGACACAGTAGGGTTGTTTAGGTAGTTATTTCATTTTGTCTGGAGTTGTATTTACTTTGTGGATTACTGTATCTTTATTGAGTTTTGAGATGTACTTCTGGGTTCATGTATCTTAGACACTTAGACTTCTATCTCCTGTATTTATTTTGGATTTCATGTTTTATCTATTCTTATCATGCTCTACCTTAGATGTGATTGAGTTGTATCTGCTATGTCACCCCCATTCGGGGAGTATAAACTGTTTAGTCTTATACTGTTAGATGCATTGAGACCTAGGACAGCGTTCTACCGCCGACACTGCGGCGTAGGCTGGGCGTTGTTACGTTCTCGTACCCTAACTCTAGGGTGCGGGTCGTGACAGTTTCACTTGTTTAACTGTCATGTCATATTTCCTATCTTTCCTGTTAGCACACATTCTATTGACACTTGAACACATTCTTTTGACACTCTCATGTCTCACCCACTCTTGACACCTCACACACACACACATGTACACCACACACTCTCCTGTTTCACACACACACACAAACACTTTCTTTTCCTATTCAGTATGCTTATGAGTATGTGAGATTCTATTTTTAGCTATCCTAAATAAGTGTGATATACTATAGGTACCTATGTGCTAATGTGTGTTACCATATCATATATGGATATATAAAATGTATGTGTGGTATGTATATAGTAGCCTATAGGCTATGAATATTTTAAGTTAGATTATAATATATCCTTCTGTGTATTATTTTAGATATAAGTTTTGTCATATAGTCATGTGTTATGGTGTGGTTCATAGGCATGATAGCCTATAGCCTATAGAAGTGTCTGTGTGTCAGTGTAGAGCCTAGATTAGACTTGTTTAGTCTGGTTAGACCTAGAATGGACTAGTTAGACTAGTATAGACTAGTTTGACTTAGTTTGACCATAGTTGACCTAGTTTGACTTCTAGAGTTGACCAGAGTTGACCAAGAGTTGAATTTGGCCTAGATTGACCTAGAATCATGTAGAATGCATCGTAGAGCTCAATATTACCATTCTGGACTTGTTGTGACTTGTGTTGCTCTAACTAGGAGTCAGGTGCCTCATCTCGGACAGTACATTTACTTCAGACAGTCAGCTACAGGCGAGTACATTCTCTGATCATTTCATATCCTGTTTAGAATTATTTCCCGCAGTAGATTACTTTACTTGTACTGTCACGTTGGTCACACAGATTGGTACTATATGGATCTCTTCTTAAGATGTTATCCTTAGGGAGCATCGGGTACTACATGTTCTGTGCGTTTTACTTACATGACGTATCATATGCTTCATTGGTTCTTTGATCACTTACGACATATGCTCTTATGATCGTAGAGTCTTCCTAGAATCCTTATCCCATTTATGGGACTACTATCTATTACCTTCGGGGTCTATTACCTTCGGGGTCTATCACCTTTGGGGTCTTATCACCTTCGGGGTCTACCACCCTTCGGAGGCTGTTACATAGCATCATATAACATAACCTGGCTGGATCCTTGTGTATTGATTGGGGGTACGGGGGAGTATAAATAGCCATGTGAACAAATTTCAAAGTAGAATAGCCATGTACGCCTCTTTAGTATAGCCATGTACAATAAAGCCGTTCACATGTCGACTTTGCGCTCTAAATCACTAGTCACTGGTAGCTCTTTATTTATAGTAGATATTTCTATTACAGCTCTCTCTCTGTTTACATACAGTATTTCTTTCAGTACCTGTATCTTACTTTACTGCATGATTATATTTTCTAACCTGCTATGAATTGTTGAGATGTATTGTGCTCGCTCCCGTCCTGACTGGACCTGTTAAAATTTTTACAGAGGATGATGAGGAACCCTGCACCCCTTACTTGGAGCTTGCCTAGATGACACTTGCGACCTGGACCCCTGGGGAGGTTCAGGCAGCTGCTGAGGACGACACCCTGCTTAGTATAGATAGCTTAGACTGTTTCCATTTTATGTTTAGTTGTTGTTCTTGATTCAGAGTTGTATATTTTTAGAGATGATTAGACTTGTATTTCATTATTATTGTACCTCAGTTGAGGATTCTCTTATCTATTTTATCGTGCCATATTCTATCTCTAGATTGTGATTGAGTTGTACCTTTGTGTTGGCCTCCTTATGGAGAGTATTCATATTATGTTAGTTATAGTTCATGACCTAGAACAGCGTTCTACCGCCGATACTGCGGCGTAGGCTGGGCGTTGTTACGCTCCCGTACCCTCATAGTGGGTGCGGGTCGTGACACATATGCTGAGTCTTCTTGAGATATCTCATAACTCGTTTCACAGCCTTCCAGTGTTCAACACCAGGGTTGCTCGTGAAACGACTCAGCATTTCTACGACGAAAGCTATGTCAGGCCTTGTGGCAGTAGTAGCATACATCAAACTCCCGATTACGCTTGCATATTCCATCTGCCTGGCACTTTTCTCTGAATTAGGCTTCAGCTTCAGATCACACATGTACGACGTATTGATCCCTGAAAGATCCCGATACCCGTAACGAGTGATCATCTTCTCAATATAATGAGACTGTGACAGCGCTATTCCAGTGTCTGTCCGGATGATCTTGATCCCTAAGATCACATCAGCTTTCCCCAAGTCCTTCATACTGAACTTGCTCGAGATGAACCTCTTTGTCTCTGTGACACAGCTCATATCTGTACCTAGGATAAGCATGTCGTCCACATACAGACAAACGATCACACCTCTTCCATCAGCGAACTTCGTGTAAACACATTTGTCCTTTTCGCTGACCATGTAGCCATTTGACCTTATAACCTTGTCAAATTTCTCATGCCACATCTTGGGAGCCGGTTTAAGACCGTACAAAAATTTTACCAACTTGCAGACTTTGTCTTCAAGACCCTTGACGACAAATCCCTCTGGTTGTTGTATATAAATCTCTTCGGTCAGCTCGCCATTTAGGAAAGCCGTTTTCACATCCATCTGATGTATCACCATCTTATGTATCGCTGCGAAAGCAATCAACATTCTGATGGTAGTCATCCGGGCTACTGGAGCATACGTGTCAAAGTAGTCGATTCCCTGCTTCTGAGAAAACCCCTTGGTTACTAGCCTAGCCTTGAACTTGTCAATAGTTCCGTCTGCTTTCATATTCTTCTTGAAGATCCATTTGCATCCGATGGATTTTGCTCCTTCAGGAAGATCAACCAACACCCAAGTGTTATTGGAGGTGATTGATTCAATTTCATTGTCAATCGCCTCCCTCCAGAAAACTGCGTCTCTGGTCTTCATCGCCTCATCATAGGTAAGCGGATCTGGTTCCACATGATAGGTGACAAAGTCACTTCCGAAGTCCTTCGGCCTCTTTACTCGCTTTGTTGACGGCTCAGCGAGATCTGGTTCAATTGTTGTTTCAACAACAAAATCTTCTTGGACCATACCTGCGCATCCTCATTATTCTCCGAAACATCCGCAAGAACAATATTCTTGTGTCTTGTAAATTTTTTATCAAAATATTCTGCATCGCGAGATTCAATGATATGACTTGACTCAATATCAAAAAATCTCCGAGCATCACTCTTCTCGGCATACCCCATGAAGATCGTCTTAGTAGTCCTTATCCCAATCTTCTGAATCTTCAGATCTAGAAGCTTGACATATGCCAGACACCCCCACACTCGAATGACATTCAAGTTAGGTCTGACTTTGAACCAGAGTTCATGAGGAGTAATGTCAGAAGTTGCATGAGGCACCCTATTCAGAATAAAAGTGGCCGTCCGTACAACTTCTTCCCAGTAGCACTTAGGAAGACCCGCAGTCAACAACATTGAGTTTATCATTTCTGTCAACGTCCTATTCTTCCTCTCAGCTACTCCGTTAGATTGAGGAGAGTACGAAGCCGTAGTCTCATTGACAATTCCATGTTCTTTGAAGAACGATACGAATTCATAAGACCTGTACTCCCCACCCTGATCACTTCTTATTCTTTTGAGTTGTTGTCTAGTTTGCCGCTCAACTTTGGCCCTGAACTCCTTGAACTTTTCAAATGCTTCGTCTTTAGCCTTCAGCAAGTAGACGAATGCATACTTAGAGAAGTCATCGATGAAGGTTATGAAATACTTCATCCCGGCCTTTGTAGAGAACTGTTTGAAGTCACAGATATCTGAGTGTACTAACTCCAGAAGATCTGTACTTCGATTAACCCAGGAAAGGGTTTCCTTGTGATCTTAGTTTGAGCACAAATTTCACATTTCTCTACCTTACCCCCACACTTGGAGATAAGCCCTAGACTAGGCATTCTGTTAATTCGTTTAGAATAAACATGTCTAGCCTATTATGCCACAACTCAAAAGTATAAGCAGAATGAATGATTGCATTAATAACATTGAACTGATTTACAAGCTAAATTTTGAACATTCCTTCGGTATAAAAAGCTTTTCCGAAATATGTTCCCCTGATAGACATCACCATCTGGCCAGCATTGATGTCCATCCTGAAGCCTGCTTTGCAGAGTAGGCCTCCTGAGATCAGATTCTTGGCGATAGCAGGTACATGCTTCACGCCTTGAAGCGTCAGAGACTTGCCAGAAGTCAGCTTCAATACTACTGTCTCGATCCCAAGCACTTCAGCTTGTGCATGGTTCGCCACCATAACCACATTAGAAGTAGGGGTGTAGGTGGTGAACCACTCCTTGCTGGAGCAAACATGGCAGGTGGCTCCAGTGTCTACCCACCAGTCAGCATCAGTTCCTACCGTATCAACCTGCACAATCATAGCAACATCATCAGTAATCATAGATACCTTACTAGGCTCTCCTTGCTCCGATTGCTTGGCTTTTGCTTTGCACTCATTCTTAAAGTGGCCTTTCTTGCCACACTTGAAGCAAGCCAAGTGGGACTTTGGCTTTTTCTTCTTCATTTAGGTACCCTTGACTTTCAGATTGTCAAGGTCCTTCTTCTTGCTTTGGGAAGCCCCATGCTTTCCCCTTGGTTCCCTTGAATGCACCAGATTGGCGTTAGCCAATTGCTTGGACAGTGCATCCACCTTTAGTTGAGCCCGCATCTGGTCCTCAACATAAATTTCCTGCATGAGATCTTCATGGGTGATCTCCAGCTTCTTCCTATGCATGTTTGCATAGAACTTGCTCCACCCAGCGGGGAGCTTTGAGACAATTCCTCCAACAACAAAATTGTCGGGGAGGGGCATCGCCTCGTCTTCCGGCTTCTGTCACAGTTTCAGGAACTCCTTCACCTGCGGCAGCATAGACTTTTCGTCCTCAAAGAACCACTTGTGATATCTTTCAACCACAAAGATTTTACTGCGGTTCTTGTCTTCTTCGTAGAGTTTTTCTAGAGACTCCCATATGTCTCTAGCGATAGTCTTTTTAGAATAGGATTCTGCAAGGGAATCTTCCATAGCATTCAGGATAAGCAGCCTACAAATACTATTTTTCCTTCTCTATTTTGCTTGAAGTTTAGTAGCCGCGGTGATTGCGACAGTAGACCCAACATCTGGAACAGTAGGTTCTTCCTCCAGAAGCAAGTGATCTACGTCTTTGAGTTGAAGGGTGAGATAAACCTTCCTCTTCCAGATTTGGTAATGTTCTCCATCAAACTTTTCTACTTACAAAAGTCAGAATTGAAGAGTGAAACATTAATGTTTTCCATCGTAGCGTTAAAGCTTTGAGATTGTTATTACCGGGGAACAATTTTCGATAAAAAACTGAGAATTCGTAACAATTGTAAAAATAATCGTTATTACGTAACACTTCAAAGAAGGTACGTAACAGAAATTCCACTAATGTAACACTTCACAGAAGGTGTACAGATTTCTACCAACGCAAACACTTTACCTAAGGTGCGCTAATAGAATTCTGATAAACGAAGAAGGTGACAGGCGAAATATGAAAAAACTCCTGCTGGGGTGAATGATCACCGTTGCTCAAAGCTTTATTCGTCCCACACGAATAGCTTCCAGGAACCAGCAAGTTCGTCGGAGAACTTGGAACACTCTTGCTCTTCTGACTCCTCGGATGAACACGAACTCCCGTGCAAAATCAACGCTGGTACAATACCTCTCTTCTCTCTCACAGCTTCTAAATACTTGTAAACTTTCTGTCTACTACCTGTGTATTAGTTCCTTCCTGTGAGAGAGAAGGAGGAGACCTTATATAGGCCCCTGCAACAACTGCTCAGTTATCACAATGTTAGGGATGCGGTAATAACCACCCCGAACATGGAGCAATCGCTCAGAATATGCAAAGACACGTTCTGCCGCAAGTTGCGCCACTCGCATAACCAGCGTGATTTGCACTTTACGCACACAGCCCCTATACGCACCCTACGCGTAATGCTTTACACAACTCTACGCAACCTGCCACTTTACGCACACAACCATTTTACGCAACCCACACGTAATGCTCTATGCAGTCTACGTAACTTGTACCGCGCGTAACGCGCACACTGCGTACACTACGCACTCTACGTACGCTGTGCGTACTGGGCTGCGTAACTAGGCTCGCGTAAAGAGGCCCGCGTAACGTGGCGTGCGTAACTGGGCTCACGTAACGGGCCGCGTAACTGGGCTCGCGTAACGTGGCCGCACAAGTGGCTCGCGTAACGAGCACAACTTAAGCGAACTATGCGCCTAGCGATGATGCTGATGTGCTAAGTATAAAGTGCGCCAACAAAATGCCATATTACGCCTCATGAGCCCTTGAGCCCGAGCCCGAGTCCGTGTCCGAGTCCGAGTCGCTAAGCCCCTATGGGGCTTAGCTCCTATGGAAATACTGGGCTGCATAACTAGGCTCGCGTAAAGAGGCCCGCGTAACGTGGCACGTGTAACTGGGCTCGCGTAATGTGGCCGCGTAAGTGGCTCGCGTAACGAGCACAACTTAAGCGAACTATGCGCTTAGCGACGATGCTGATGTGTTAAATGCAAAGTGCGCCAACAAAATGCCGTATTACGCCTCATGAGCCCTTGAGCCCGAGCCCGAGTCCGTGTCCGAGTCGCTAAGCCCCTATGGGGCTTAGCTCCCATGGAAATAAATTTCCCAAGAGCAAAAAGCTAGAAGCTTACCATAGAGCCTTATTCTTACCTCTTAGTAAAATCACCCACATGGTTTCCACCTTTGGGTCACCACCCATGTGCACATCCCAATAATACATAGAAGCCTATATATGTTGAGATACCACATGGTGCATTTTCGATGTGGGACTAAAACTTCACTAAGCATGTAGAGAACAAGTTCTCTACATGTCAAGAATACAAATGCCCCAACAGGATATACTCCAGTAATTAATAGGCAAACCGGGGAAACACACCCAAACAGGAACCGTGTGAAGCACCTCTCGTTCGCACTGAGATTCCGAAGTCCAAGCCTTCATGATGATTAGACGACCATCAAAAGTCCACGGGCCCTCCTGCAGTATTCTGTCCATGTCCTCCCTCAATCCGAAGCGTAAGCGTACGTTATAGAACCCATTCTCTCTGGATACGAACTCCATGCTACCTTAGAGTTGCCTCGTTCACAAAATAAGACATTTTAGAAAACTTAAGCAGTTTGCACCTCCCGCAAAACCGTTTTTGCTCGAAATGCCCCTTTCCGACAAAATGACGTTAGAACAGCCGTTAGAGCCAATATTTTGGATTAAAAAAAGTGCACTTCCCAAAATACCCCTAATATTAATGGTTACGTTGTGGCTGTTGCTCTCTTTCATTCTCTCTATAAGAATGTTTGTTTGAAACATAAAACATAAGCTTTATATTTTCTATTTTTTGATCGGTTGGTTGGAAGGAAAAATAATATTTAATTTTTTTTATATTCCTTTTTTTTTTACTTATTTGCTCTCATTTAATGTATTGAAGCTTTTTTTTTTTACCTACAGATCTCAAATCCAACTGCAATTTTTTTTTATATTCCCTTTTTTTAATTATTTGCTCTCATTTAATGTTTGAAGCTTTTTTTACTTATTCCTTTTTTTCTCAAGACGTCTAAATAGAAATTATGGAAGAACAATTTATTGCTATTGTAGATTAATTAGCCCATTGAAAATAAATTTAATATTAGTTACAGTAATATTACGTCCAAATAGAAATTATGGAAGAACAATTTATTTCTGGATTTTTGGCACGTTTAGTAATATTTAAGTTATTTGTTTAAGTAATACATGTGATGAAAATAAATTTGTACCAAGATTTGCAATTTCAGTTAGAATTAATAAATAATTACGATAATAGTCATGACTAATAAATTATTAAGTAAGACTATAATGATGATTACTAAATTATTAATTAAAATTATTATAATATATAAATTATTAACTATAATTATAATTATGATTAAATTATTATTAATTAATATTATAATAAAATTGTAATTAATAAACTATTAACTATGATTATAATTATTAATTAAGATTATACTTATTATAAAATATTAAATAATATAATATTAGTTACAGTTATCTAGCTCCAAATACGATTTACAAAACATGCCCTAAGTTAAATAGCTGTATAGTTCAGGACTAACCGGACATTTGTTAAAAGATTTTTTCCAGAAAAAATTTAAGATGAAAACCTACTATTTAGATTATAAACATTTATTTTTTGAAAATGACGCCAAGCATAAGAATTCTATCTTTTTAGGAATGGGAGGTTATTTTAATAATCTTTTTAATATTTTGTTTTTTGTTTCCATTTTTTTAGTTCTTATTTCATATTTTTTTTCATCTTTTTAATAATATTTTCTAGTTTTTTAAGAGTGACTTTTATTTTCAAATTTGTATAGTTTTTGTTTTTGTCTTTGTTTAAGATTTATCCTCATTTTTTGGTTTTTTGGAATATTTTTTCTATCTTTTATTTTTTCCATATTTTAATAGTATTTTTTTTGCTTTTTATTTGGTATTTTTTTTTTTCCAGTTTTTCATCATTTCTATTTTTTAAGAATTGATTTTTTTTGTATTTATCAGTTTTATTTTTCCCAAAAATATTTATATATTTGTTAAATAAAAATAATTTATGACAAAATAATTTTAAATAATATTTATCCACTTTTTTGACGGAACTAACCGTTTTTAACAAGTTAATATTAATTAAAATAATTTTAAAAAATAATTTTACTAGCAAAGACCATTTTTCCTTTGTTAATATTTATCCATTTTTTAACAAGTATTTTTGCTTAACCGTTTTTAACAAAATAATTTTAGAACTAACCGTTTTTAACAAGATAATATTAGATAGTCCAGGGGTAAAATGGTCAACACAATCCCATTTTAACTCCCGTTAACAGAAAAGTTAGTTTAGGGGATGATTTGAGTAAATTTTTGGGTTTTTTAGATCAGAAAGTCTTTAATTACGTTTTTGTCACATCTAAGAAGGGTTTAAATGCACTTTACCCCCAAAATCTAGCCTCATAGGCTCTAATTTACTAATTTGTCCATAAGGTCTATCCCCAATACATACAGGATCTAGCCTCATAGGCTCTAATTTGTCCATAAGGTCTATCTCCCAATACATACAGGATGATCGAGTTATTCGGTAGTTTCGGCAAGATCCTCTTCTGTAAAAGATGCCCTGGATCCTGAATTCACCTTCTTATGTTGAACGAACCTCATCTGATTCGGCAATGTACTTCTATATGTGTTGTTTTCCTTTCTCCTCCGCCGTGTCAACCTGCGTGGAAGCGTGCCTCGAACATCAGTCCGCCCACATGGCGGATGCGGCCGTGCCTGCTGGGTTGCTCCCCCGGTCGCAGTCTCGGCCCTCATCTGCTGTGGCCTCGTCCGCCGCAATGGCGGTCCACTCCCATTGCCCCTTCCCGACGACGAACGCTGCGTAGCTTCCTTCCCCTCTCGGACCGTCCCAGTCGACCAACCCCGTGCTTCCTGACCATCGTCCAACCGCCCCCTCTTCCCTTCCTTCTTGCAATGGGGACGGATGCCCACCGCCGGCCGGTTGGCTGGGATCCCACGCCCGAGATCCAATCACCAAGTTTGGGGTTTCCTCTGCCGCCGCTGTATATATATATATATATATATATATATATATATATATATGTGTGTGTGTGTGTGTGTGTGTGTGTGTGTGTGTGTGTGTGTGTGTGTGTGTGTGTGTGGTGGGCGCGCGCGCGTATGTGTCCGTGCACACGCGTGGAAATGAAGTATAGTTTAGTGGTTCAGACCGGAGCACCTCCCATGAGGTTGTGGGTTCGAACAACCGGGGTGCCATATTTAATTTTTCTTTGGAAGAATTAAGTGGTGGGTGGCGGTTGGGTGCAGTGTTGGTGGAACACGGTGTGGTGCAGCTACGGCTATGTGAGGCCTTCGGACTGGGATATAGTATTTGGGCTGGGATGGTGCCTTCGGACTGGGATGGGACCTTCGGGCTTGGGTTTGTATATATTGACCTTCGGACTGGATTGTTGTAAGCCTTCGGACTGAGTTCTAGCATCTCAGAGGAATATATATATATATATATATATATATATATATATATATATATATATATATATATATATATATATATATATATAAAGCCGCCAATGGCACGCGGTCTAGCGGTAAGACCGTTGGTATATTGGGTGGAGGTCTCATGATCGAGCTCCAACAGGGATGGCTGGTGACGTTGTCCACGGCCCCCGGGCCAAAGTTGGCTGGATGGTTTTTAGTCCACGGACTTTGACTTTGACTTTATATATATATATATATATATATATATATATATATATATATATATATATATGGGTGCAGATCAAAAGTCCCCTTTAGAAAATCTCCTAAACCCCCTCCCCCCCCCCCCACTCTCAGCCATAATTTAATGTTAATATTAATGTTATTGTTAATCTTAATCTTAATGTTAATATTAATATTTTTTTATTTTTATATTAATATTAATGTTAATGTTAATATTAATGTTAATGTTAATGTTAATGCTAATATTAATTTTAATGTTAAGTTTAATGTTAATTTTAGTATTTAATGTTAATATTAAAATTAATATTAACATTAATATTAATATTAACATTAGTATTAACATTAAACTATGGCTGAGAGTGAGGGACTTTTGATCCGCTTCATATATATATATATATATATATATATATATATATATATATATTTATATATATATATATATATATATATATATATATATATATATATATATATAGAGAGAGAGAGAGAGAGAGAGAGAGAGAGTCTAACTTTAATTATGGTTTTTTTTTTTCAATTCACACAGGACGAAAAAAATGGTGGATAACTTTGAACAAGGTGCGGATTGGGTATTTCGAAAGCTATGTAATGACATACATGGAATGTCGGGCAATCCTATGGGGAGGTGGTGTGTGGTGGGCTGGACAAAAGGCTTCTACCACTCAGATGGGAAATGGTCACTTCCAAAGAACGATGGTCCCATGAACTGTGGTGCTATTTTTTGTGCTTTTGCCATCAACACGGAAATGGACAAAAGCCTTATCGATATATAGTAACCATTCCAAATTGTTATGACTTCACTCAAACGAGTGCTTTTGATTTTAAATACGGAGGATCCGGTGGTCTCAGTAGTGGTTGTACCTGACTGTAATGTACGTACAAATGCACGTACGTATTTCAATAAAATATCAATAAGCAATGAATATTTAGAATGTTGAGATATGTCGTTATTACTTGGTGTTTAGCGTGTTAGAATTATTCAATAATTAAGGGGCCACACATGTAAAATTAATTGTGTTTGGGCTATCTAAATAATTAAGCCAAATTAAAGTGGTCTATTTAAAAATTGGCTTAAGGGTATAATTGTCATGGAATTAATGTGTAGATACCGGAGATAATTCTAATTTGATGAGGGGCCAAATTAGAAATACACACACACACACACGCACACACACACACACACACACACACACATGTGTGTGTGTGTGTGTGTGTGTGTGTGTGTGTGTGTACATACATATTTAAATTTAAACAATAATTAATTTTTTTTGGGTGCCTTTTATGACTAGCAATAGTTGTCCAATATTCTAAGTAGACTCATTGAAATAAGATGTCGCCAAAGTGACCTCTCTTGCGTAGATAGTCTACAAGGGATGTCGGATGTTTGTGTGTGTGCATATTCATGCGGGTATTAGCCGGCCCAAAGGAAGGTTAATACTTGGCCGAATTGCACACATACTTGTGGTGATAAATGTGTGACAATTATACGGTTTACATGTGAATAATAACCCGATCCAAAGATAGGCTTACTATTTGACATGACTTATTGTCAACATTTGATCACTGCACCAAGAGTACCACTTGCAGTTAATATCACTGTCCAAAGACTTGATATTAATGATGCACTAGGTATCTTGAGATGGGGTTCACCATTATTTGAATTTGTTTGACTATATTTTATTCTTTGGTTATTATTTAGAGCATGTCTGTTTTGTTGTTTTGTTCCCTTTACAGTTAATATTGCTACAATATCTGCCAATAAGAATTCAATTTTTATGTTTAATGGGATAAACTTTAAGGTTCAAAAATAAAAGGAATACAGTAGCTGCTAAGGGTCCAGCTCTAAAGAAACAACAATATAAAACTAATGGTTGTTTCTTTTGTCACAAGGCAAGACACATAAGGAAGAAATGTACGAAGTATCACGCATGGCGTATAAAGAAAAGTACATTTCTAAATTTGGTCTGTTCTGAGGTTAATTTAGATTTAGTACCTAGAAACATATGGTGGTTAGATTCTGGTGCTACTACCCACATTAGTGTTTATAGACAAGATTGTTTGAGCTACCGAAAGTCAATTGATGGTGAAAGATACATCTATGTGGGTGACGACAAATCGGTAGAAGTGGATGCAATAGGACATTTTAGGTTATTTTTTAGGAACCGATTATTATTTGGATTTGATAGACACTTTTATTGTACCATCTTTAGACGAAATTCAGGTTCAGTTTCCTAAATGGACAAATCTGATTACCATTGTTCATTTGGAAACAATAAGTTTAATCTCTCTTTAAATTCAAATATTATTGGTAACAGTTCCCTTAAGGTTTATGATAACCTATATTCACTTGAAACTATTGCATCTTACAATGAAACCTTACAAGTGGAGTCATGTGGTACTAAACGCAAAATTAACAATAAATGTTTTTAGCCTCATTATGACATAAGCGATTAGGTCACATCTCTAGAAATAGAGTTGAACGACTTGTGTCTGATGAGGTTTGGATTTTTATTGACTTTATAGACTTTAATGTCTATATTAATGTATAAAGGAAATACAGACCAAAGTTCAATTGTAAGCAGCTACTTTATTGGCTATGCTGACAAATCGAGAGGTTAATAATTATACGGTCCCACACAAAGAAATTTTTTTGAGACGAGAAGTGTAATGGTTTTTGAGGATGTTGAGTTTGGGGGAGAAATAAAGTCATGATCATTGTCTTTGAGAATGAATCAATTACGATTCCTACTATCACTTTTGATGATGTGCAGGATTCTATACCTGTCATGATCAAAAAGTGAATCGGAGCCTCAATAAGACAATGTCGAATTAGCTCTATAAGTCGTTGTTGAGATATCTTAACAACGACAACGTAGCGGCACCCCATTCAAGATAAGGTAATTATTCCTAAGGAACAAACTCAACAACCTCAAGAACCGGTAATATTAAGATGGTCCACCAGAGAAATGAAAAATATAATTTTGGATAATATTTGTCATATTTCTCTAGGAACGTGAGGAAGACTATGGATACTGGAAGATGATCTAATCAACTTTCGTCAGGCCATAGAAAGTTCCAGTTCTCAAAGTGGATTGATAAAATAAATAAGGAGTATAAGTCCATGCAAGACAATAAAGTTTAAGAACTTGTCTCATTACCAAAAGATATGAAGTCCATTGGTTGCAAATGGACATTTAGAACCAAGAAGGATTAATTCGAAGGGTCATGTGGAGAGGTATAAAGTACGTCTTGTAGCTAGTGACTTTACTCAAAATTTTGTGATTGATTTTAAAGAATTTTTCTCTTCGGTATCTTTGAAAAACTCCTTTAAAACAATCATAGCACATGTTGCACATTTTGATCTTGAATTATATTAAATGGATGTCAAAACTATATTTTTTCAATGGTAACGTTGATGAAACAGTTTATATGGTGCAACCGAAAAACTTTGTGTCGAAAGACCAAAAGAATATGGTTTGAAAATTGACAAAATCTATTTATGAAATCAAGCAAGCTTCTCGTCAAAGGTACTTCAAGTGATTATCTCGTTTGGTTTTGAGATGAACACTGTTGAAGATTGTGTGTGTCACGACCCGCACCATTTTTTTTTAAACGGATACAAGACGTGTCCAAGCCAGCCTACGCCGCAGTGTCGGCGGTAGAACGCTGTCACGGCCATGAAGATCAGATTCACAAGTAATACTCATTCACAAAATTAATTTAACTTATATTGATCACAAGTTTTACATTTGTAGAAAATATAAATTTGTATAAATAAAAGAATGACTACAACTCAACTATCTAGCTAATCTCTAGGCCTTTGTCTGCAAGTATTTCCGTCACTCCCCAAGCTAAGTGAATCCATGGCTAACCTGAAAATGTTGCTTTCCAGTCAGGAATGGAATGAGCACAATTCACTGAATACAATTTTAAATAAAGAAAATGACTATAAGACAAGGTTAGGCATCAATCATGAGTTGTGAAAATAACAGTAAAGTCGTAAGAAAAATCAATAGTAATAAATAGACCAATATACTTTCCACCGTTAGAAGTACCGTTGATATGTGATCAGTCTGGGACACTACACCGCACGATCTACGAGGTCTACTTGCATGAAAATAAACACGGTCTACGAGGTCTACTTGCATGAAAATAAACACGGTCTACGAGGTCTACTTGCATGAAAATAAACACGGTCTACGAGGTCTACTTGCAGAAATTAAACAAGGTCTACGAGATCTACTGTAATAAAATAAACAATGTCTACGAGATCTACTGCATAAAATTAAACACGGTCTACGAGATCTACTGCATGAAAGTAAACACGGTCTACGAGATCTACTGCATGAAAGTAAACACGGTCTACGGTCGGATCACACATCCTTGGTAGTTCTCATTCCCGACTCGATAATTTATAATAGAGTATAAAAATATCACATAACCAATGAATAATCAATGAAATATAGTAAAGATCAATATCGAAATGCAGACAATAAACTGTACTCGCCTGTGGTCCTCTGCTGGTGAAACCGACAGTCTGAACTACTCAATGTGCCACAATAGTCAAAACCCGTACAACAGTCCCCGAAAGCTAAAATAAACAATACGAATGATCTCATAATAGTCCAATTAGCTAGGATTGTCTGTCCTTAAGTCCAATTATGGACACAGGGGCAAAACGGTAATTTTGGGCCAAAACGGTGTCCGCCGTTGGACCCGCTTTGCACCGAAAAATTTGCCAGAGTCAACGGTCTCTAAAGTCGTCAAACTACATGTCTACGGATCCAATTTTTCAATACGAACCCAACCGTATGTCCAAAGTTGGATTCCGGCGGGCCGTGCACAAAATCGCCCGTTGAGTGGGACCGTGGGGCCCGCAAAACAACGTTCGATTCAACTGTCTCCGATTTGGACCAAACTTGGCATGCAGGACCAGAAAAACGATACGGTTCCGTTGGCGCAAGTTCCGTCTCGATTCGACGAATGTGCACAAAGTAATTGGAGAATTTGCAACGTGCACGATACGGGGAATTTCGACGGATACGCATCAAATTCGTCGCGCACACGCGACCAATTTGAATTCCGTCAAAGCCCACACGACCACAAAGCCGTTACGCAGCTTTCGATGCTTTCGGTTCGTGACCACGTCGTCACGATTGGCATGATGTACGTCGTGTGGAACAATTTTCAAGTTTTGAAAATAGATTTTTGGGAAACTTTGGAATTCGATTTGTCGACGTCCAGTCGATGATTTCGAATTCCGCAAGATGGGATTCGAAGCCCTACATGTTATCTAAAAGTTTCTTCAAATAGTTTTCTAAAATTCCTAACTGGTTGATCAGAATCTACCTCGAAACATGAGGGTTTCGACTAGAAAACTGTTCTAATTTTGAATGGTTTTTCGTCAACTTCGAGTTGATTTCCTGGACAACCTAGCGCTAAATAATTAAATCTAATTAAAGGGACTTGGAGTCATATAGTTGGGCTTCATACCTGAGAAATCGGTTCGTCACGAGGATGAGCGTGCACGACGAAACGTCGTCACAAAGCCGTCTCCTTCGCGGCTGAAACTGCTGTTCCTACTCGCGCACTCACACGCGCGCGCGCGGTCCCTGGCCTGTGGCCGGCCGGCGGCGGCCGCCAGCGGCGCGCGAAGGCGCGCCCAGGGGAGGAGGGGGTGGTGGCACAGGTGTGGAGACGGTTAGGGTTTCTTCTCGTGCTCTCTCTCTACGTTTATATACTATCGGGGGGAGGGGCTCGGTTGATACAAGGCTCGGTTGCATGGGCTATTGGACTGTGGGATTTTTGAAGGGGTTTAATTGCTCTGCTGCTCGGTCTTATGGGGACCCAAGCCATGGGGGTTTTAACTAAGGGGGTGTGTAGTTTGCTCGGTTTGGGCCGATGGCTGGGCTCGAGATACTCGGTTTGGGCCTTGTCTGATAGCTGAGTTTTACTGCTATCAATACCTAAATCAAAATCTATTGTATTCATATATATATATATATATATATATATACTCATATATTCATACACATTTATATAAATATACACATACACATTATTATATATTCTCTATATATATATATTCTCTATATATATAATCTATATATATATTCTCTGTATACATTCTATATATATATATATACTCTCTCTCTCTCTCTCTATATATATATATATATATCTATATATATTCATCTATATATATACATACATATATAAACACACATACATTATCTTTATTAGACAAATAATAATATAACTAATACAATAATAATATAAAAATATTAATATACAACTAAAATAAATCATACTTGAATTTACTTGTACATTTGTATGTACAATACTTCATATCAAAACAAATGAATAATACTTAAATAAAATAACCAATTTAGCTTAAAAATAAATAGTTAAGAAGTTTGGGGGTTGACGTCCTACCGACCTTAGAGTAATTTCGTCCTCGAAATTTAGGGTCAACTTCCATTTCTTTATTCTCCCCCTATATGATCACCCTATGCTAAATCCATAAATCGATCTATCGAATATACACTTGCAACTCGTCAATAGTTGATCACAAAATTTACTAATGTTACATTTCTAATCCTCCAATGCCAGAGTTCTTCAGTCTGTAATTGTAACAATCCCCTCCGATCCTTTAGGTTAAGTTCTCAAGGTTTAACACCAAGAGTGAAGGCCTCAAGTTTGGTTATTTGCATCATTCTCGACAACTTCCATAAACTTGTATTGCTAGTCGTCCTAGAAGCTTGATGAACTCATATAAACCCTATGAAATTTCAACCCTTACCACCATTTACTATAATCCTAATCGTTATCCTGGAACTTTTTATCACTCGTACTTATGCAGTTCCATCGTAACAATCCTCTGAGATTGAAAATCTTCTCATCGAAATTCTATTTCAACAATAATCTTTCTACTACCATTTTGGTCTCTAGCAATATAATCATCAAATCCCAGTCTGCTAACTTCTATCAATACTTTCAACAAAAATTTGATCACCAAGAACCAGATAGGTGATTCGGAACATATAACCACCTTAACTTACGCTACTTCATCAAAACTTCAAATTCTCAATAGATTCTATCCTCTAAAGAATATATATATATATATTTTTTTTCTTTCAAATATAATAAACTTCATCAATGTTCTTCACAATTAATTAACCACCAAGAGTAAGTCGCGGGAATCTCTACCCACCTTTGGTCACACTACTTCCTCAAATCTCTTTTCGCTAAAACTTTATAATCTTCCAGCTACTTGCCAAAATTGCTACAAATGGACATCTACTACTTTTGGCCCCTATAATGCTCTCATATCTATCAAATAACCCAAAATCGAACAATCAACAATTTATACAAGTAGTTAAGAAATATTGGCAAATTCTAATAAGCACGACTATTCGTCGCTTCGAAGTAGGAAGGACAGGAAGATAGGAAAATAATCGAGAGCAATTATGAAGTTTCAGAGCGGTAGAGAGTTTTCAATGATGCAGATAGAGAGAAAGTCGCTAGGTTGGGCTACTCTAGTCTAGTCATTTGCCAAATCGAAGAATCCTTCGTTTCTTAGAGGGCTTGCAATCCGTGCAATACGGAAATTTTGTTCTCGAAATTCTAAATAAGGTTCTATAATAGAATGAAATTTAGGGAGTCAAGATCGTGATCTTTCCCATGGTTATTTAAACACACGAGCAAGGGATGAAATGCAATACAAATTCGTATCATGACTCCCAGGTAGATGGAATATTGGTTACGAATGACTTTACGATCTAAGAGGGGAGACTACATAATATATATAGGGACCTATTTCAAATAGTTCGATTTATAGTCAATTATGGTGGTGTGCATGGATGTGTTTAACTGGGCCTTAATGGGTTCTCCGATTGGACACCAATCTTTAGTTGGATGAACCCTGGATTTCAATCTATACGGACCGAACAAGGTCCCAACGATAAACTATTTTTACTAGGTTAGGGTATCCTAGAATAGGTTTCTATCCAAGGGTTGAGCTAGTTACCCGTCAAGTTGGTTAGCTTGGTCCCTAAAGCCCAAAAATGCATCTTCCGTGGCTTTTGTGTTTAAATAGCCCGAAAAGACACAATTGAGTGACACTACTAGTGACATGTGCGTAGTGGCTTCAAGTGAATCACAACCATATATTGGGTCGAAAGATTTGAGTCGAGGTTGAGCCTCTAATGGAAGTCGGAAAACCTTCCGCTATTATGGTAAGGGTTATAGCTAGTCCTTTTTACCTGAAAGTTGTACCATAAACATAGAGTACAAGGGATTGAGCTTGAGTGGACATGATATACCTAGATGAAGGTGGACTTGTCTAGAACTTGCATATGAAATTTGTTGGAAGGTAACAGCTGGTCTTGTGCTCCGAATATTAATGGCACGGTCGGGGACACAAAATGATCTAAATGAAAAGTGGGAGGCCAAGGGCACTAATCACCACCCCAGTGGAAAATTATTCTAGTTAATCGATAATCTTCATATACTCCCAAAAATTTTAGGAGGCTTACAGTCTACCCACCTTAGAAACTAGGATATGGTTTTAGGAATGATGTGGTCACAAAAATTCCAAAGTCCAGATATTGTACCTCGGCTCTTGTTAATAAAGGATGAGGTACGACGTAACGGAATACGGTAGATCTAGGTCAAGTCAAGGATCATTCTTCAATAACTGGAAAACGAGTGTGTACGACGACACCTGGTCGATAAAATTGAATGACCTACTCGTCCCTAGTATACGAGAGTTATCACGGGGTAACCAACTCTAAGGCACATCATAAGGAAAGAATTCTAACAACTAAGTCGTGAATTTCTATTTGTGTCAACCTGCCAGACTATCGTCATAAGAGTTCTAGTTGAAGCAAGCTTCAAACAAATGATTAGAGACTCACAACATTCGGTCTCTGGAGATTAGGTAGTCTCCAAGGTTGGCATTTTGACTAAGGATTTAAACTCTACTCATTCTCCAATTCAGATGGCTAGAAGGACCCAATAACAGTTTGGGGTCAAGAGGAGAATGCGTAACTCAATCACATGGCTAGCCGATGATAACTATACTTGTGTATACAACTACCATAGCCATGGGGATACGCGGTATCTCTCTACCAATTACGAACTTTTGTCTTTCCAAATCAGTGAAAGACAAAAACAATAAAGAGTTCAAGAAAGATGTCACTGAATACAATCACGTGATTCAAAGGCGAACGTATAATTCAAGAGGAATTGTCAAGCATTCGCGGATGAGATCATAGATACCTTGATATCTCAATCTACGTAGGATAGTTAAATGAAGTGCGAACCAAATGCATCATGGTTGATCAGACCATAATACACTGATTCTGATTAGACAATATGTTAGCAGGCGTCCCCACTAAACACATGTCTTGAATCAAGCTCGAGAACAGAGTGAGCTTGCAAAACTAGGCTGTAATTGTGGCGTTGGTCAAGATAGTCAAAATACAAGTACGCAAGATTTTTTTTGAAAAGAGGCACTAATAGTTCGAGTTCTGTGAGAATCAAACCCTACCTGGTGTTCTTACTTATACAGTCATCCTACTGTCTTCTTATTCATAAGACTTTGGTCAACTAATGGGTTATGGACTTCCAACGTCTATATTCCAGGTAACCTATTAGTGTCAGTCAATTACTTCGTCAATAGATCACAAGGACCACGGAATACTGGGTTGGAAGACATGCTATCCATCCTGCAGAACTTCCACTAGTATTGGCTTTGGGTCTTACGGAACACAGAGCACTGTCCTATCCTCTATAGTATCCTAAACCTGTAATCACGTTTGAAGTCATTTCACCGAGAGTTACGTCCCGCCCGTATACTCGGGCGATGGTAAACTTTTGGTTTCGTAACTCAAATATGATACAAAATCGAACACCTCTGAACTCTATCCACTATTGATTCAAGGGTAACTACGATCAAAAGGACCACTAGCTATAGTTTAGGGATATTCTATAACCTATATTTTCTCAAACCCATTTCTACTTTAGGGGTCGTGTCTCGCCAGTGCGCTGCTGGCTAGCCACTATGAGTTAACTAACATTTTTTTAACTATATCTATAAGAATTCATGAGCTTCTAGAGATTCAAACGTGTTGACTATGAAATAGAGCATAGGTATTTGTCTATCGTTCACAACCCTTTAACATAAAAGATTTAACAGGGAGGAATAACTAAAGACAGAAATACAAATATCCTAATATCTATTTCATATGTACTCAAGCCTTTGAGGAAAAACTTGAATCGAACTAACTCGAGGTTCATATATGGGTAACATAATCAGAAATTCATACAAAATAATAATTCCTAGGGCAAATAGGAACTACACAGGCAATTCGACAAGATATGAGGATGATATCTTAGAGGCAAAGAGAATGATCTGCCAAATCCATCGAGGTTAGATCATAAATTATATGAAGCCCTGTCTCACCAAGTGAATAATCTATCCATTTTGGATCGTGTCGTCATATCGAGAGATAATAGTGTACTTTATGGGGATTTGACAAACTATCAAAATTAATATACCTCATCTAAATTGCATAGCCTAGACTACCCATCGATAAATTTGTATAAGGGACTCCTAGTCTTAGTCATTCTCTTAAATTAAATTAATTTCTAATTCGTGAATGAGCATTTCCTAGTCGCAGGCTCGTAATAGTACAACTAACTTAAGTACCATCACGAGTTCGCATGATTTGCGAAAACTGACCTGTATGGGCCACCACAAAAACTTGTCACGACCCGCACCCGTTTTTTTTTTCAAACGGATACAAGACGTGTCCAAGCCAGCCTACGCCGCAGTGTCGACGGTAGAACGCTGTCACGGCTATGAAGATCAGATTCACAAGTAATACTCATTCACAAAATTAATTTAACTTACATTGATCACAAGTTTTACATTTATAGAAAATATAAACTTGTACAAATAAAAGAATGACTACAACTTAACTATCTAGCTAATCTCTAGGCCTTTTTCTGCAAGTATTTCCGTCACTCCCCAAGCTAAGTGAATCCACGGCTAACCTGAAAATGTTGGTTTCCAGTCAGGAATAGAACGAGCACAATTCACTGAATGCAATTTCAAATAAAGAAAATGACTATAAGACAAGGTTAGGCATCAATCATGAGTTGTGAAAATAATAGTAAAGTCGTAAGAAAAATCAATAGTAATAAATAGACCAATATACTTTCCACCGTTAGAAGTACCGTTGATATGTGATCAGTCTGGGACACTACACCGCACGGTCTACGAGGTCTACTTGCATGAAAATAAATACGGTCTACGAGGTCTACTTGCATGAAAATAAACACGGTCTACGAGGTCTACTTGCATGAAAATAAACACGGTCTACGAGGTCTACTTGCAGAAATTAAACAAGGTCTACGAGATCTACTGCAATAAAATAAACAATGTCTACGAGATCTACTGCATAAAATTAAACACGGTCTACGAGATCTACTGCATGAAAGTAAACACGGTCTACGAGATCTACTGCATGAAAGTAAACACGGTCTATGAGATCTACTGCATGAAAGTAAACACGGTCTACGGTCGGATCACACATCCTTGGTACTTCTCATTCCCGACTCGATAATTTATAATAGAGTATAAAAATATCACATAACCAATGACTAATCAATAAAATATAGTAAAGATCAATATCGAAATGCAGACAATAAACTGTACTCGCCTGTGGTCCTCTGCTGGTGAAACCGACAGTCTGAACTACTCAATGTGCCACAATAGTCAAAACCCGTACAACAGTTCCCGGAAGCTAAAATAAACAATACCAATGATCTCAGAATAGTCCAATTAGCTAGGATTGCCTGTCCTTTAGTCCAATTCTGGACACAGGGGCAAAACGGTAATTTCGGGCCAAAACGGTATCCGCCGTTGGACCCGCTTTACACCAAAAAATGTGCCAGAGTCAACGGTCTCTAAAGTCGTCAAACTATATGTCTACGGATCCAGTTTTTCAATACGAACCCAACCGTATGTCCAAAGTTGGATTCTGGCGGGCCGTGCACAAAATCGCCCGTTGAGTGAGACCGTGGGGCCCACAAAACGACGTTCGATTCAACTGTCTCCGATTTGGACCAAACTTGGCATGCAGGACCAAAAAAACGATACGGTTCTGTTGGCATTAGTTTCGTCTCGATCCGACGAACGTGCACAAAGTAATTGAAGAATTTGCAACGTGCACGATACGGGGAATTTCGACGGATACGCATCAAATTCGTCGCGCACACGCGACCAATTTGAATTCTGTCAAAATCCACACGACCACGAAGCCGTTACGCAGCTTTCGATGCTTTCGGTTCGCGACCACGTCGTCCCGATTGGCGTGACGCACGTCGTGTGGAACAATTTTTAAGTTTTGAAAATAGATTTTTGGGAAACTTTGGAATTCGATTTCTCGACGTCCAGTCGATGATTTTGAATTCCGCAAGAAGGGATTCGAATGTTGTCTAAAAGTCTCTTCAAATAGTTTTCTAAAATTCCTAACTGGTTGATCAGAATCTACCTCGAAACATGAGGGTTTCGACTAGAAAACTGTTCTGATTTCGAATGGTTTTTCGTCAACTTCGAGTTGATTTCCTGGACAACCTAGCGCTAAATAATTAAATCTAATTGAAGGGACTTGGAGTCGGATAGTTGGGCTTCGTACTTGAGAAATCGGTTCGTCACGAGGATGAGCGTGCACGACGAAACGTCGTCACGAAGCCGTCTCCTTCGCGGCTGAAACTGCTGTTCCTACTCGCGCACTCACACGCGCGCGCGCGGTCCCTGGCCTGTGGCCGGTCGGCGGTGGCCGCCAGCGGCGCGCGGAGGCGCGCCCAGGGGAGGAGGGGGTGGTGGCGCAGGTGTGGAGACGGTTAGGGTTTCTTCTCGTGCTCTCTCTCTCTACGTTTATATACTATCGGGGGGGAGGGGCTCGGTTGATACAAGGCTCGGTTGCATGGGCTATTGGACTGTGGGATTTTTGAAGGGGTTTAATTGCTCTGCTGCTCGGTCTTAGGGGGAACCAAGCCATGGGGGTTTTAACTAAGGAGGGTGTGTAGTTTGCTCGGTTTGGGCCGATGGCTGGGCTCGGGATACTCGGTTTGGGCCTTGTCTGATAGCTGAGTTTTACTGCTATCAATACCTAAATCAAAATCTATTGTATTCATATATATATTTATATATATTTTTTTATATATATATATGAATACAATATATACATATATATATATATATATATATATATATATATATATATATATATATATATATATATATATATATATATATATTCATACACATTTATATAAATATACACATACACATTATTATATATTCTCTATATATATATATATTCTCTATATATATAATCTATATATATATTCTCTGTATACATTCTATCTATATATATATATACTCTCTCTCTCTCTATATATATATATATCTATATATATTCATCTATATATATACATACATATATAAACACACATACATTATCTTTATTAGACAAATAATAATATAACCAATACAATAATAATATAAAAATATTAATATACAACTAAAATAAATCATACTTGAATTTACTTGTACATTTGTATGTACAATACTTCATATCAAAACAAATGAATAATACTTAAATAAAATAACCAATTTAGCTTAAAAATAAATAGTTAGGGGTTTACAGCGTGTATCACAAGTTCAGTGGCAGTAGGAATAATTTTCTGGTTTTGTATATTAATTAAAGTATTCAATGCAAACCCGGTGACACCTCTCGTTAAAGGAGACAAATTTGGTCTCAATCAAGTGTCCAAAGGTTAGCCTTAAAATTAAGAAAATACAATAGATTTTTCTTAATGATCAGTTGTAGGGAGTCTAATGTATGCTCAAGTATGTACGCGTCAAGATATTGCGTACATTTTAGAATGTTAGGAAGATATTTTAAGCAAATATGGATGGATCATTGGGCAACAGCCAAACTACTTAAGTAATTAATAGAGAACAAATAATTATATGCTTTTTATAGGAGATCGATCGGATAATTCTGAAGATCATAAGGTATTTCGACTCCGATTTTGTTGGATGCCAATACAGCAGGAGATCCACATCATGTTATGCTGACTAATAGAGATATATTTTGGATGAGTGTCAAACATGCACTTATAATTTCTTCCGCCATGGCAGCAAGGTTTATAACTTGCTGTGGGACATCTGTTCAGGGAATATGGTTGCAAAATTTTGTCACAAGGCTGTGCCTGCAGTACGATGTTAAAAGATCAAATAAATTATGGTGTGACAATAAATCAGCAGTACTGTATTCCAATAACAACAGAAACTGGTATAAGTCAAGGATATTGACATAAAGTTTCTAGTTGTGAAGGAAAGAATTCAGAATGGTTATAGTGTTCATATAGCACATTAGGACAAACTCCATATTAGCAGATCCGCTCACAAAAGCATTATCTCCCAGGGTCTTTCATGAGCATACTGCTCATATGGGTGTTAATTAAGAATATGGCAATATAGTGGGAGTTTGTATTTTATGTATTTGGGTGCTATTTGGTTTTGGACACATTTATGCATTAAAGTATTTTGGATATTTATCTGATCAGATATATGGAAATTCAGTTTATTCTGTTTTTATTATGTTAAAGTATTGATCTCATTAAAGTTAAGGAGGACCATTTGGAAATAGACATGTATTGATCACATTGCGTTTACGCTATATGTGACGAATGCCGCTTTGATCCTATATTGATATGGTTAATGGACGAGATTGTCCGGATATACCCTAAGGATTAAGATAGCAATTTATGAGCTCACTAAGGTTAACACAATTATAAGGTTACATATGTGGTCCAGTGGGAGATTGTTAGAATTATTCAATAATTAAGGGGCTACACATGTAAAATTAATTGTGTTTGGACTATCTAAATAATTAAGCTAAATTAAAGTGGTCTATTTAAAAATTGGCTTAAGGGTATAATTGTCATGGAATTAATGTGTAGATACCGGAGATAACTCTAATTTGATGAGGGGCCAAATTAGAAATATCACAATACACATATCTATATATATGTGTATTCATTAGGTTTATGGTCCCCAACTTATACGGCCACCAAAGAGAAGGTTCTTTCTTTTTCTCTTCTGCTTCCCCATCAACAGAAAGAGAGGGGCAAAGAATTCGGATTCACCTTTGTCATTAAGGGTCGTAGCAAGTTGGAAGATCGAACCCAATAAAGAGACGATCGCTTCAACATCCATCAAGTCTAGCAATGGATTCAGGTATGCTTCCGCAATCAATTTAATTTTGTTCTTCATCTCATGAATCGACATGGTACAATTAAATATCTAACATAGCGCATTAGGATCAACCTCTACTGCTACATAATTTTTGTTCAATTCCCATTTTGAACCTCATATTAAGGTGTTTTTAGACGTTAGATCTCGAAAAAGATACAAAATTTGTATTTGTATCTCAATAATTGTTCTAATTAGTATTTGGATTTGGATGAACACATGCGATGAAAGAGTGACTCTTCTTCTAGTACACAAGAAAAAAAAAGTAGTTATGGACATATACCATGAGCAATGGCAGACTTACATAAGGAGAAATTTGATGGACTTCAGTTAACCCCAAAAAAAGTTTTATCTTTTTCTCCGCGTGTGTGTGTATATAAGAGGATGCATTTGTTTTGTTTTGTATTTTTTTTTAATTTTTTATTTATTTATGTAAGTCAATCCACACCCACTCCACCCTAGCCCACTTCATTTAACCCAAGATCGAATTTCTAGTTCCATTCTTTATATATATATATATATATATATATATATATATATATATATATATATATATATATATATATATGAGGAAAATGTACCTAAGGTCGACCTCATATATATATATATATATATATATATATATATATATATATATATATATATATATATATATATATATATATATATATATATATGTGCAAAGATTCTTATAACAACACAATCCAGTCAGTCAAATCAACTGTTGGTCCAAGCTCCAAATTATTGTTGGTCCAAGCTCCAAATTAGAGTGAGTATGGAGATCTAACTAGTCAAATCAACTGTTGGTCCAAGTTCCAAATTAGAGTGAGTATGGAGATCTAACTGTAAATTTTACAACTTATATGGGACCCAAAAATCTAAAAAGTCTAAACACGGTTATTTTTTTTTAATGCAACTTATGACATAGAAGTATTGATTCAAATGTCAGGATTTCAGAATCACATAATGTGAGTAATCCGTAACTAAATAGAGACATTATCACTTCTAAGAATTGCTGAGAAACCCAATTTCGGGGTGGGCTTTTATGAAATGCCCACCCGCTGGATAAGTTTTATGAAATACCCAGAATTAAGTATTTTCACGTTAAATATTCCAAGATTCCCTTTTAGATGCCACCCGCTAGAAACTGCTATTTTTATAATACCGAAACTACCCCTCCGCGCGAATTGGTCATCTATATGTATTTGAATTCAAAAAACTCAGATCTGGATTGCGATTTTCGTCTTCTTCTTCTTCACGAGAAATCTGAATTCCATTGCTCTCATATTCAGCAGAGATCGCAAAGATCGTTCGTAGTTCGGTGTGTTTTTCTTCAGTCGAACTCAGATCATCGCTCGTCATCATCATCACCATCATCATCATCTTCATCGTGGAGACATTTGAACTCAGATCTTCAATTGTGGAGAGAAGATCTTTCTTCTTCTTTTTCATAAGAATTATCATCGCTTTGAAAGAAGAACGAAACTCTTTATTCCTGAAAAAAACTAAATTACACGTTTTAACACTGGAAAAGACCATTCTCCGTCTTAATTAGGACGGAGAATGGCATTCTCCGTCTTAATTAGGACGGAGAATGCCATTCTCCGTTTTATTTAAGACGGAGAATGCCATTCTTCGTTTTATTTAACACGGAGAATGACATTCTCCGTTTTTGTCTTAATTAGGACAGAGAATGCCATTCTCCGTCTTAATTAGGACGGAGAATGACATTCTCCGTTTTATTTAAGACGGAGAATAGCATTCTCCGTCCTAATTAACACGGAGAATGGCTCTAACACGGAGAATGGTCATTCTCCTGCGTTTTAACACTGGAATGACCATTCTCCGTGATAAATTATACGGAGAATGGCATTCTCCGTCCTAATTAAGACGGAGAATGGCATTCTCCGTCCTAATTAAGACGGAGAATGGTCATTCTCCGTTTAATTTAGCACGGAGAATGGCCATTCTCCGTCTTAATTAGGACGGAGAATGCCATTCTCCGTCTTATTTAACACGGAGAATGCCATTCTCCGTTTCATTTAACACGGAGAATGCCATTCTCCGTGTTTCTAACACGGAGAATGGTCATTCTCCTGCGTTTTAACACTGGAATGACCATTCTCCGTGTATATTAAGACGGAGAATGTCATTCTCCGTCCTAATTAAGACGGAGAATGGTCATTCTCCGTGTAAATTAAGACGGAGAATGCCATTCTCCTGCATTTTATGGTTAGCTGAAACTTTGGAGGGCCATAACTTTTGACTGGGAGGTCGAAACGAGGTCCCGTTTGTCGCAAAATGAGCGTATTGTCGAGGAGATCGAAAGTAACCGTTTCACCGTTAGACGGTCTCCCAAAATTTTAGATTCGCAAAAAAATGATGTTTGGACCTCCGTTTTAGCACTTTTGCTGTTCGTCCCGGTCTTTCCGAAATTTTTCGACGAGAAGATTTTTGAGGAGGAAACCTAGATTCGAAAGTGAGCAGCGTATGGAAGAAGATGGAGTATTGAAACGTTTTTTTAAGAGCAGTTTTGTGGGTGTTTCCAATAAATTAAAAGGAAGGGCAAAAGGGTCATTTGGAACCCGCTTTGGATAAGTTTCTCTAATTCTGGGCACGCGATGAAAGTTTTTTTAGCGGTGGATTTTACATAAATTTTTTTTAGTTTTTGGGCATTTCATAAATCTTCCCTTTTCAAAATAGGGGCATATATCCTATGGGCAATTTAGAAGGCTATAAAAAAAAAATATGTGCTTACATTTTTAGGGGAAAACCTCCTAACTATCAACATATTATCACACATGCATTGGCTATTATTCATTCTTATTCTACAGAAACTTTCAACAGCTTATCCTCTTTTCAAAAACAATAATGCCGGAAACTATTACTAATAACAGTCCAAGGACACCTCCTACCAGTGGTATTATTAAAATTAATGTGGATGGTGCTACATCATCTTCAAGGATTGCAGCCGCTACAGTTACATGTTTCTTGGGGCTTTATTGCATTGCTCACCCATAGGCGATCCTTCTTGCGGAGAAACCGTTCTCTAAAGAAGTCCTTGTACAAGTAGACTCTCTTACCCTGTTCAGAATACTAAAAGGGGAAACATCACTTGTACTTTGGAAAATCTCTGACATGGTAGTTCCAATCATGAGCAAATTCTCGGATGCTGGTCTGATAGATATTATCTTTACAAGAAGGAGGCTCATACAGTTGCAAAAGAAGCCCTAAATAATAATCTTTGTTGCTTCTACTCTGACTACCCTCCTTGTACCTCCCAGATTTTAGCTAAGGATGTTAGTAAACAACATGTATCTGTATCTTACTCTATTAATTCTCAAATAATTTGTTTTCCATTCAAAAAAAAAAAAAAACTTTCACAAGTGGCTTGGGATGATAGAAAACGAAAGATGTCTGTTTCTTTTACCAATAATACTTATCGGTCCGGCAGACGAACTTAGAAAAAAAAATTGCCACATGTCCGATCCTTATTAGCCGGATCAAATCTGATGACATCACCCTCCCCCGCTAACGTAGACAATAAAATCCGAACCAATCAGATCCGGACACGTGGCAAACGATTTCAGTCGCAGTTTAGACCGCGGTCTGTAAGTATAAATTGTGTAGCTATGTAGCATTCTATTTTAAAGTGTAAATTTAGTTTATTTTTCATAACTATATAATACACTATAAAAAATATTGTTTATTTTGTCATTTTAAAGTTTATAAAGTAGTTATAAATTGACTATTTTTTCTAAAATATTATAATTTTAGACACAAATTTAGTAATACAAATGAAAAAAAAAACATAAGCTCATTATCAAATATTTTTATCAACACAACATAAAATTATTGCATCCTCAAGTTCACCTTCAAATAACAATAAAATAAGAAATTAGTTAAGAATCTAAAAACCTTTTTTAACATTGAAAATTATTTAACTAATTTTTTTTAAACAATTTCTATTTTGGACACTGAAAACTATTTGAAAATTTGAAAATTTTGAAACTCGTTTTTTTTTGTTCCGAGAACTAAATTAAAGAAAACATGAAGAAGAAGAAGGATTGTTTGAACATGTTTTAAAATAATTAAATTTATTTAAAGTTACTTCTTTTTTTCACTTACAAGCCTAGTGGTAAATTATAAGTTAAAATTTTGAGCTTACAATTTATCAATATCAAAACAATTTAAAATACTAAAAAACAAACATCCTAAGTTGGTAAATTATTCACTTGTTTGAGCACTTTAAAATGCAGAAAATTTTATAAAGGCTATTTTTTTTTAAACTTAATTTGCACGAAAGAGGACATTTTTCGAATATTCTTAACTAACGGGACAACCACAAAAAAAAAAAAACAAGGCATTAGTGTCACTAGTCCGAGAAAAAAAAAGCACTAATGTGTAATTGGCGCCAGAAACAAAAAGAAAAAACTAGACGCAAATGTCACTGGCGCCAAAAATTGATATTTTGTTCGGTTTTCTTTAAGTTGGTTTGATTTATTATTTAGTTTGATTTGATTTGATCTTTTAGTTTGTTTTAATCTATTAGGTATTTTGTAATTATCTTTACTATGGATAAAAAAATGTTTGTTAGTTTTTTGTATATAATAATTTTATATTAACTAATAAATTTTTATTGTTATCTATTTTAATTAAGATTTGTTATATATATATATTTATATTTTAATACAATATATATATATATATATATATATATATATATATATATATATATATATATATATATATATATATATATATATATATATATGCGGTTATGCAGAAGAAAAGAAGGAAAAGTTTAAAATTATAATCTTCTTTAATTTTTTTTGAAAATTAAATAGATGATGATATCATACAACTTGAACAGCTCACTTTTGAGCCTTTTCAAGCCACATTATATAATAGAAAATTTGCATATTAATTAATATAAATAATAACAAAATTTATTAGTTAATATAAATTATTATATACAAAAAAATATTAAAAAATATTTATTATTATTATTATTTATAGTGTAGGTAGTAAGAAAGTAACTAATAGATTGAATCAAACAATGCAGCGGGCTGGGCTTTCAAAGCCTTTGAATAATTCTGTTTTATTTTTACTGTCTAGGTCCAGAGCTCGAATTCTTCCATGGGCTGAACAGCTCGAATTCTTCCATGGGCTTCATTATTCAGCCCATGGAAGAATTCGAGCTCTGGACCTAGACAATAAAAATAAAACAGAATTATTCAAAGGCTTTGAAAGCCCAGCCCACTGCATTGTTTGATTCAATCTATTAGTTACTTTATTACTTCCTATACTATAAATAATAATAAATATTATTTAGTATTTTTTGTATATAATAATTTATATTAACTAATAATTTTTTTATTATTTATATTAATTAATATCCAAATTTTCTATTATATAATGTGGCTTGAAAAGGCTGAAAGTGAGCTTTCCAAGTTGTACGATATCATCATCTATTTAATTTTCAAAATAAATTAAAGAAGATTATAATTTTAAACTTTTCCTTCTTTTCTTCTGCATAACCGTGTATATATATATATATATATATATATATATATATATATATATATATATATATATATATATATATATATATATATATATAACAAATAATAGTTAACTTTTATTTAATTTTTAACAAATTTGTATTAAAATATATATATATATATATATATATATATATATATATATATATATATATATATATATATATATATATATATATATATATATATATATAACAAATCTTAGTTAAAATTTAAAATAATAACAAAATTTATTAGTTAATATAAATTATTATATACAAAAAATATTAAATAATATTTATTATTATTATTATTATTATTTATAGTATAGGTAGTAACAAGGTAACTAATAGATTGAATCAAACAATGCAGTGGGTTGGGCTTTCAAAGCCTTTGAATAATTCTGTTTTATTTTTACTGTCTAGGTCCAGAGCTCAAATTCTTCCATGGGCTGAACAGTGAAGCCTACTATTATATATATATATATATATATATATATATATATATATATATATATATATATATATATATATATATATATATGCAAATGACCTCTAGCCTAGTGGTTAAGAGAGATGCATGCGGCCCAAGTGGTCGGGAGTTCGAGCCCCAGTGGAGGCGAGTTCACCACAATTACCCATTGCTTCAAAAAATATATATATATATATATATATATACACGCATCCCCTCCTCTCGCCGGCCGGGATCCCCTCACTCCATAGCTGTCTCCGCCGGGATAGCCCCTCCGGCCTCCCCGGGGCTGTTCCACTACCCCCCTTCTGGCGGCCATCTCCGGGTCTGCCCCCTCGCCGGCGCCTCGGCCCCGTCCGCGCAGGACCCCCTTTCCCCCACCAGCGTCAATCGGGTTTGCCTCCCCCTCCGGAGCCCCATGGCCCCGCCCCTCCGCCTGCGTCAACCCACTTCGGGTTGGCCTCCCCCGCTGGAGCCCACTAGCCTTCCCCGCCGGTGCTCCGCCGGGCCCATGGCCCCGTCCGCGCAGGATCCCCTCCCCCTCCGCCGGCGTCAAACTCCCTCGACCCTCGTGCCCCCTCCCTCGGGCCGCACACCCCCACCCCCTCGGGCAAAGAGCCCTCCCCTCCTTCGGGCAGAGCACCCTACCCCACCTCGGGCAAAGCACCGCCCCCCCCCTCGGTTTCCGTTTTCTCGTAATGTTCTGTTATTTCAAAAATTTGAAATTTTGAATCCCATCTTTTTCATTTTCACCCTTGCTCAGCAGAGCCCTTTTGTGTTTTCTGGCTATGCACTTGTCTGTACTGCTCTCCTTGAGCTCTCCTTTACTTTTTAATAAAATTCCTTTTTGTTTATATATATATATATATATATATATATATATATATATATATATATATATATATATATTTGGAAAGCAACCATTTTATTCAATAAGGCCGAGAAGCCAAACCTTTACAAGTATACCATAAGACGCAAAATGAAGAAGCCTATACACGTATACTAACAAAAAAAGAGACAAGCTGAAGCAAAATGGCTAAGCCGAAAAAAAGAAAGAGTTCCAGAAGGATTGTTGGCCATGCCTACATAGGGGTCTCCGCTTGTGGCATTGGCGAATGGTCTCCCAAATTAGTTGGTCAGCACTGTACTGATGGCCTTCGTATCTCGCTTTGTTCCTGTTTTTCCAGATAACCCACGTGGCAGCCGCAGCGACGATCTGGTAGCCATGGGACGCTGTAGCCCAGGTGTCCATGAGATGGTAAAAGTTTTCGCCTCCATGAGGTAATCTGCAACATTGGGAAAGAGCTCTCCAGATCTTGACCGGTAGGTCCCCATGACTGAGGATGTGGTTGGCTGTTTCCGATTTGCGATTCAAACAACAAGTGCACGCAGAGGCGAGGCTGAACCCAATAGCGTTGAGCTTGTCATCAGTGGGAAGGATATTGCGTAGGGCTCTCCAAATGAGGAAAGACCACTTCTTGGGGATACATGTCTGCCAGAACAATGCAACGGTACGAGTCGGGGCCGGGTTGCCCAGGATGATGTTTCTCGCCGACTTAACCGAGAAGGCGCTAGCACCGTCGGGCGACCACATGAGCTTATCAGCGTCCGGGCCGATCCTCAAATTGCTATGACGAATGTTGTCGGTCGCTTCGGGCCCAGCCCAGGCCCTGACTTTAATCCAATTCCAGGAGTTATTAGGAGGGTCCCATAGGTCCTTGATAGTGCTGTTTCTGGGAACTGTCGGGGTGGGTGTAAGCAAGAAGTCGCCTATCCAGCGCTCCAAGAATGGAGATGCTTCCCCGATACCCACCTTAAGGCGAATCGTCGGTTCAGCGAGTGTCCGACCATGAAGTATACGGCGCCAGGTCACAGATGATCTACTGTTAGCGATTGTCTTGGATGGGTGGATATGCTTGAAGTATCTGGCTTTCATGAACCTGGACCATAAGTTCTTACTAGTGCGGAGCGTCCACCATAATTTTATCGAGAAGGCGCTAACAATGTGTGAAAGTTTAGAAAAACCCAGACCCCCCTCGCCAGTTGGACGAGCCATGGTGTCCCAACTGGCCCAATGGTGCTTCTCGTGGCCGTCACTATGGCCCCAGAGGAATTGGCTGAAGATGCTCTCGATGTGGGATAGGACTTTCTTGGGTGGGGAGCATGCTGCCAGGGTATAGATGGGAATGGAGGTGAGAACGTGATTGATGAGGATAATCTTACCTCCTGGGGATAGGCTGGCATTGTGCCAACCCTCGAGCTTTTTTCTGATGCGATTGGTCAAGTTCTCGAAGATCCCGGCATTGGATTTCCCATACACGAGGGGGCATCCAAGGTAGAGGAATGGAGGGTGCTTGATGGGGAATGATGTGATGGAAGATATGCTAGCCGCTTGCCCTCTCCCGATCTTGTGGTGTGTGTAGATGACGCTCTTATCCGGGTTGATCTTCTGCCCTGAGCACCTTTCGTAGGTCTGGAGCGTGTTGTGGATGGCCTCCACCGAACCCGCGTCGCCGGCTGAGAATATAAGGATGTCGTCGGCGAAGGCCAGGTGGGTGATAATTGGGTAGCCGCTGGCCGTATGGTAGTGCTGGAAGTTGGGAGAGTTCGTCATATATATATATATATATATATATATATATATATATATAAATATATAACAAATGACCTATAGCCTAGTGGTTAAGAGAGATGCATGCGGCCCGAGTGGTCAGGAGATCGATTCCCAGTGGGAGCGTTCGCCATAATTACCTTATATATATATATATATATATATATATATATATATATATATATATATATATATATATATATATATATATATATAAAATAAGGGAGGTAAGGTGCCACCTTATGGGTGGTGGCTATGGCTATGTGTCGCCCTTCCATTATATTATCATGCTTCGAAAAGTGTGCAAGTGCATGCTAATAGCATGGGGGTGAGACATAGCCATCTCACCGTGATGTGGCACCTCACCTCCCTTATTATATGTGTGTGTGTGTGTGTGTGTGTGTGTGTGTGTGTGTGTGTGTGTGTGTTGGCACATCGATTTTGATAGATTGACTACTTTTAACCTCTACACTGTTTTAGCTCTAACTATCTACAGGATTACTGACAAATAAGAAAGACGAGGATAGAAGCTGGAAAAAGTTCTTCGTCAAAAGTCATATATCTCAAACACTCAAAAGAAGATGGTGACAAAGAATAATGGCAAACAAGATGATCAAAAGCTCCTTTGTCCGTCCTAGAGTCTGTAAACGTCTAGGAGATTATGTACGCACTTTGGTAAAGTTGACAAACTAACTTGGTATAAAATTCAAATTAAGCTAATATGAAGAACCGGATAATCCGCCGACGGATCATCCGATCAGAAACAATAAGTTAGTGAGCAAAAGTTCGGATAATTCGTTGGACTTCCGCAGAAATTCGACGGATAATCAGATCAAATACAGCAGCTTTTGTGAGCAAAAGTCCGGATAATCCTCTGAAATTTTACAAAAATCCGACAGATAATTCGATCAACCACAGCAGCCTATGTGAGCAAAAGTTCGGATAATCCGCCGAACTTTTGCAGAAATTCGATGGATAATCCGCCTGTCCTTGCTGGCCTTATTTAAATTTCAAATCCAATGACAACTATCAAGTCCATTAAATGCATCCAATGGCTCTATTTCTAGCCGTTGCTGTATAACAGATAATTCGGAGGACTTTCGCAAAAATCCGTCGGATAATCCTATTGTCGTTGATACTTCATTTTGACTTGATATTTGTTTAAATAGGTTTCCTCTCTCTTCATAAAGACTTATCCATTTGAGCTTTAAATTTCAACTACCAAGAGAGCATTACCATTACTCTACAAAGCTTTATTTGTCATCAAACCTAAAGTGCTAGAGTATTCAAGTGGTGAAGATCTTCAAGTGTTTAAAAATATCAAAAGCCTTTTTCTTTATCTTTTAAAAAGTTGAAGTTGACGAGCCTTCAGAAGAAAACTCGTGTGTAAGATTGGCGAGCTCTTCGGATCCAAACTCGTGTTAAAGTTGACGAGTTCTTCGGATCCAAACTCGTGTGTAACTATTTACTCAAATAGTGGATTAAAGCCGGAGAGACTTCTAGGACTGGAGTGCCCCTTGGGAGGATAGTAGGATACATCGAGTGTTTGATTCTCTTTCTCTCATCTACTATCCTCTAAATAGCTTTTAATTGTTGGTATTATTTTATTATCCTATTCACCCCCCTCTAGGGTTCTACAATTGGTATCAGAGCCTCGTCTCTCAATTTGTGTTTATCTCCCTAGAGTGATCCATAGCCACTAATCCTAGTACCAACTCATTTCACAATGAGGGACACTCCACAAATAGACCTTCTCTATTTGATGGAACTAACTATAATTATCGAAAAATTAGGATGAGCATTTATTTGAAATCCTTAGACTTCGATCTATGGGTTTGTATTATTAATGGCATTCCTACATCTTCCTTGGGTATTGAGGAAGTAGTTTCAGACGCCCTTAGAGATAAACTCACCAAGAACGGTAAGAAGATTGATAGTCGAGATGCTAAGGCTACGAACGCTCTCTACTGTGCTCTCGATAGCAACAAATTCAATAGAATCTCCACTTGCAAGACTTCCAAAAAAATTTGGAAACTCTTAGAAGTTACTCACGAAGGAACTTCTCAAGTTAAGGAATCAAAGATTATAGTAGACTCACACAAGAATATGAGTCTTTTAAAATGAAACAAGGTGAGTCTATTACTTTGATGTTTAGATGATTCGGTGATATTATTAACCCTCTTTCTTCTCTTGGCAAGGAATATCGCACTCATGAGAAGATTAGAAAGATTCTCCAAGGACTAACGAAAGAGTGGAATCCTAAAGCTACCACCATCATTGAAGGGAACGACCTGACAACAATGAACCTTGAGACCCTCATGGGAAAACTCATGACACATGAGTTAGACATGAAGGACCAAGTAGAATCTTCCCTAAAAGAAAAGGAGAATGAGAAGGCTAAAGAAAAGGAGAAGTCTTTAGCTCTCAAGGCTACAAAGTCATTTTCAAAAGATACCTCCGACGATGACGAATCGGACAATAAAGATCTTGCTCTCACCGCCAAGCACTTCCGAAAGTTCCTTAAGTTCAACAAAGCAAACCGATCAAGATGGAACACCGATGAAGAACTTTCTTGCTATAACTGCAGGAGAACCGGACATATCAAATGGGATTGTCCCATAGCAAGAAAAGACTCCAGCAAATACAAAAGTCCAACAAGGGAAGCTCATTTTCCAGGAAATACGCAAACACTAGCATATGGTGTGAAAGTGATGCTACCGACTCGAATAACGACAAAGAATGCAAGCACAATACAAATATTTGTCTCATGGCAACCGAGGTACTAAATGACTCATCTATGACTGCTCTCTCTTACAATGATTTAGAAAATGCTATTCTTGAACTACAAGATGAACACAAGATCATAAGAAATAAATATAAGAAATCTCTCAAAGAGATTGACTTCTACAAACAAGAAATAGAAAGGCTCTCTAGTGTCATTTTTGATATAAAAGAAAAATCTCATATGTCTGACACAGATGAGATTGAGTCCTTAAGACAAAGACTCCAAGAATCACAAGACGACATCAAGAAAAAGGATGTCGAGATTCAATCCCTCAAGGAGGGATATGAATTTGCTATGCACAAGACTCTTGCTGCTAACCAAAGAGAATACGCAACCTCTATCAAATACAATGACCTTGTGAACAACAAGAAACATGGTGATAAGGGCAAAGTCTACACGAACACACAACACCATAATCCTAGGCATACCAACAGACATCACAATACTCGCAAGATTCATATTCACAAAAATACTACACGAAGAGAACCCTTGGTAAATAGAAACACTTCTCATCATGCTTTCTACTACCATCATCAAAATGTTCTTGCTAAAAATCCTCGGCTCACTAGAACTCCTTATACATAGAACACACCATTTTGCCTCTAGACCTATATCACCCATGATATGCCACTACTGTGGTTTACAAGGACACACCTCTCATTACTGTCAAATGAGAAAACCTGTTGATATGAGAATGTTTAAATGGGTTCCTAAAGCTAACAATCAAGGACCCAAACATTCCTGGGTACCAAAATCTTCATCTTCAATTACTTGTGTTGTAGGTGAACCCCCTTCGCATGCTAGAAGCAAATGGATCCTCGATAGCGGTTGCTCATGACATATGACCGGTGACTCTTCACCCTTTGCAACGCTATCGATGAAGAAGGAAGGACATGTACCTTCGATAACAATCTCAAGGGGTATATCATAGGCAATGGTAATATCGGTTCCCCTCCTTATCAATGCATTAAAAGTGTATATCTTATTACAAATCACAAGCACAATCTTCTTAGTATTATCCATCTTACGGATAATGGCTATGATATTAAATTTGTTAAACACAAGTGCTCCATCTCCGATATCACTAGTGGGTCTATTGTATATGAAGGGATTTAAGAGAACAACATTTATGTTCTCTATCTTGTTGAGAATACTAACAATGACAGGTGCCTAATAGAAAAGAATGATGAAAGTTAGCTTTGGCACATGAGACTTGGACACGCCAACATGGACACCATCTCCCGACTATCTACCAAGAATCTCGTCAGAGGACTCCCAAGCATTCCCTTCAAGAAAGACATGATATGTGAAGAATGTGAGAAATGTAAGTTGACAAAGTCTTCCTTCAAGTCTATCAACTCAGTAAGCACTACTAGACCTCTTCAACTCATTCATATGGATTTATTTGGCCCTAGTAAAGTGTCGAGTCTTAGTGGAAAACTCTATGCTTTTGTTTTAGTTGATTTTTCGAGATTTACTTGGATTATTTTTCTTGCTAGTAAAAGTGATACTTTTCGTGAATTTGTTGGTTTTTGTAAATGTGTTCAAAATAAGAAAGGCATTATGATCAATAAAATTAGAAGTGATCATGGAGGAGAATTTGATAATACCTATTTTAAAAGGTTTTGTGAAAAGAATGATTTTGGTCATTATTTTGATTGTCCTAGAACTCCACAATAAAATGGAGTTGTGGAAAAAAAGAATAGAACTCTTGGCAATATGGTAAGGGTCATATTAAACCAATTCAAGCTTCCGCAATATTTTTGGGCTGAAGCCGTTAACGTGGCATATTATGTTATAAATAGAGTCTTAATTAGACCTATTTATAAGAAAACTCCATACGAGCTTTGGTTTAACAAAATTTCCTTTATTGATTACTTCAAAGTTTTTGGATGCAAATGTTTTATTTTGAACACCAAGGATAACCTAGACAAATTTGAAAAAAAAGCCTATGAAGGTATTTTTCTTGGCTATTCTATGCATAGTAAAGGTTTTCGTATCTTTAACGAAAGAAGTCTTGTTGTCGAATAATCAATAAATGTCTCTTTTGATGAACTTAACACTTCTACATCCTCCTCATCAAATAATGTTGATGACATCTCTCTTGGATTGGAAAACTCTTCTCTTGGAGATACTAGTCATTCTTCATCTAACAATAAAGTTGAGACTATTCCACCTGAAGAGTCTCCACAATAGAGCCTCCTCAAGTGGACCTCCCTAAGGAATGGAGATTTGTCCCTCATCATCCAAAGGAGCTTCTTATTGGTGACCCTTCCTCACGGGTTAGCACTAGATCCGCTACACGAGATCATTGTACAAATATGGCTTTCATTTCTAAAATAGAGCCTAAAAATATTATTGATGCCTTCAATGATGAATTTTGGATGATTGCTATACAAGAAAAGCTGAATCAATTTGAGCAAAACAATATTTGGCAACTTGTTCCCAAGCCTTACAACTATCCCATTATTGAGACAAAGTGGGTGTTTCAAAATAAGCTCAATAAAGATGGCTTCGTCACTCGTAATAAAGCCCGATTGATTGCTCAAGGCTATAACCAAGAGGAAGACATTGACTACGAAGAAACCTATGCTTCGGTTGCACGTTTGAATCCATTCGAATGCTTTGCGCTTTTGCTTGTTTCAATGATTTTAAGCTTTTTCAGATGGATGTCAAAAGTGCATTTTTAAATGGTTTTGTAAAGAATAAGTTTATGTTAAGCAACCTCCCGGCTTTGAGGATTTTTAATTTCCTGATTACGTCTTTAAATTACACAAAGCCCTCTATGGTCTCAAGCAAGCTCCTCGTGCTTGGTATGAGCGCCTTAGTTCTTTTCTTATTTCCCACAACTTTTCGAAAGACAAAGTTGACACAACACTTTTTATCAAGACTCTAAATGGCACGCTTATGTTAGTCCAAATTTATGTTGATGATATTATTTTTGGTTCCACTAGCAAGACACTATGTGTAGAATTTACCAAAGTTATTCAAGATGAATTTGAAATGAGCATGATGGGAGAATTATTATTTTTTTCGGTCTGCAAATCAAGCAAGGACCTCGTGGCACATTCATCAATCAAGCTAAATATACAATAGATCTTCTTAAGCGCTTTAAACTAGACTCATCCAAAACTGTAGTGATCGTCCCGCAAAGTCAATCGGAGGAATCGAAACGTTAACGGCATTCGGACTTAGCCTTGCAACGATTGCTCGAAAGCTCGCTCGGTCGAGGCGACTCCTCGCTCAGGTGGGGTAGTTTCGGTGAACTTGACTCATCTTAGCCTTCACTTAATAACTCGCATGTTTTCAAATTACACAAGTTAGGCTTGATAATAAAAGAGATGCATCTACATAGCTAAGGAAATAATTCCGATGGGTCGAAATGTCTTAGAACATGAAAAATGGTCCCACGATCTGCTTAGAAGTCGGCTCAGTGTGCTTTCAAAATGACACTCGGTCCTTCGTCCCATGGCTTGGGAGAAGGAAGTTGGCCTAAGTTGCTAAGTTGCCGCGACGCTCGAGTTAGCCTAAGTCATAGGCATCGCCCGCGTGAATGCTTGATAAAGCATGCACGGTCCCGTTGTTTTGCCCCAACACTTGAATTAGCCTAAGTCATAGGCGTCGCCCGCGTGAATGCTCGGTAAAGCATGCACGGTCCCATAGTTTTGCTCCAATACTTGAATTAGCCTAAGTCATAGGCGTCGCCCACGTGAATGCATGATAAAGCATGCACAGTCCCGTCGTCCAAGGCTTGGCATAGCCTTCGCATGTTCCATGGGTTAAGTCGTCTCGTACGGCTTGTTGGCTTAAGTCTAGGCCCCCGAGAACTTGGTTGTTCAAGTCGAACGCGTGCACGGCCCGTCCTTTCGATGCGAAGCTCGACGTAACTTTTGCTCGTAGAGTCGTTGTCCGAATAAGTTAGACAAAAGTTGTGCTGGGCTATTGAAGCCATTTCTAGCACTGTTCCGCTCTATCTGCGATTGTTAAGTTGCGTAGTCCCTCGAGATCAAGGCTCTTCATATAAAGTATATGACTTAAGCGATAGCGTTGCCTAGAGAACTTGGCCTGTCTAAGGCATGAGCCACGGTCGGTTTAGTGAAAAGCATGCCACAGACAAAGGAAGTCCACACGACTGGTTGTCGATGAGATCGGTCCCGCTACTTGGGAGTCTCGATAAATCTCGCACACGAGATCGGTCCCGCTACTTGGGAGTCTTAGTAAGTCTCGAACAGTCACGTATACGAGATCGGTCCCACTACTTGGGAGTCTCGATAAGTCTGGATAAGCAAGCACGCGAGATCGGTCTCGCTACTTGGGAGTCTCGCTAAGTCTCGATAAGTTCCAAACACGATATCGGTCCCGCTACTTGGAAGTCTCGATAGGAAGTTGAAAAAGTATGGTCATGTTAAGGAAGGACTTGGTAGGTCGAGTTGAGTATGCATGGTCATTGGACAACTTGTCGACAAGGTGTATTCTTCTTGAATGATCGTCGGGGCACCGGGATCATGTCGGCCCGGGATAAGCGAGGTGACTCAAGGTATGATGCTGGATAACCGCATGGGAGATACTTGGCACTTTCGGGGATAGCTACCCGCGGAGGAACGAGTCGATATTTCGAGCCGAGTCTATGATAGCTTGACATTGCTAGTGACCACTCATATAGATGGGTCGGCAGAATAGCGGAAAACCGCGTGTATACCTTTGGGTTGAGTCTAGAACTTGAATACATGTCCAATCGATAACACAAGGTCTGGGCCTAAGATTGGGCTGCAGCATAGGCTCTGTGTTAGGCACGATACTAGGCGTCGGGATGTTCATGAAATCGACACTAGGTTTGACAAGTCTTGTCTAAGTTGGTTTATGAGTCGAACAGGAAGACCGCAAGGCGGTATCATGGATAAGTCTTGATAAGTTGCGAGGCACGACCTCAATCTTGATGCACGAACAAGTCTAAGCAAAGTATAGAGGCACAACCTGCATGAGTCATCCCCCTTGACGTCGTTGGCATGAGAATTGGTCTGGAGGCACTTGAGTTAAGTGAAAGTCTTGGCACGACCGAGTTTGCATAAGATGCTCCTCGATGAAGCAATGTCTCGAATATGTTGATGTCACGAATAGAGTATGGCATGAACCTGCCATCCTGAGTTGTAGTTCGGTCAAGTACATAAGTGATGAGATACTGCCTCGATCGAAATACACGTTGGCATTATAGCACGACCATGTCGTGGCACGTCGGTTTCGTTAGGCGTCGTAGTCTTAAAACTGATTCTAAGGCAAGACTAGAAAGACAATCATAAAGAGACTTGTATGCACAGAGTAAATGAACATATCAGTTTTGTATGGGTGGGCGAGGAGCTCACTCCACCAGTACAGTTGAGTACGGATACCCACACAGTTTCTATGTACAGACACAGGTAGAAGCTCGTGGCATGGAGCTCGCTTGGATGCGTCAAAGCACGGAGTTCCTTTGCGATTCGAAGCATGCGGTCGCATGGAGTCAAGGACTTATACGGGACACAATGTATGGATATTGCCTTCCGAAGCTTCCGCTGGCTCAAGCATTGTAATCGTGAGATGAGAGAGAGATAGAGCAGAGTGACTTGTAAAATAAAAAAAAAATGAGCACGAGAGACTTATAATCATGGCCTTACGCCCATTGTAATCTTATTATTCAATATCAATAAAGAGTTCTTTTGAACAACTTGTGTTTTGCCTTTAAATTTTTGCTGCATGTTCAATATTTCTGCTTGGGACTTCGTACGATAACCCCATCGCCTCCGCTGTAATCGACCGTTATGAAACTGTCTTGCACGAGCACAATCTAGGCTCGTGCGGCATCACGCCTTAGCAAGAACGATTGCTCCTATGGGAGCGGGTCATGACTTAATGGTATCAGGGCACGGCTTTACATCATTGGACTTCAAGTTGAATCTCTCAGTTTTGACAGCTCGTCGTCGTTAGAGAAGGGTGCGCTCTCTCTCAAATGTCCCGTAGCATGTCCATACAATAAGTATAAATATTTTTAAAAGCTCGTACAAGCATTCAATCGAACGCATCGATAGGCCATCGCTGGACACATCCGTAGGCCTTTATGCCGGACAGTGTCAAACTTGCCTTGATAGAGAACATATGCTAAAGTTAGTAAGTTGTGTGCTTGTCCAACTAGTCTGACGTTGGCATTGTCAAATGAGCATGCAAACTCGGAGTATAGTCCGTACGGTATGGCTATGCACATGGTCTTTTAGCTAAGTTGTGTCGCGTGTCGCGTACCTCGACTTTTTGGTGCAATCGAATTGCGAACGATATCAAGTATCGCTCGATTTGGAATAGAGATACACTTAGAGTGTATGTCGATAGAAACGCTATCGGACTAACGCTTGGGCATACACGGAAGAATAGTTTTGATATCGAGGAATAGTGTGAACGACTTAGTACGTCGAGATGACGTGAGCGAGTACGCTATAGATTCGTCAAACAAATCTGAAAGATGTTTTAGCGAGTAATACGAATATGATCATAGACAAGATAGGATGGCTCGAATCCTGAGTGGTGTATGGTTTGTCTTGGAAATCATTCAAGCAAAAATTGAGGACTACGAGTAACAAAGAATATGTCGGCGAGGCGGTGCGATCGTGCAGAGCCTTAGAACGTGTCATGCTTAGTTGGTCGTAACTTCGAATGTCCCGAACGAGCATCTCGTTCGGACAACTTGTGAATGAGCAACGCGAGTTAGAAAACGATTCGGAACGATGAAACAAGTGAATGTCTTGATCGAGGAATTCTAGTAAATCACACGTACGATTTTGGATTGAGTCGAATAAAATGTGACATGAGTTTTGGACAACGATCTTGAAAACTAGCTTGAGGAATAACGATCGAACTTGATTTTGAATATCGAGGAGATTGTGGAATATCCAATTTGGATAATAGCATCAGTGCACGACTCGGAGTTTGTTGCAAAAGGAAGATCGTCAGGTTACATACATCATCGATGGTATTGAGGTATATCAAAGATCGATGTACGATAACTCGGGGTACTCTGATTCGAGGAATAACGATCGTGTAAAATGTCATTATTTCGCTGGATGCTATCCTCAGGATGTTGGAACACATCGAGAAGAATATATACTTGGCTTGAAGATTTTTTAGTTGAACGAATGACAAATGGACTATCGAACTGAGATCTTAGCTTGAATGAAAATAAAATGTTTGGATTGCTTCGACGATAACCACAACGTTGACATTCTTGTCTTATGCGAGCGTAACTCCAGCCTCGTACATGTGTAACGCCGATTAGGGCGATCACTCCGTGTGAGCGCTAGTATGGTGATTCATACAGCAGGGGTGATCGAACTTGCACGACACGACAATATGATTGCTTCGACTTATGGTTTGATGCGAAGGTGGATTCGAGAATGACTTAGTGTACTTGACGATCGAACTTGAGGTTTAAGTAGGTCAAATCCGCGTATCGAGAATGAATTAGTCTGGACACAAACAAGAGTTACGCCCCAATGAGAATGATTATTCCGCGGGAGCGTTGCATGGTGATTCATGAACCACCATGGATGATTGGACTCGCGTGAGATTGGGGTACAACATATTGTCAAAGCTAGATGACCTCGTAATTGAATACATGAATTGGTTAGAATTGGTGATTTGAATGGATTCAATTTTGCATAACGAACATTTTGATGCGAATTAGGTGATCGTGCTCGATGTTTAAAAATCTGAGTGACGAGAGCTCGGGTAGAAAACCCCATACTACCGACTTTGGTTTGACCCTAGGATTGGGGTCAGTATTGGCATTATTGTTGTAAAACTATGATTCCAATCCTGACATTGACTTAGACTTGAAAAAATGGCCTAGCGGTTAGGCGAGACGCCCTATTTCAAGAGTTAGCAATCAAAAGATTGAATCTTGAGAATTGTTATGGACGGATAGAGTAAATCAAGAGTATAGGAATACCCCTTACGAGATTCGGCTGACATGCATATATTTTAGGGATGCCTGAGTATGTGCACGATGCGACTCGAGTGAAAATGACGAATTCTCTGTCATACGGCTTGGCTGAATGTATGTATTTTAGGGAAGACTGGAATACGTGCACGATCTAACCAAGTGATATGTTGAGTTCAAGCAAAACTTGAGGAATGGAAGAGTGTCGAGAAATTGAAATCGTGTTAAGGGAAAGAATGACAATAGTGCGAGCGTGGCTCGTTATCAAAAAATGCGTAGGGGCCGGAGAGTGTGTACGATAAATTATGGCATACCTCGCTCGACGGTCATAGTCCCGTGTCTGAGCACGATTAAGTCTTGGCCATAGAAATGGTAGGATGGCTTGCCTTCAGGAAAGTCTCGAGGACGAGACTTGTTCTGAGTGGTGTATATTGTAGTGCCCCGTCCCGCAGTCAATCGGAGGAATCAAAACGCTGACGGCGTTCAGACTTAGCCTTGCAACGGCTGCTCGAAGGCTCGCTCGGTCGAGACGACTCCTCGCTCAGGTGGGGTAGTTTCGGTGAACTCTCTCATCTTAGCCTTTACTGAATAACTCGAATGTTTTCAACTTGCACAAGTTAGCTTGATAATAAAAGAGATCCATCCACATAGCTAAGGGAATAATTCCGACAGGTCGGAATGTCTTAGAACATGAAAATGGTCCCACGGTCTGCTTAGAAGTCGGCTCAGCGTGCTTTAAAAATGACACTCGGCCCTTCATTCCGTGGCTTGGGAGAAAGAAGTTGGCCTAAGTTGCTAAGTTGCCACGACGCTCAAGTTAGCCTAAGTCATAGGCGTCGCCCGTATGAAGGCTTGATAAAGCATGCACGGTCCCGTCGTTTTGCCCCAACACTTGAATTAGCCTAAGTCATAGGCGTCGCCTGCATGAATGCTTGATAAAGCATGCACGGTCCCGTCGTTTTGCTCCAACAATTGAATTAGCCTAAGTCATAGGTGTCACCCGCATGAATGCTTGATAAAGCATGTAAGGTCCCGTCGTCCAAGGCTTGGAATAGCCTTCGCATGTTCCGTGGGTTAAGTCATCTTGCACAGCTTGTTGGCTTAAGTCTAGGCACCCGAGAACTTGGTTGTTCAAGTCAAACGCATGCACGGCCCGTCCTCTCGATGGAAGCTCGGCATAGCCTTTGCTCGTCGAGTCGTTGCTCGAATAAGTTAGATTAGAGTTGTGCTGGGCTATTGAAGCCATTTTTAGCATTGTTCTGCTCTACCTGCGGTTGTCAAGTTGCGTAGTCCCTCGAGATCAAGGCTCGTCATATAAAGTATATGACTTGAGCGATAGCATCGCCTAGAGAACTAGGCCTATCTAAGGCACGAGCCATGGTCGATTTAGTGAAAAGCATGCCACAGACAAAGGAAGTCCATGCGACTGGTTGTCGCCGAGATCGGTCCCGCTACTTGGGAGTCTCGATAAGTCTTGCACACGAGATCGGTCCCGCTACTTGGGAGTCTCATTAAGTCTCGAATAGTCTTGTACACGAGATCGGTTCTGCTACTTGGGAGTCTCGATAAGTCTGGATAAGCAAGCACGCGAGATCGGTCCTGCTACTTGGGAGTCTCGATAAGTCTCGATAAGTTTCGCACACGAGATCGGTCCCGCTACTTGGGAGTCTCGATAGGAAGTTGGAAAAGCATGGTCATGTTAAGGAAGGACGTGGTAGGTCGAGTTGAGTATGCATGTTCATTGGACAACTTGTCGACAAGGTGTAGTCTTCTCGAATGATCGTCGGGGCACTGGGATCATGTCGGCCCGGGAGAAGCGAGGCGGCTCAAGGTAGGATGCTGGATAACCGCATGGGAGATACTTGACGCTTTCGGGGCTAGCTACCCATGGAGGGATGATCCGATATCTCGAGCCGAGTCTATGATAGCTTGACATTGCTAGTGACCACTCATATAGATGGGTCGACAGAATAGCGGCAAACCGCATGTATGCCTTTGGATTGAGTCTAGAACTTAAATACATGTCCAGTCGGTAATACAAGATCTGGGCCTAAGATTTGGCTGCAGCATAGGACACTAGGTTTGACAAGTCTTATCTAAATTGGTTTATGAGTCGAACAGGAAGACCACAAGGCGGTATCATGGGTAAATCTTGATAAGTTGCGAGGCACGGTCTCAATCTTGATGCACGAACAAGTCTAAGCAAGGTCTGGAGGCACGACCTGCACGAGTCGTCCCCCTTGACGTTATTGGCATGAGAATTGGTCTGGAGGCACTTGAGTTAAGTGAAAGTCTTGGCACGGCCGAGTTTGCATAAGATGCTCCTCGGCGAAGCACTGTCTCGAATATGTTGAAGTCACGAATAGAGTATGGAATGACCCTGCCGTTCCGAATTGTAGTTCGGTCAAGTACATAAGCAATGAGGCACTGCCTCGATCGAAATACACGTTGGCATTATAGCACGACCATGTCGTGGCACGTCGGTTTCGTCAGACGTCGTAGTCTTAAAACTGATCCTAAGGCAAGACTAGAAAGACAATCATAAAGGGACTTGTATGCACAGAGTAAATAAACATGTCGATTTTGTATGAATGGGCGAGGAGCTCACTCCACCAGTACAATTAAGTACTGACATCCACACAGTTTTCATGTGCAGGTACATGTAGGCCTTAAAAATGAAAGTCACGCTGAGTTGATCAGGACAAAGTCTAAAAGTCACGCTGAGTTGATCAGGATAAAGTCTAAAAGTCACGCTAAGTTGATCAAGACAATATTTAAAAGTTACGCACAGGGACAGCTCATCATTTGTCAGAGTGTTATTATGACTGACAGCACGACAGTCAAAGAATGTCTCCTCGTATGCCACGTATGCACGGAACTCGAGAGATCACAGCCGACTATTGCGTGACTTTCGAAATCTTCTTCAACAAGACTCAGCCTTCATCAAGTTGGCGTACCAAAAGAGCTTCTTGTCATTTAATGCGACTGACAAAGCAATCACTGTCAGAGATTTTGTGTCAGTCGAGGCATGTCGAATCAAGACAGCTGGCAGTCCTGCCTCAAGCTTGCGTAGATTTTGAGACTTTTGCCTCAAGTCTGCGTGTATTTTGAACTTCTATGTTCCTTCCTCAAGTCTGCGTGGATTTTAAAGCTTTTTGCCCCAAGTCTACGTGGATTCTGAAGTTTCCTGCCCCAAGTTTGCGTGGATTTTGAAGCTTTCTGACCCAAGTCTGCGTGGATTTCGTCTTCAGCAAAGTCTGCGTGGATTTCATCAAATTGGAGTACGTGGCAGCTATGCCACTGATCTCTCGCCTGCGTGTCCTATAACTTGTACACGACTCATGCATGATTGCCATGTGTCCAACAGTTACAGGCCACGTCCAGTAACTGCTCATAACCTTGCGTATGTTAGATCCTGCGTGATTTTTAACTATGCACAGGTTGTGAAGACAGTTATCTTTTCAGTTATTTTTTGACTCTATAAATAGAGTTCTTTTCTCATTCATTGTACAGATACATAGATATCTAAATTACTGTCAAATTTTTGAGAGCTTTTCTTCTTCGCATCGTCCAAGGGATAAAGCGATCGTCTTCTAGATCGGATTCCTACAGTTGTAATTTTCCCAGAAACACAATAAATAAAGTGAATTTATTTATGGAAAACTAAATTGGCGACTCTGCTGGGGAAAACCATCTCCTCTTCTGAGATGGCAATAACTCAATGCGACACTTCGTCAGTCGGCTCGACGAAGAAGGTGATATCAATCCAATTCGATCAACTCGCCTACGAAGAAATACAGCGGGCTAAGGGTGGCAAGCCCACTTCAGCCTCCATCACCACTGCCAAGTCGAAGGGACGATCTGTCTATGTCCCTAAGCATCTGTTGGCAATCAATGGTAAAGTTTCTGCCACAGTGTCTACTCCTAACACTGGCAAGGACTCTACTGCAAGCACGCACACTCTTGTGTGCTCGAAGATGACAGCAGTCAAAAGTCACGCTGATAGCACTGGCTCCTTAGCCAAGTCTGTTCCAACGTGCAATCTCAAAGTTAAAAGTCACGCTGGCAGCACTGGCTCCTTATCCAAGTCTGTTCCAGCGTGCAATCTCAATCCCAAAAGTCACGCTGACAGTACTGGCTCCTTAGCCAAATCTGTTCCAGCGTGTATTTCTAAATTCAAAGGTCACGCTGACAGTACTGGCTCATTAGCCAAATCTGTTCCAGCGTGTATTTCCAAGTCAATTCTTTCTGACTCAGTGTACGTACCAAAATCTGGCTCTTTAGCCAAGAATTTATACGCTGACAATACTGGCTCTTTAGCCAAATTGTCACCAGCATACTCTAAGAAGAATAGCTCTTTAGCTATCTCTTCTTCTTTGCCAAGTTCTACTAGAACTGGGGGTGGTCTTACTAGAACTCCTTCACACAAAGTCCCTTCGAAAAGAAATAACTCTTTAGTTGTTTCTTCTGCTCCTGTAGTATTTACTTCAGGAACAACTTTGACTGACAATTTTGTTAGTCAAAGAAAAGGAGATTGTCTTTTGACTACTCTTCCTTCTGGACATTCTATGTCTCAAAACTTGAATAAGTCTAAGAAGAAACATTTCTTAATGTTTTCTTCTACGACTTCTTCGAATTGGGCACATAATTTGTCTATAAAAGAGGGTCTGTTACCAACTCCTAATCAAGGGGATGGTTTAACTCTTCCTTCTCTGCAAATATCCAGATCAATGGAAGGAAAACTCCAAGTTTCAAAAAGTAATGTGTTACCTCCAACTGATCTAAGAGCAAAACTTAATCAAACCCGTTTGGGAAGCACTTTTGGTGTCAAAAAACCATACCAATCAGGAACAAAAGCAAGAGATCCAGATGCAGAGTATGCTAGAAATTATGTGGCTCAGATTAATCACTCTCTATATAATCAAGAGCCAACAAGACCCAAGAATCAAAAATATATTCCTAAAAATACACAAAGAATGTTCTCTGATGTACCTCAATCTTCACAGACAGATTTACGAGAACACCTTCAACAGAAGAGAAGGAATAATTCTGTGTCAATGGATCATGCTGAATGTGACTTCCAGCCAAGAGTCATAATTCAATGCAGATGTCAATCAATGGATCAGGACCATGTTGATCATGAATGTGACTTTCAACTGAGAGTCATAATGCAATGCAGATGTCAAACTAAACGACAATCTATTTTCAATCGAATTCAGTGTGAACCTATGCCTGATGAAGATAAACCTCTGTTTGCTTCTGTCAATATGACCTCTCGGGATACTGGGGGTAGAACTGATAGTCCAGATGGAGTATATAGAGGCACCAGAGCAAGAGTCCTGGCCTCTAGTCAAAGAACTTCCATTCCTGAAGATTATTCTGAATTTCTTGGAGAATCTAACTTCCCACCTCTTTCCACTGGGGGTAGTTCTCCTATAACTGACTTTGATACACAAAGCAGCGATTCAGAACATACAACATCTACTAATTCATCAACAATCCCTCGTACAGTCACAACATATATGGTGGATGGGAATACTGAATTAAACAATGAACCTTCTTCTTCAGTGACTCCTCAAGACCAAAGAATTACTTCTTTGGAACAACAAATGAAATCTATGGCTGATACTATGAAGTCGATGTATGAACTCATGGCAAATCAGCTGCAAAATCGACAGACTGTACCAGATGCCATACCAATTGACACTGGTATAAGTCCAGTACAAGTTCCTCCAGCAGTACAATCCAATACTCCTGGACAAGCTCAACCAAATCCTAGTCTCTCTGGAGCTGGGGGTAGTACTTATAATGCTGTTCCTCCTCCCAACTATTCTCTACAAGCTACAACTCCACAATCCTCCGGAGTTGTTACTGAAGAATTGAGAAATCTCCGAACTCAATTTGAGGCATTCAAACAGAAGGATGGTTTACAAAGGATAGGCATCAAGCAACCTTATCCAATAGAATGGAAGCAAGTATCATATCCTCCTAAATACAAGCCTCCTACTATTTTATTCTATGATGGAGCCACTTCTCCGAGTCAATTTATTAATCACTTTGAAGTGATGACTGGCCAGCTGCAACCAAGTGACGCCCTCCTTACTCGGGTGTTTGTCGGATGTCTCAAAGGAACGGCTTATGAATGGTATAGAAGTCTCCCGGATGGGTGTATTACCTCATTTGCCGGTTTCAAACAAATGTTTCTTGAACGGTTCTATGAAGGGCTCAATGACATGACTATGTCTGCCCTTATAAGAATCAAGCAGAAAAATAATAAAACTACAGAGGATTTCATTGAACGGTTTCGAAGAGAAGCTCTGAAGATGCCTTTTGGAACTCCTGATGCTGTCACCATCGACACATGCAAATCAAATTTGTTGCCAATCATCAGCATGTGGACAGGATCTACTCAATTTCAAGATTGGCCTTCCTTTATATTTAGTGCCAAAGCCGCAGAAATTAGTACTGAAACTTTCAAAGGTTTAGGAGTGCAGATGACTCCCAAAGAAACAGGTCAAAGTACTAATAATAATGCTAAATCCAACACTCGCAAGGGAAAAGAAACCCTTGAAGTTAATCTTCAGAGTAAAGATGCATCGACTGTTCAAACTCCTCCTGCCTCTACAACTCAACAACTAAGAGCACCTCGCCCCAAAGAAGAATACTCTTTTGATGACGATGATGTCCTTGGTATCTTTGAATGTCTGCTGAAAGATAATAAAATACTATTACCTGAAATCAAGAAACCTGATGAAGCTGGTAAGACGGATCATCCTAAATACTGTCCATACCACAGAATGTTGGGTCACACAATTCGTACATGTTATGTACTGAAAGGAAAGATCCAGGAAATGATTAAATCTGGAGCTATCTTTCTTACTCCGAAAGAAAAGACCGTCACTTCTCTATACAATTCGGAGATTTCCCTCCTCAACTCCTTGAAAGCGGGATCGTTCCTATTCCCAAGGCAACTCTTGAAATAGTGAATATTCCTCCTCCACAGTCTGAAGGATTAGTGCCAATCACTATGGAAACAAGAGAAATTATATGGATTCATCCTGATCTAGTGGCAGATTTTGAATCTCCTCCTCTTCAAAAGACTACTTCCCGAAAATCTAAGAAGGCTGGGAAAACTAAGTCATGTCATATGACTTCTGTCGGATCTACTTCCGACACAGAGCCAAAAGATAAGGAAGAAGCACTTGCTGGTGCTACTAGAACAGGGAAACCTTATCTAAAGGATTATTCCAAGAGTCCTGAGGATACTCCTGATATCCCTCCTGCTGACAAAGATGCTCCTAATGTTCCTCTTGAAGAAGAATCATCCACAGCACCTGTTCCTTCAACTGCACCGGTTGAACCTACTCCTCCCAAGCCCACAGCTCTTGAAAAAGGCAAACAACAGGCTCGGTTTGTTAAGCCAATCAAGAAGACCCCTCCTCTTGGGCTTCAGAAATCTTATAACTTCGACATTCTAGCTCAACTTGCTAATACTCCAGCTAGAATGTCTCTCTTTGAACTTCTACGTCTTTCTAAAGAGACTCGGGAGACGTTAAGTGAGGCACTTCTTCAAGCTGACTCTTGTCTAGCACAATTAAAGAAGCCAGATGAAGAACCTGCCACTTGCTTACATTGTAACAGTGTATTGGAGATTATCCCAAATATCACCTTTACATAAGACGACATGCTACTAGAGGATAATCGACATGATCGGCCTCTCTACTACACCAGTTATATCGATACGATGAAGATAGATCGTATCCTCATTGATCCAGGGTCTGCTATAAGTATAATGCCAAAGAGTCTGTTGGATAAACTAAAAATCCCTCTTCACAAGCTTTCCAAGACGGTTACTACTATCCTGGGATTCAATCAAAGCAGAAGCGAGCCCTTGGGAAAGATTCATCTGAAACTTCAGATAGGCGATTTCAGATCCAAAGTCACTTTCTATGTGATCGAGATCGTAGGATCTTATAATCTTCTTCTGGGAAGGCCTTTTTCTTCATGAAAATAATGTGGTGCCTTCTACTCTTCATCAGTGTTTTAAATACATTGATAGCAATGGAAGAGTACAAAAGGAAGTTGCTGATATAAACCCTTTCCATGGGGTTGAAGCTTATTTCAATGACCCCCGGATGTACAAAGAAGAGTATATAAGGGTGATACAAGCTATGGAGAAAGAGGATGCGCAAAGTGAGACCTTGATAATTCCTGTTAAAGGTCGAACTACTCGGCAATAATCTCCTAAAACCTCTAGAGAAGGTTCTTTCATTATTCTAGTGAGCGAACGGATCTCTCCATTACCTCAGTCGTCTACTCAAGATACACTGATCATTCCTGTTAGTGGGCGTACTACCGTTTCTGTATCTTCACATATAAAACAGGATACTCTGGTAATCCCGGTTGGAGGGCGGACTACTCTTCCATCTCAAGCTTCAAGGGAGCTCAACTCTTCTGAGCCATTTGTTATCGATCTTAATCGAAACAAAACTTTCTCTCGTTCTTCTTCTCCCCCTTTAGTCATTGATTTGGCTAAGATTTCTAAGGCTCAGCCTTCTTCCAATGTAAATACTGCTGCTTTTAAATTTAATGAAAAGTCTCCATCTTTGCAGTATATTGATGTGTGTAATCATGTTCATAGTTATTTGTATTTGTTAGATGACTTGAGAACAATAACTATAGGAGTTGTACAGACTTTTCATACAGACGTATCCCTAGAACCAGTACAAACTTCATACTTTCTGGTTCCTAGTAGAAAGCCAGGAGACATTTCAATATTTTTCTACAAAGGGCCCCAGAATCCTTCTGATTTAGAAGATGATGACAAAAACGAAGATACTGGAAGATTACAATTACGTCGTTATAGTAAGCAATCTAAAGACATCATTAAAAATATGGGCTATGACTTCAGAACTGGCCTCAATAATGGAAAAGGAAGAAAAATGCCTGTTCGGATTCCTCCTCTGAAATATGGAAGGACGAAATACGGATTTGGTTATATTGCTTCTACTCCTTTTATCAATACTGTCCATGAAGATCCCGAATCTGACGAAGATAAGAGATCTGATTCTTCTAGTACTACCTCTTGGGATTCTGATACAAGTATCGGTGACTTCCACTGTAACATTTTATCTTCCAACATGGTCTCCATTGACCGTTCTGAAGAAAGTGATGAAGACGAAGACGAGTTTGAAATCTCAACTGAATCAGAACAATGGGCCCGAAGGTTAGACAGTCAATGGGAGTTCCAATTCGAGCAAAAAGAACCTCCGACTGAAGACAAACTTGTTCAAATAGATGTTGGTGAAGAGGGATCCCCCAAACCAATATTCATTAGTGAAAGTCTTTCAGAAACTGATAAGCAAGCCATGATCAAACTTATTCGTGAATACATTGATGTCTTCGCTTGGAGTTATGAAGATATGCCAGGACTTGATCCACAAATCGCAACTCATAAACTCAATATCATGCCGAATGCTAAACCGGTCAAACAACAACAGCGACGATTTCGTCCAGACATTATGGATGCAATTAAAACAGAAGTCAATAAACTCATGGCATCTGGGTTTATTAGAGAGGAAAACATCCCAATTGGGTGGCTAACATAGTTCCTGTCCTTAAAAAGACTGGCAAGATCAGAGTATGCATAGACTTCCGCGATCTCAATACGGCATGTCCTAAAGACAAATTCCCTCTACCAATTACTGATGTCATGATCGATAATACCTGTGAATTTGAACAGATGTCATTCATGGACGGGTATTCTGGGTACAATCAGATTAAAATGTTTCCAGATGACGAGAAACACACTTATTTCAGAACGCCGATCGGTACATACTGTTATACAGTAATGCCATTCGGTCTCAAGAATGAAGGAGCAACTTATCAACGAGCCATGAGCACTATATTACGTGAACATTTGCGGAAAACAGTCGAATGCTATGTTGATGATATTGCAGTCAAAAGTCGACAAAAAGAGGATCACATCCAAGATTTGAAGACTATTTTTGATCTAATGCGTAAGCATCAATTAAAGATGAACCCTACTAAGTCCTTCTTAGGCGTCTCTAGTGGCAAATTTCTCGGCTTCGTCATTACCTCGAAAGGTATACACGTGGATCCCGAGAAGATCAAAGCCATCCAAGAGATGCATCCTCGACGCACCTTAAAAGAGCTGCGAGGATTTCAAGGAAGGATCGCTTATATCAGGAGATTCATCTCTAATCTTTCAGGACGCTGTAGACCATTCAATAAACTTATGAAGAAATGTGTTTCTTTTGTCTGGAATGATGAATGTCAGAAAGCATTCGATGATATAAAACAATATCTGATGAGCCCTCCAGTATTGGTACCTTCTGTCTCAGGAATACCGTTCCTCCTATATACCCGAGCAATAAGTCATTCATTTGGTGTATTGCTCACTCAAAAGAATAAAAATAGTCATGAACAAGCCATTTACTATCTCAGTCGTACTATGACCGGAGCTGAACCTCGATATTCATCGGTCGAAAAAGAATGTCTAGCCTTGATTTTCGCTGTCCAAAAGACACGACATTATATCATTGGCCAGACCATTCATGTCATTTCCAGGATCAATCCTATTCGGGTCATGATGAAGAAACCTAGTGTTTTGAATTCTCGATTGGCTAACTGGAGAATCTTACTTGTTCAGTATGATATGCACTATATCCCTCAGAAATCAGTCAAAGGACAAGCTTTAGCTAATTTTCTGGCTGCTCATTCAATTCCAGAAAATTCAAAACTCTATGATGAAATCCCAGATGAAGTCCTAGATTCAAACCAAATTGCTGAAGAAGATCCTACTTGGCGTCTATTCTTTGATGGAGCTTCAAGAATAGGTCCTAATGGTGATATTGTCGCTGGGGCTGGAATCGTTCTTGTGTCGCCAGAAGGTCTTGCTATCCAAAGAGCTTATTCTCTCGATCAACCATGTTCAAACAACGTAGCTGAGTACAATGCACTGCTTATTGGTCTTCAACTCGCTAAACATCTGAATATTCAACATTTGGAAGCGTATGGAGATTCTAAACTCATTGTCAATCAGATAAGGGGTGCTTATGAAGTTCGCCATCAAGATCTAGTTCCTTATCATAGATCGGCTATATCTATGGCTTCTTCATTTAAAGGATTCTTTATTAAGCATGTTAGGCGAACATGTAACACAGAAGCTGATGCTCTTGCTAATCTTGCGGCGGTGTTAGCTATTCCAATTAGACGTCAACAAATGATTGTTGTCTGCAATCGAGAATTATTTCATCTCAAAAACAATCTAACTCTAGGACTTCCAGTTGACATTGAAGAATCAACATCTCATGATGTCAATGCAACGAGAGGATTTGGATTGAGTCGTAAATCATTATCATCTTCATCTGATTCTAGCATGGAATTTATCTTCAGTAATTCAGCTGAGACTCAGAATACGGATAAAGATTGGAGACTTCCTTTCTTAGATTTCGTATTATATGATATTCTTCCAGATAATCCGAGTGAGGCAGCATCTATCAGACGACGATCACTTAGATTCTATTACAATCATACTAAAAAAACCTTATATCGTCGAGCTTATGATGGTTTACTTCTTCGATGTGTTGCCGGGGATGAGGCTCAACAAATTATTCGCGAAGCACATGATGGAATTTGTGGAGCACATCAGCCTGGACCAAAACTTCAAGACCGTATTCGACGTATGGGTTATTATTGGCCCACTATGGTATCAGACGCCATCGAATATGCAAGGAAGTTTAAAGCTTGTCAAATCTATGTGGATTTTATTCATCAACCCTCAGAATTTCTACATCCAACGACAGCATCATGGCCCTTCGAAGCTTGGGGCATGGATATTATCGGTCTGATCAATCCGCCGTCGTCAAAAGGTCATCGGTTTATTCTCGCAATAACCGATTATTTTTCCAAATAGGCCGAAGCTATTCCTTTATCTGAAGTTAAGACTGCCAATGTCATCAACTTTATCAAGCATCATATCATCTACAGATTTGGTGTTCTTCGACGCATTATTCATGATAATGGACCATAATTCGTCAGCCAGAAATTTATTCGATTCTGTGACGATCATCGGATCAACAATGTGGCTTCTACCGCATACAATCCGACAGCTAATGGATTAGCAGAAGCTTTCAACAAGACCATCATCAAACTCTTAAAGAAGTTTGTCTCTACTAACAAACGTAATGGGAGTGAGAAACTCGGTGAATGTTTGTGGGCTTACCGCACTAAAGTTCGTAATGCTACTAAATGTACACCTTTCTCTCTGGTGTATGGATGCGAAGCTGTTCTTTCATTAGAGATTCAAATTCCTTCTTTAAGGATAGCAATCGCTAATGAACTTACCACCGAGAATAATGATCGTCTTCGACTTCAGGAATTAGAAGCTCTGGATGAAAAGCGATTATCTGCTCAACAGAATATTGAATTCTATCAAGCTAGAATTTCAAGAGCTTTTAACAAGAAGAAGAGGCAAGAAATATTTCTAATATTTCTACTCTCTGACGAGTAGCTAATATTTCTTCACATTTTTCTACTAATTTCTCAGAAGAAGAGACAAGAAATGCTTCTAAGGCAGCTTGCTGGGACTGGGCTTCATGCTCCAATTGATTGATCTCAGCCGCAGTTAAAGATTGAATGTCTTCCTTCTTAGTCTCCCAGTATTTTCGGATAGTTATTTCCAACTCATCCAGGAGATGTTCAAAGAAGATGCACTGAGATTCGCAACCAGCATGTCGCAACGCCATGAGCGGGAACTTGACCATAGTTCGAAGATCAGAAAAGGGCATAGCTTTATCCTTCAAGAAATGTCTGGAGTATGTATCTAGATATGAGTAAATGATCTCTGAATACATTCCCAGAGTTCTTGCTAGTCCAGTCTCAAATCCAGGAGTCGCTGTCATCATGGAAGAAGAAGCTTGAATGTTCTCTATCCTGGGAACAGAAGTATGTGCTACTGGAGAAATTGGCAAGTGCGAACTTCCTTCATCAGCATCAGCCTGGATGAGTGGAGCATGAGTTGAACTTATTGCTGCAGCAGTTCCTACAGTCAAAAAAAATAATCAGCATACAAAGAAAAAGAAACAGTAGAAATAGAATTTGGAATAAAATTCTACCAGGCTGAGGTTCATATTCGATATGTTGAGGGAGTCTTGCGTCTTCTCATAGCCGGTCCATGATAGTGTCCGACACCTGCTTCATGTGGCTGCTTCCAGCTCCAGAATTACTAGGTGCTGGAGCTTTGTCCGGAGATTGAGCAGGTTCGGGGCTGAGTTCAATTCTGTTCCCTCTGACTTTATCCTCATTATAAGGAGTAGAAGTGCCAGCATGCCAATCATCTCCTTCTTCAGCTTCTTCTTCTTCTTCAGACTCTTTTTCATCCCCAGCTTCAGGATGAGTCTCAGATCTGGAGTCCATGATGTTTACATCTTCATCTATTCCTTGAGATGAATGAATCTCAGGAACAGAGATGATAGCAAGCTCAGTATTGACTGCCGGTTCAGTCTTCTCTGGAATATCAGTTCGAAGAATGATGTCTTGACAAACATTCTTCAACAAGTCATCAGCAGCTGATAGCTCGGACGCCGGCACGTCTTCATCGCCTTTGGCTAAATAAATGTTTTCTTCAGCCTGAGTTTCTGGAACTTCCGGTCGTTCCATAATTTCCGCCGGGGCTGGTTCTTCTTCAGAATAATCAATCTGGTCATCCAGTGCCTGGATGACGCCCTCTGTCCCATGCTCAAATGGGATCATCCTCATCTCTGAGAGTTCAGTAGCTACTCTACTTGTTGTCGGAGCAGTCATTTTCTGAGCTCGAGCGGACTCTACCTCAGTCTGTTCAATTGAAGCTGCTGAAAGGTGAACATTTTCAGACTCTGTTTTCTCAGTAGAAGCCGTTTCATTGATTTCTGGCAAGACTCCTCCACTCATAATCGTTTCTAGGAGTTTATTGCCCTTTATTTTGCCGACGGTCTTCTTGACATACCTGCCTCTCGACCTCCTTGTTATCAAAGGAGCATCGTCTTCATCAGTCTCTTCGTCTTTATCGGCGGCGTCATCATCGTCAACTGAGATGCCACCTAAAGATGAAGTAGCAGTTACTGAGACCCCTTTCTTCTTCTTTTTCTTAGATGTCTGAGACTTAGTACTCTTTTTTGAGACGGTCTCAGATTCATCACTTCTCTTCCTCTTAGAAAGGGATACAAATATGGGAGGAAGAACTTCATCAGGAAAATTTCCCTCCTGAAATAATTAATATAGGGGCTCAACCTCCGCTGTCTCATCTTCGGGTTCCGGAGGAAATTGTTGAATAACAGTCCTCTTCTTCGACCTCTTCGATGGAGCTGGGTCATCCTCCGCAACAAAAGTCTTCAGATGGAAACTCGGCTTGAAGGTGCTCGACGAAACATAGAAGCGAGCATATGTGTAAAGCATCTTCGTTCCCGTGCTAGATAAAGGATTAGGCATAGAGAATACAGCTTTTGTATCTCTAGCCGCAAAGTATCTCTAGGCTCGAGCTCCGTCAATAAGCCCTCCACGAGCAGAAAGGCAAGTGGTGGCGTTCCCAACGTGAAGTTGGTCATATCCGAATTGCCTGGCAAATCGGCTTGGTAGATACGGCTCCAGATACGTCATTTCTTCATGACGGTATACTAGATGAGAGGGCCGGATTCTCTGCAACCACTGAAAGGCTACATCATCTAGCCTGTTCCCCATATCTCCGTCCATCATATTCAAGGGCACGCTTTCATAACCCAATGGTGGAGGGACACATTGAATGGACCAATGTGACGCTCGATTCAGAACATTTCTGCATTCTGGAAGGGTGTGAACCTTCCAGAAAGTCTCTCCGGAGTATTTCTCCAAAAAGAGACTACCACTCCCTCCTGCTCCTGGAGGTATCAGACCATCATGATGGAGGAGAAGCCAACCATATAGATATGTGAAGGGCATCTCTATTCTGGGAAATTTATCAGTCATCCTCCTCTGATCAGATAGCATGTTGGTTACAAAATTTCGAAGACCTGCGTTCAGCCTACAGGTCATCGCTGATAATAAGTCTAGTTTATAACCATACATAAGGCGCACTGCTGCAAAAATTACGCCTCTATGTATCCTGTCTAGAGAACTGGAGCCAGGAATGACGAATCTTCTTAACCAAAGAGATAGGAATCTGGCCAAATGACCGTTCCTTGATAGAATCTTTCTACTCTGTCTCACATACGAGCTGAAGGTGGTTCCAGCTTTAAACTCGTACTACTCTTCAGTGATCGTGAAATCCTTGTAGTCATATTTCTCCAGCAGATAAATGATTTCACTCTCAGAGAGAGGTTTAAAGTTGTTAATTTGGTACCATCTCTTCTCGTTTATCTTTTTCTCATCCTTTTCACGGTTCATGAAAAGGTAAGACATCTATTTCTGGATGTGGTTGCCGGCTTCATCTTTAGAACTCTTGTAATACAGAGTACATGTGCCGAAATGACACATCATCTCCTCAAATAGATGTACCATCTCTGGGTTCTTCTCCGACAAAAAGTTCAGCTCTTCTATCGTAGGCACATACTCTTCATACGGCAGTGAGCCTGAAGGCAGATGCGAGATGTATTCCATCTCATGAAGGACAAAGCCCATCTCCCTTTGGGAGTCATAAATGTTCCCGTCTTGTGGTTATACCTCTCAACCAAGGCTAGGAAAAGAAAGGGGTTGGGTCTGAAGCCGTAGGATGAATTGACGACGGCGTCATAAAGGTTTATCTTCTTCAGTTCACTCTCAAAATTCTCCAAAGCCCAGTGGACCAAAGTCCTCCACCTCACGTTCTCCTGATTTATTAAGCCGTTCATCCTCGGCGTCGAATCGGTGGGGTAGAATGCATTCTTGTTTGCCATGAATTTATTTATGAAAACAGGCATTCTGAATGGCATCAATATTGATGAGTCTTCAGGTGGTATACATCCCGGCTTCAAACCCCGAAACACGGATACATGATCCTCTGGGGCACTGAAGAATCCCTCCTTCCTGTAAATGATACGGCTCGCCTTCGCCTGCTGATATTCTGTTAAATGCCATGACATCTTTCTGGGATAACTGGCATGCATGAATCTCATGATTGATAAGCCCCTAGAAACCTTCGGCCAATACATGGGTTGTTTTGCATCACCTTCGAAGTAGAAGCAGACCTTCTCTCTGATGCCCTTTGGCTGTGACTTCTGTGCTATGGCATCCCTGAACAGAAATGCTGGTTTCTTGTGGGACACCAAGTCAAGACTCTGAAAAGGTTGACCATTCATCAGACATAGTAGGGTTGTATGGTCTTGATTTGCCAACAATGACAGTCTGGCTTCTGGAAGGTCAAATTGACGAAATTGCACATGAGATAAATCATGCTTAAATGAAAAACTCAAGTGCCCTTCATAATCTTCCTCTTCACTTCGAATGTTCACTACAGAAAATAAAAGAAGACAAAGTCAGATGTGTTTCAGTAAAATCTATGCGTATATAGCAGTATTTGAAGGAAATTTCATAAGTCACGTAGACTTCAGACAGATATACTGTCAAGACACGCTGAATGATTTATTCACACAGGTGATTAATTCACGCAAAGTTCAGACAGACTAGAATGAAAAGTCACGCATCATTGTCAGAATCACATTGAAGTGAAAATGACAAAAATATACGCTGACAGATCAAGACTAATCTATCCAGAGGATGACTCTCAGAAGTCTGCATGACTATTTCAATATTGACATCTCTGCCAACATGTGAAAAAATCACGCAGAATCATAAAAGATGCGTGAATAATTCAATATTGACATCTCTGTCAACATTTGAAAAAAATCACGCAGAGTCATCATGAAAGCTGCGTGAATAATTCAAACATGGACATTTCTGCCAACATGAAAAATCACGCAGAGTCATGAGAGACATGCTCATTTGCGTGAAACACAGAGCTTCGTAAACACGAAGATGTGAAGTATGGCCGACCCTAAAGAGGGGGCATACTTTATTAATATCCTTTGCCCTAAGAAGGGGAGGATATATTTTTGAAGTTCATTATTTGTCTTAAGATCCTAAAATTTCTATGTGGAGTTCATCTTCATCAAAGTCATCTTCATCAAGTCATCTTCAACAGTTCGTATTCCCCTATCACTTACGCTGTATAGGAGGATGCGTGACTTCGCGTCGAGGGAGTCTGTCAGTGGTGGCACGCGAGAAAGTCGCGGGAGCTTTCCCTTTGGCATGAGCATCGAATTTCTTGGGAGCTATTGTTGCTGAGAAAAGGAAGAAGAAGTCGGAGAAGATGAAGTTCATCGGAAAAGATGAAGTTTCTCTTCTGTGGATTTTCTCTCTCTAAAGCAAGTAAAGAAGGAAAGAAGTGATTTATGGCTTATTTATAGGCTCATAAAGAATTCCAAACGGCACATCATTATTTGCCTCGATTTAGGAGCTTAATACGGGATCCTAACTGCACAGAATCCCAACAGTCCAATCATTTAGGAGTAAATATCTCTTTAAAGTCATCTCAGCGTGACTAAATTCATTTTATCATCTCGATTTCAAAGTATTTTGAAATAATTTATCATTTTTCGAAAACTTTGAAGGGGGTTTTGTAGGCCTTAAAAATGAAAGTCACGCTGAGTTGATCAGGACAAAGTCTAAAAGTCACGCTGAGTTGATCAGGATAAAGTCTAAAAGTCATGCTAAGTTGATCAAGACAATGTTTAAAAGATATGCACAGGGACAGCTCATCATTTGTCAGAGTGTCATTATGACTGACAGCACGACAGTCAAAGAATGTCTCCTCGTATGCCACGTATGCACGGAACTCGAGAGATCACAGCCGACTATTGCGTGACTTTCGAAATCTTCTTCAACAAGACTCAGCCTTCATCAAGTTGGCATACCAAAAGAGCTTCTTGTCATTTAATGCGACTAACAAAGCAATCACTGTCAGAGATTTTGTGTCAGTCGAGGCATGTCGAATCAAGACAGCTGGCAGTCCTGCCTCAAGCTTGCGTAGATTTTGAGCCTTTTGCCTCAAGTCTGCGTGTATTTTGAACTTCTATGTTCCTTCCTCAAGTCTGCGTGGATTTTAAAGCTTTTTGCCCCAAGTCTGCGTGGATTCTGAAGTTTCCTGCCCCAAGTTTGCGTGGATTTTGAAGCTTTCTGACCCAAGTCTGCGTGGATTTCGTCTTCAACAAAGTCTGCGTAGATTTTATCAAATTGGAGTACGTGGCAGCCATGCCACTGATCTCTCACCTGCGTGTCCTGTAACTTGCATACGACTCATGCATGATTGCCATGTGTCCAACAGTTACAGGCCACGTCCAGTAACTGCTCATAACCTTGCGTATGTTAGATCCTGCATAATTTTTAACTATGCACAGGTTGTGAAGACAGTTATCTTTTCAGTTATTTTTTGACTCTATAAATAGAGTTCTTTTCTCATTCATTGTACAGATACATAGATATCTAAATTACTGTCAAATTTTTGAGAGCTTTTCTTTTTCGTATCGTCCAAGGGATAAAGCGATCGTCTTATAGATCGGATTCCTACAGTTGTAATTTTCCTAGAAACACAATAAATAAAGTGAATTTATTTATGGAAAACCAGTACAGGTAGAAGCTCGTGGCGTGGAGATCGCTTGGATGCGTCGAGGTATGGAGTTCCTTGGCGATTCGAAACGTGCGGTCGTGTGCTGTCAAGGACTTATACGGGACATAATGTATGGACATTGCCTTTTGAAGCTTTCGCTGGCTCAAGCATTGTAATCGTGAGATGAGAGAGCGAGCAGAGTGACTTATAAAATGAGAGAAAAATGAGCACGATAGACTTGCAATCATGGCCTTGCGCCCATTGTAATCTTATTATTCAATATCAATAAAGAGTTCTTTTGAATAACTTGTGTTTTGCCTTTAAATTTCTACTGCATGTTCAATATTTTTGCTTGAAACTTCTGTGCGACGACCCTGTCGCCGCCATTGTAATCGGCCGTTATAAAACTGCCTTGCACGAGCGCAATCTAGGCTCGTGCGGCATCACGCCTTAGCGAGGACGATCGCTCCTACGGGAGCGGGGCGTAACAAAAACAATAAGGACTCCCATGGCTACAACGACCAAACTTGATCAAGATGAAGATGGCATCTCAGTGGACATTCTTAAGTATCTAGGTATGATCGGCAGTCGTCCCGATATTACGTTTAATGTTTGTATTTATGCATGATACAAAGCAAAGCCCAAGGAATCCCACTTGTGTGCCATAAAATGCATTTTTTGATATCTCAAAGGCACCATTAACGTGGGACTTTGGTATCCAAAATCCTCATCCTTTGAGTTTTTCGGCTACTCGGATGTGGATTTTGCCGGTTGCAAGATTGATCAAAAAAACACTAGCGACACATGTCAATTCTTAGAAAAATCCTTGGTATCTTGGTTTAGCAAGAAAAAAAACTTTGTTGCTCTTTCTACAACTGAAGCCAAATATATCGCGGCCGAGTGTTGTTGTACACAAATTTTTGGATGACACAAACACTAGTGGATTATAGTATTTCTTCTAATGGTATATCTATCAAATGTGCTAATACTAGCTCCACTAATTTTACTAAAAATCCGATTTGTCACTCTCGCACCAAACATATTGAGATTAGACACCAACTCAAGAAAGACATTCGTCTCGAATTTATCGATACTGACCATCAACTTGCTGACATTTTCACCAAATTCTTGCAAAATTGGTCTCCTTGAAAAATCTTTTTAAACATTGCCTTTAAGTCATCCGAATTTTTTGACAAATTTTTGGGTAAATCCGACGAATTTTCCGATTAACTCCAGCAGCTATTTGGAAACCCACACTAGATCTTTCGTCGTATTTTCGGGTAAATTCAACGATTTTTTGCATTTACTTCGTCATTTACTTTTCCAGTCTGACCCCTTGTTTCTCTTACCTGACTTGACCTCTCACCTACCCCATTTATGACGATCTTATCAGCATCCGAATTTTCCTTAGAATTTCTGACTAAATCTGTCGGATTTTCCATTTCTGCTGAATTGTTGCGAAAATTGAAGCAGTTTTTCATCGCTCTTTCTTCCTCCATATCCGTTCCCCTGAACGGTTATGACTCCTTAACCACCCCTTCTTCTCTTTATAACTCCTCTACTTCTCTCTCTCCCCTCCTTACCACCTCTCTCTCATCTCCTCATTTCTTTCACCTTCTATGGCTTCTCACGGCAAACCCTTTCGCCACAACGGCTCCTCCTCCACCTCCGCTCTATCACCATCCGCTGCCCTCTCCAGTCCAGCTCCTACTCACGACTTCAATCCTACAATATTCAAATTCGCCCAGTACTCCTGCGACTGGTTCTCCTTCTACCACAAAGTGCCTATCTGTCCCGGAAAGCCTCTTTCTTGGCTTAATTTCCTCTCTCATCGAGAATATTTCTGCTTCTCTGGGATTAACGAGCTTCTCGAATGACAAATGGACTACTACCCAAATGTCGTCCGCATGTTCTACTGTAATCTCGTCCCCCCTAAGAACATCCCAGAGTTTGAGACCAAGGTTGGTGGGGTCAAGATCACTGTCACTACAACCTCCTTGGCCGGTATTCTCGGGGTCCAGAAGTGGGCTGGATATCGTTCCCTTCCAAGCACCATCAACCATATCAACATCTCTCCTGACCTCAGTTACGAGGAGTTTCTCTTCAACATCTGCGGTGGCTCTGTTGTTCAAAGACCGAAGGACAAGGATCTTAATCCTTTCTTCCATGATTTTTATCGCATCCTCTGCCATATTCTCACTCCCAAATTTGGCAACATGGATAGCCTGACTGTAGAAGAAATGGTTGCCATGTACTACCTGGTCTCCAAACAACCCTTATCTCTAGCCAAATCGATCATCTTTACCATGATCCTTATTTGTGAATCACCTCACCGTTCTCTTCTTTTTGGCATGTACATCACCATGATTCTCGAGGCCAATGGCATAAATCTGACTCATTGCCCTGTTGGTGAGCCCCGTCCATCTTCGCTTGTAAAATCCAAAGCCCGTGGTCGTGCCACTCCGACTGCAGCTGCTGTCCTTACCTCTCCTCCTGCCTCAATTCTCACTCCAGATGTCCGCCGCTACATTGATCGAAAATTTGACCATATCACTCTCTCCACTATGGAGCGTATTCAGGCATCCACCCGGGGACTCGGCACCCTCATCCATCATGGCTACATGGAGCAAGCCTACTACTTCCAACGCGTGTTTGAGGAGCGCAACCCCTATGTCAATCCCAACACTCCTCATCCTGATTACCCGGGATCTTGCTTCACTGATCCCAACGTCTACGGGTTTATGTACCCTGATGGCATTAATCCTTATGATGCTTTTATTCCAGCCCCTGCTGACGATAAGGATCAGGAGGCAGGTCCATCTGGTGCTCCTGACAGTTGACGATTGTTATGTATAGTGGTTTTATCACTTTTGTTGTGTGTAGTCCTTCGGGGACTTCTTTTTTTATTATGTTCTACAAAATGTGTTTTGTGTCGTTCTTCGCGGACTAGTAGTATGTTGTCTGTTTTAGTACGGCCCTGTACAGCCTTCTTATTTGGGTGCTATCTTTTGTCTACTTTATGAAATCTACTTTTTGCCTTTTATGTCTATGCTATATTTTCATACATATTGTTATGTTTGCTCTATCTTTGCTAAATGCCAAATAGGAAGAAATCGTATTGAGGGGGAGATATCTATTTACGGGAGAGTCATCTCGTTAACCCGTACACTTTTGTCAATTATTAAAATAGAGGATATTATTGGCACATCGATTTTGATAGATTGACTAATTTTAACCTCTGCACTGTTTTAGCTCTAATTATCTGCAAGATTACTGACAAACAAGAAAGACAAAGATAAAAGCGTTTGAAAAAAGGTCTTCGTCAAAAGACATATATCGCAAACACTCAAAAAAAGATGGTGACAAATAATAATGACAAACAAGATGATCAAAAGCTCCTTTATTCATCCTAGAGTCTGTAAGCGTCTAGGAGATTATGTACGCACTTTGGTAAAGATGACAAACTAACTTGGTATAAAATTCAAATAAGCTAATATGAAGAACCGGATAATTTGCCGAATTTTCGCGAAAATCTGACGTATCATCCGATCGGAAACAACAAATTAGTGAGCAAAAGTTCGGATAATCCGCTGGACTTTCGTAGAAATCCGACGGATAATCCGATTAAAGATTCAGAAAGAGATGACTCGACGAAAACCATACAATAGTCCGGTTCCGTCGAAGGGACTCTTATATAGAGCTCACTCGTTGAGACGCAGCCTGCTGTATCTAGGACTATTCCAATAGAAGTCGTTCCATTAGTTGGATCGATTCTCGTAACATTCGTTCAAATCGATTTGTTTGATGCCGCAAGGTGTTATCGAATACCAAGCTCAACGATCGAGTCAGACTAGCCATCTAAGTTCCTGACTGAGTCTGACTCGCTGTAAGCATATTATATAGTACGGGGTACTACAACTTGGTGGGCAAAACTTGTGGTCTCCTACAAATGGACACTAAATCTATTGTATCCATCACAATAGCACTCGTTAGGACCTCAATCTACTTCATATTAGTCATGGGAGGGATCTTCTACATAAATGCATGAAATTTGACCATGGAAAAGTAAGTTTAGAGGGTTATACTTATGTAGAAGGAAGCCTACACAATGCTCCATGAATTTGGGAAAGATGGATGATGAAGGGGCTCTCAAATCCTTGCTAGAGCCTCCATTAAGCCTTCTTGAGCTCCCCAAGCCTTAGCACAACAAAGGTAAGAAAGAGGAGACAATTTGGAAGAGTATGTAATGAAGGAATGAGTGAAAACTCTAATGGAATGGTGGCCGCCATTTGAGGGTTTGTGGAGTTTAAATAGAGTCTTGTCAAGCCCTTGTAGTACCGTTGAGAATCTCTAGAAGGGGGAGGGGGGTGAATAGAGTGTGTGTGTGCAGCAGAGAATAATCATCAATTAAAAAACTAAACTTTAAAAACTATGGCAGTGAAATAAGAGACAGTAAATATAATGCAGCAAGAGATAGAGAATTTAAACTCAGCGACACAGCGATATATACTGGTATCCCTCTGAGAGGACTAATCCAGTCTCGAGTACTCTTGCTCGATGTTAATCCACTATGGCACAAGCTTTAACTGAGAGCTTGCAGTCTTTTACAACACCATGCTTGGTGACAAGCGCCCGACCAGCTTCACAACACCGTGCTTGGTGACGAGCGCACGACCAGCTCCACAACAAGAAAAGTTGTTGAACTTGGAACGACCTCTTTACAACACTTGGAATACCAAAAGACTCTAAATCAACTTTGATAGTACTGGCTTTTCGCTAAGAGGTGTATATGTATGATTTGAAAATCTTAGATCGTTTGAAAACACTTGAATAGTAGAGAAGAGAAGATGAAGAGTGAATGAATTGAAATGAAATAAAAAGTTCTTCTCTATTTATAGGTGTTTTTTGGAACCGAACTCGGACAGAGTTCGGGCAGAGTTCGGATTCACATATCTCGCAAAGAGACGTTGCTCGCAGATTTGGAGGCAACAGAAGTTTGAATATAAATTGACCGAACTCGGACAGAGTTCGGGCCGAACTTGGACAGAGTTCGGGCCGAACTCGGGCCGAACTCGGTTAGGAGTTCTGTCAGGAGATTTTCGAAATATTTTAACACAAATTGTTTTTGAAAGTATTTTGGAATATTTTGTAAAATGAGTGTAACAAGAAATATAAGTAATAATGGGTAGGCTTTTTAGAAAGTGAACTGAAATAACCTTAAGCCAGCATTACCAAAACTGATTTTACAAAATAAATCCTAGACTCAATAAAATGTAAAATACAGAATAAAATATAAAATGAATCATCTCCAGATGTGATGATGTTGATGCTTCGTTGATGCAGTACAACATCCGTTGAAATTGATTTCATATATCCTGAAATGATTAGCAGCAGTTTGTATATTTTGTGTATTGACTTAAGTGCATGTTGATTATCGAAATCGGGTGTGACCATGGAATGGGCGAACAATCTCCCCCATTTTGATAATTGACAAACTTGAGTCTATACCAAAATATATCTTGATAAAATAGAACAAAATACAAGTATACCTGAAAAAATGGTCGAGTTTGTTTTTCGATTTGTAATAGCTTTTTGGTATGGTACTCTTTTTCTTCCCCTTTGTCAAATAGTAAAATGACTTGGCTCCCCCGTAATGTGTGAAGCCAACAATAGAAAACAAAAGACAGAGTGAAGGTAAAGAGACATAATCACAGCATAAGATGGAAAGAAAATACTGGAAATAAAGAAACTGTCATACTAATAAGTGCTGAGTACAATCATCAGAAAATGTCTAACTAGTGAGTTTAGACATATAAAAAAAACTACATCAAAGCATAAAAGATCATCATCTAACAAATATCCCACTATCCAAAAACGGAATCCACGTCACATAGTGGGGTCGTCAGCACCAGGAGCCTCTGGAGGAAAGTAGGCTGCAGTGGGGTCGAAGTGCTGGAAGGAGACCTCATCTGTGAACCGAGGACCTGGAAAGCCTGGGTGAGGCTGGATGGTGACTGGATGGACCGGATCATGGGCTAGGCTGTAGTGGAGATCAGCTATCCCATTCCTCAGCACCTGGGCCTGAGAAATGTGTCGAAACTCCGAATCCAGATAACTTTGATGACGTTGCGCAGATACAGCAATAAAATCATCAAAGCGCTGGTAGAAAGTCGGATCAAATCCCGGGGCAGGGACTGGAGCAGGAGCAGGAGCATCAGGAACCTCAGCGTCAGCAGCTGGAGCAGGCTGAGCTCCAGGAGGCAGAGGTGGAGCAGGAAACCGTCAATATCTGGTAAGCTCGATAGGAGTAGAGGAGAATGCACATGTCTGAAGGTCAATCTCAAAATGGCGAAAAATAGATGCCAAGTGCATTAGATATACCAGATTCCTTCCTGAATCTCTGCAGTTCAACATCCAGGACATCATGGTCTTAGGGATAGAGAAATGAATGCCAAAATAAATGTGATAGAGAGCAGAGAGTTCCAAGAAGGTCACTTCATCTGTGGATCCTTTCTTTGGAAGAAGGACAGAGAAAATCATTCGATGAAGTTCATAAAAGGATTGGTTCAAGTTCTTGGAATAGACCCTACGAGGAACAGGGTTTGGATGACAAATGAGTTCCCTAAAAGAGGCTAGGGTAACATCAGCAGGGAACTGGACATAGGTAATATCAAGCAAAGCATCACCAAGATCAGAAACATGGAAAAATTTACTGATATCAGTGGCAGAGAATTCTAGTTCTTGCCCAGCAACGCAAGAATAGAAATTTTCGTTAGGTTTTACTTGCAAATTTCAGTAAAACATTCGGACGGCATTGTCAAAAATGTTTTTTGATCCCACGAAGAAATCTCGGTATCCTAGGTGGTCAAAAGTAGGAGCATATTCAGAAAATATTGTAAAATTTACAAAAGCTCCATTGCAAATCCTACGACCAGAAAAAGAATTGAACCAAAGATCAGAAAACTCTTTGTCCGGAAACAAAGTAGAGTCACAGTCTTTTGGATCTATTGGTCGTGCTGGACTAAAAAGGCTAGCAGGGGTATAATCCAAAGAGGAGGAGGACCCTTGGGAAGATGATCTATGACGCTTAGGAGCCATTGAATGAAATTGAAGAAAAGGAAGTAGATTACCTTTTTGAGAAAAAGAAGGAAGATGAGAATTCGAGGCGCCCAACAGATCTCTTGGATTCCTTGCTATGATGGAGGAGGAAGAACTTTCTAGAAGAAATAAGGAGTAAATTCGAGTTGGTGAGTGAAAAAGAGTGGAGGAAGAGGGGTTTATAAAGGGACTAGGGCCGGCTGTTCGTTTCTGGAACCATAACAGCGCCGACCGAACTTGGTCTGAATTCGGTCCGAACTCGGTCAGAGTTCGGCCCGAGTTCGGTCACTTGTATTCCCAGGACAGTAAATGCTTTTCTGGTTGGTTAAAAAATAACTTTATGACTTTTGACTCTAGTATTTAATAACTTACGTTATTTATGGGTTAACTGTAGGGGTTGTCCCAGCTAATGGAGGTTCACCAGGGAACTCTTAAGTACGTGGTGACAGACATACCCTTTTTAGGTTTGTACCCAAAAATAATTTCCGTTAAATAAATTGTAAGTCATGAAATTAATTTTAATTACCATATTGCATTTATGAATCTAAAAATTCAAGTATACCGAGCTCACGCCTCAATATGTTAAAACGGTCTTCAGCCAATGATTTTGTGAATATATCTACTAGTTGATGATCTGTGTCAATAAATTCTAAGAAAATATCCCCGTGTTGTTGATGATCACGAAGAAAATGATGTCTTATCTCTATGTGCTTTGTGCGTGAATGACAGATAGGGTTCTTAGTCAAATTAATAGTGCTAGTGTTGTCACAATAAATAGGAACATTAGTGTAGTGCAGATTGTAGTCTTCTAAGGTTTGCTTCATCCACAAAATTTGAGTACAACGTCCTGCGGCGATATACTCAGCCTCAGTTGTTGATAATGCTACAGAATTTTGTTTTTTGCTAAACCAGGAGACTAAGGCTTTTCCTAGGAAATGACATGTGCCACTGGTACTTTTACGGTCCACTTTGCATCCCGCAAAATTCGCATCCGAGTAACCTATCAAGTCAAAGGATTTGGTTTTAGGATACCATAAGTCGACTGTAGAAGTTCCTTTAAGGTATCGGAAGATACGCTTAACGGCACTAAGATGTGATTCCTTAGGATTTGCCTGATAACGTGCACAAATGCAAACACTAAACATGATATCAGGACGACTAGCAGTTAAATATAATATACTACCAATCATACCTCGATACTTACGCTGATCGACAGGTTTGCCACTTTCATCAGCATCAAGCTTTGTTGATGTAGCCATAGGAGTCCTGATTGGCTTCACATTCTCGAGGTCGTACTTTTTCAGTATGTCTTTCGTGTACTTAGCTTGGTTGATGAATGTTCCTTTTGAGTGTTGTTTGATTTGAAGTCCTAGGAAGAAGTTTAGCTCTCCCATCATACTCATCTCAAACTCACTCTGCATACACTTAGCAAAATCTTGACAGAGTTTTTCATTAGTAGAACTGAATATTATGTCATCTACATAAATTTGCACAAGAAGGATATCATCATTCAAGGATTTGATAAATAAAGTAGTATCAACTTTTCCTTTTGAAAAACCATTTTCAAGTAAGAATGCACTTAGGCGTTCATACCAAGCACGAGGTGCTTGTTTGAGTCCATAAAGAGCTTTCTTAAGCTTGAAGACGTGATCAGGTTTTGAAAATCTTCAAAACCAGGGGGTTATTTCACAAAAACTTCCACTTTTAAAAAATCCATTTAAAAATGCACTTTTTCACGTCCATTTGAAATAATTTAAAATCATTAAAGCATGCAAATGCACAAAACATACGGATGGCTTCTAGTCTAGCAACAGGAGCATAGGTCTCATCATAATCAATTCCTTCTTCTTGATTATAACCTTGTGCCACTAGACGTGCTTTGTTGCGTAGAACCTGTCCATCTTCACTGAGTTTATTTCGGAACACCCATTTGGTACCAATTATCGATTGACCATAGGTTTAGGAACGAGTTCCCAAACTTGGTTTCTCTCAAATTGATTAAGTTTCTCTTGCATGGCAGAAATCTAAAACTCATCAGTAAAAGCATCATCTACATTCTTAGGTTCTATTTGAGAAATGAATGCTACATTTGCTGCTATATCAGAATTTTTAAGAGATGAACGTGTACTTACACCTTTAGATACATCACCTATGATGAGTGTTTCTGGATGATCTGGCTTGAATTTTAATGATTCGAACTGTTGGGTCATATCTTTCACAAAACTTTTCTCAGTTCTTGCATCTTGGGTCAGATCTTTCACAGAACTCTTCTCAGCCCTTGCGTGTGTATCCTCATCATCATTGTCGCTAGATCTGTGACTATTTAACTCATCAAAAGTAATATTAATAGTTTCTTCAACAATCATATATCTTTTATTGAAAATTCTATATCCCTTACTCTTAGCAGCATATCCGAGAAATATCCCGTCATCTACTTTGGAGTCGAACTTTCCCAAGTTATCCTTGGTTTTCAGGATAAAACAGCGACATCCAAAAACTTTAAAGTAAGAAATGTTTGGAATTCTTCCAAACCAAAGCTCATATGGTATTTTCTTCGAGATTGGTCGAATTAACACCCTATTCAAAACATGACAGGCTGTACTAACAGCTTCTGCCCAAAAATATTTAGGAAGTTTATACTGATTTAGCATGACTCTAGCCATTTCGCTTAGAGTACGATTCTTTCGCTCCACAACACCATTCTGTTGGGGAGTTCTAGGACAAGAAAATTCGTGGTAGTATCCACTATCATCACAAAACTTTTTGAAATCAAAATTTTCGAATTTGCCACCATGATCACTTCGGATACGAGTAATCATGAAGCCTTTTTCGTTTTGTACCTTTTTGCAAAATATCTGAAATTCAAAAATTGTATTACTTTTGTTTGATAAAAAGTAAACCCAAGTAAATCGAGAGGAAATCATCAATAATAACAAAAGCGTAGAGCTTACCGCCAAGACTAGCGACTCTACTAGGACCAAATAAATCCATGTGAATCAACTGCAAAGGTCTAGAAGTACTTACAGCGTTGATGAATTTAAAAGTAGACCTATGTGCTTTGTTCTTTTTACAGTCAGCACATACCATATCTCTCTTGAATGGAATCTCAGGGAGTCCTCTTACCAACTTTTTTGTACTTAGTCGTGAGATAGTATCCATGTTTGCATGTCCTAGTCTCATGTGCCATAGCCAGCTTTCATCTTGATTGGCTACTAGGCACCTACCTGCATTATTAGTATTCTCAAAAAAGAAAACATAAATATTGTCTTCTCTGATTCCTTTATATATGGGATCACCAGATGACAAATCATATATGGTACATTTATCTTTCACAAAATTAATACCATAACCATTATATGCCAAATGACTTATGCTTAATAGGTTATGTTTCAATTCTGTTACTAGACAAACATTCTTTATTACTGGATAGGGAGAAATACCTACAGTACCATTACCAATTATATCACCTCTCAAGTTATTTTCGAAGGAGACATATCCTTCTTTTTTCATCGATAGTGTAGCGAATAAAGATGCATCACCAGTCATGTGTCGCGAACATCCGCTATCGAGGATCCATTTGCTTCTAGCATGAGAGGGTTGAGGGTCCACCTACAAGACAAGTAGATGAATCCTTTGGTACCTATTTTCTGAAGGATCCATTCTGATTAGCTTTAGGTCTCCAAATTAAAGTGTGATTGTTAATAAGCTTTCTTGCTAAACTGTACTGTGATATGTGACCGTACGTACCACAATAAGTGCAAGTCAGTTTAGAACTAGATGTGGTCACCACTGTGTTTACATGCTTGTATGGTTTGGAGAACCTATAAGTGAAAGCATGATTACATACGTGTTTCTTCTGTGCTTTCTTATTCTTAGTCCTCTTAGGTGTATGCTTGGCATTAGGACTAATTTTAGGCTGTGTCACAGGTATTGCCTGTTTGCCTAACTTGATTTCTAACTTTTTAGAAATCGTAACAGACTCTTCATGTCTAGCAGTCATATCTGAGAGTCTTTGTTCTGTTACTAGGTGCTTCTTCTTCTCTATGTCATATAGATCTTGCATCTTGACATAGTCTCTTTCTTTCTTTTCAATTTTGAGGATAGCCTCATGATAGTCTACCTTGAGTTTGGCTATCTCTTTCGTGTTACCGGTAGTAGACGTCTCTTTAATATCTTCAATAAGATTGGACAGTCTAGCTAACTCGGTTGTGTACGCCTTAATCTCTTTTCGAGATTGCTTATACTTGTCAAGCACATTTTTGTGTTCTTCAAGTAAATCGCTAAAGGCATTTTCTAACTCATCGAAAGTAAAGTCATCATAGAGAGGATTTGAAGATACCTTATCAAATGCCATAAGACAGACATTTGCATTGCCGCAGGGTCTGTCATCTTCTTCTGAATCACTGGCATCACTTTCATGCCAGATACTTGTATTGATATACTTTCGACCAGTTGTTGCTTTTCTGCTTGATCTTGATCTGTCATATGGACTACTTTTCTTTGTGGTTGGACAGTCCTTCTTCATGTGCCCTGACTTCTTGCATCCAAAGCATATAGTTTCATCTTCATTGCTTTCTTGGACATCTTTCTTCTTTCTGCTTGTAAACTTTAGGTATTTCCTGAAGTTCTTCACAAGTAGGGCATGTTCATCACCACTTGATGATTCTTCATCAGAGTCATTGCATGTTGATTTTCTTGCTTGAGCTTTGAAGGCAATAGATTTTTCTTTTGGTGTTGCTTCCTCAAACTCTTGCAAATCAAGTTCATGGGTCATCAGCTTCCCCATCAGTATTTCTAGGGACATAGTGGTGAGATCGTTTCCTTCGATAATTGCTGTGGCTTTTGGATTCTAGTTCTTTGTTAGAGCCCGCAACACTTTCCTGATCTTCTCATGATTGCTGTAATCCTTACCAAGAGATTGCAGAGGATTAGTTATATCAAGGAAATGAGTAAACATCTGTGTAATTGACTCACCGGATTTTATCTTGAAAGATTCATATTCCTGAGTCAGTCTACTCATTTTGGATTCCTTCACTTGGGAAGTACCTTCATGAGTTACCTCAAGAAGTTTCCAAATTTCGTGAGACGTCTTACAGGTTGAAACTCTGTTGAACTCCGTTTTGTCAATTGCACAGAATAGTGCATTGATGGCACGAGTATCAAGACTAGCCTTAGCTTTTTCAACTTCGATGTATTTGTCATGGGGCTTTTCTATAAGAATACCTTCAACCACTATGGGTGCTGGTTTCTTATAACCATCAATGACTGTTGACCAAAGATCAAAGTCAAGAGACTTTAGAAAGAAAGTCATTCGTGTTTTCCAATAGGTATAATTTTTTCCATCAAATAGGGGAGGTCTATTTGTGGATTGCCCTTCACCGTTAAATATTGATTTCACGGCTGCCATATATACTCTCTGAGGTATGTTATATTTAAATATAACCTGCTCTGATACCAATTGTAGGACCATTGAGCACCTCTAGAGGAGGGTGAATAGAGTATGTGTGTGCAGCGGAGAATAATCACCAATTAAAAAACTAAACTTTAAAAACTATGGCAGTGAAATAAAAGATAGTAAATATAATGCAGCAAGAGAGAGAATTCAAACTCAGCGACACAGCGATATATACTGGTATCCCTCTGAGAGGACTAATCCAGTCTCGAGTACTCTTGCTCGATGTTAATCCACTATGGCACAAGCTTTAACTGAGAGCTTGCAGTCTCTTACAATACCGTGCTTGGTGATAAGCGCACGACCAGCTTCACAACACCGTGCTTGGTGACGAGCGCACGACCAGCTCCACAACAAGAAAAGTTGTTGAACTTGGAACGACCTCTTTACAACTCTTGGAATACCAAAAGACTCTAAATCAACTTTGATAGTACTGGCTTTTGGCTAAGAGGTGTATAGGTATGATTTGAAAATCTTAGATCGTTTGAAAACACTTGAATAGTAGAGAAGAGAAGATGAAGAGTGAATGAATTGAAATGAAATGAAAAGTTCTTCTCTATTTATAGGTGTTTTCTGGAACCGAACTCGGACAAAGTTCGGGCAGGGTTCGGATGCACATATCTCGCAAAGAGACGTTGCTCGCAGATTTGGAGGCAACAGAAGTTTGAATATAAATTGATCGAACTCGGGCCGAACTCGGTTAGGAGTTCTGTCAGGAGATTTTCAAAATATTTTAACACAAATTGTTTTTGAAAGTATTTTGGAATATTTTGTAAAATAAGTGTAACAAGAAATATGAGTAATAATAGGTAGGCTTTTTAGAAAGTGAACTGAAATAACCTTAAGCCAGTATTACCAAAACTGATTTTACAAAATAAATCCTAGACTCAATAAAATATTAAATACAGAATAAAATATAAAATGAATCATCTCCAGATGTGATGATGTTAATGCTTCGTTGATGTAGTACAACGTCCGTTGAAATTGATTTCATATATCCTGAAATGATTAGCAGCAGTTTGTATATTTTGTGTATTGACTTAAGTGCATGTTGACTATCAAAATCGGGTGTGACCATGGAATAGGCCAACAGCCCTAAAATCTTCAATACACTTAGTATTGTTGGCCCATTGGTCATGGACAAACCTGATTATAATAATTGATCAAACTCTATCTCGATATAAATGCAAGTTAATTCAGATGTTTACGTACGACGTTTTGGACAACTGATCAAAGATGGATATCTACTCTGTTCAAGACTGAAGCTGTTTGCCACTCAGAATGTATTTCCTTCGAACAATGTAATTTTTTATTTTATTGAGTCAAGGTACATATTGTACACCAAGTCGTACTGGCAAATAGGCTATCCTAAAATCGTTTTTCAAAACTGACCTATCTTTTTAAAATGACCTATAATTTTGAAAAATACCTATTTTACAAAAAGTATTTTGAAGGACCTTTTAAAAAGCCAAAACTGTTTTTCTCAAAATTAACTGGCAGAACCCTAGCAGAACTCGGCCAGAGTTCGGCCAAGTTGAACGTTATGTGAACGTTGGTTTTTGAACTTGGTCACCCTTCAGTTGCGGTTTGTTACAAAGAGTTCTGTCCGAGTTCTGCCCGAATACTGTCTTTAGAAAAACTATAAATAAAGAAGGATTTCGATCATTTCAAATCACCAATTCACTTTCAATCTCTTCTCTTCTAAAGCTTATATTTCTTCCAAAGAGTTCTAAAAGCTTTCATTTTCAAATTTCAAGCCAGTTACAATCATCTAGTCGATTTGCCCGTACAGAGCGGTCTAGATGTTTCAGAGTGATTGTAATCAGAGGCTTGATTGAAGATACAACTCTTCACAATTGAAGTTGGTCGAGTTCTTCATATCAAAGCTTGCGTCTGTAGAAGTTGTAAGGACTTCGTATAAAAACTTGTAGGATTTTTCAATAGTGGATTCAACTGGAAGCTAGAGTTCTTCCGACTCGACTAGTCCTCACAAGAGGAAAACCAGTATAAATCTCGGTGTTTGCGTTTGCCTTCTGATCACTTTTTATTTCTGTCATTTATTTTATGATTATTATTATATCTGTGATCTAACTGCTAACGAGATTTTTAATTAGTAATATTCCGTTGCCTACTCTATTCACCCCCCTTTAGAGTATTTTGCTTTACGATTTCATTCCTACAATTGGTATCAGAGCGGGTTAAATAGGTAAAGCAAGGTAAAATTGCAGTTATGTTCAATTATTATATAGATCACAGCATTACACATGGCAACTGTGAAATTCACAAGTGAAGGCCAAGCCAAAAACATACCTCCACTGTTTGACGGCACAAATTACACTTATTGGAAAACACGTATGAGTTTCTTTTTGAAATCTCTTGATTTTGACTTCTGGTCTGTAGTTATTGATGGCTATAGAAAGGCCCCTTGTATTACTGTTGATGGAGTTTTAGTTGAAAAATCCCATAACAAATATACAGAGGAGAAAAAAAAGGCTAGCCTTGACGCACGTGCTATTAACGCTTTATTTTGTGCTTTAGACAGAACTGAATTCAACATGGTGTCTATTTGCACAACATCAAGCGAAGTGTAGAAACTTCTCGAAGTAACCCACGAAGAAAAATCACAAGTCAAGGAGTCAAAGATCAGCAGACTTACTCAGGAGTACGAGGCGTTCAAAATGAAGCCAAGTGAATCAGTCACTCATATGTTTACAAGATTCTTGGATATTGTAAATCCTTTGTCTTCACTAGGCAAGGATTATAGTAACCATGAGAAGATTCACAAACTTCTACGAGCTCTTACAAAGAACTGGATTCTAAAGGCAATAACAATCATTGAAGGGAACGACCTCTCAATATTGTCTCTGGAAACATTCATGGGTAAGCTACTCACTCACGAGTTGGAACTTCAAGATTTCGAAAATGCTATACCAAAGGAGAAGTCAGAGAAGTCGATCGCTCTCAAGGCTCAACATAGAAGAACTGTCGAAGATGACTCTGATGACAGCGACTTCGACTCTGAAGATCAAGCTCTTCTGGTAAGAAAATTCAAGAAGTTCATGAGATTTAACAGGAGAAAAAAAGATAGCAACAATAACAACAACGAGGAAGATCCTATTTGCTACGGATGCAAGAAGAAAGGACACATGAAGAAAGATTGTCCAACATCATCATCATCAAAGAAAAGCAGCAAATATGACAAAGGCTACCTGAAGAAATCTACATCAAGGAAGTACGCCAACACAAGCATATGCATGAAAGTGAAGACAACGACTCAGAAGACGAACAATCAGATAACGCTACAAATGTATGCTTGATGGCTTGCGATCAGGTAATCACTAATCCTCTATTTGATCCTTATGATGATTTCACCTTTGAGCAACTAGGAGAGGCTTTCAGTGACCTGCTAAATGATTACAGGAAACTGCGTAGTAAATATAAAACCTATAAGAAGGTACTTAAAGAGTACAAAGGTGAAATAGGAAGACTTACCGATCTACTAGATCTTGTTAGAGATAATGACTCTTCAAATGAGTCTGGTGAGCTTTCATCTATTAAGTTGTTGTTACATGAGACTGTTAAGCTATCCGAAGAAAAAGACCAAACTATTATCCAGTTAAAGAAAGACCTATCTAAGGAGGAAAATAGTCTCTAGTGTGCACAAGTCAGAATTGAATCACTTACATCTGACTATACTAGATTATATGACACTTCCAAAAGGTTGGAAATTAGTTTAGAAAAACGGCCTGAAGTTGCTACTTCCTGTTCTAACACGTGTCAATTACCGAATCATTGGAACACACCCAACACTGTCAGACCAAACCACACCAAAACTATACCCAAGAAGACTAATAGGCATGCATTTTTCTATACTAGAAAACCAAAACCTACCAATCATGCACCTCACACTACTTTCAACACTCAACATGCTAAATGTCATTATTGTGGCCTCATTGGTCATATATCTTCTGTACGTAGAATCAGAAAGTGAGTAAATTTAAATGTTTATGCATGGATACCAAAAACTAACCAGTCAGGACCCAACAAAAAATGGGTACCAAGAGTTTCATCGGTAAATTGTTTTGTAGGTGGGATGTCTTTTACATGCTAAGAGCAAATGGATCCTCGACAGCGGTTGCTCACGGCACATGACCGGTGACGCTTCATTATTCGCAATATTGTCGAAGAAGAATAAAGAAGGATATGTCTCCTTTGGTAAAAATTTAAGAGGGTACATGATCTGTATCGGTGACATTGGTAAGGCTCCCTATCCAGTGATTAAAGATGTTTGTCTAGTACTTACCGAGTTAAAACATAATCTGCTCAGCATAAGCCATTTAGCTGATCAGTTATGGTGTTAACTTCGTCAAAGACAAATATATTATAGTTGATAGTTCAACTGGTAGTACTATATTTGAAGTTATTAGGGAAGACAACATATATATTTTCTATTTGTTGGAAGATGCTAACAAAGCAGGTAGATGTTTGATGGCCAAAAGCATTGAGAGTCAACTATGGCATATGAGACTCGGTCATGCAAATATGGATACAATTTCAAGACTATCTACAAAGAAGTTGTTACGCGGCTTACCGGATATTTCTTTCAAGAAGGATACGGTATGTAGTGAATGTTAAAAGAACAAAGCTACCAAATCCGTATTCAAATCCAAGAGCGCTGTAAGTACCACTAGACCTTTACAATTGTTGCATATGGACTTATTTGGACCAAATAGAATTGCCAGTCTAGGTGATAAGTTATATACATTTGTCATTGTAGATGATTTTTCTAGATATACATGGGTTTATTTTCTTGCACGCAAGAATGATGCATTATCAGAATTCGTCACCTTTTGCAAGAAAATACATAATGAAAAAAGGTTCATGATTACTCGCATTCGTAGTGATCATGGCGGCGAATTTAAGAATGCAGAATTTAAGCAATTTTATGACATACACGGTTATCTGCATGAATTCTCTTGTCCTAGGACTCCGCAACAAAATGGAGTTGTGGAACGTAAGAACAGAACTCTATCTGAAATGGCTAGAGTAATGTTAAACCAGTTTAGTCTAGCTAGATACTTATGGGCTGAAGCTGTCAATACAGCGTGCTATATTCTCAATAGGGTTCTAATTCGACCTATATCGAAGAAGACTCCCTATAAACTATGGTTTGATAGAACACCAAATATTTCATATTTCAAGATCTTTGGTTGTAAATGTTTTATTCTTAATACTAAAGATAATTTAAATAAATTTGATAAAAAGGCCGATGAAGGTATATTTTTAGGTTATACAGCAAAGAGCAAAGGATACAGAGTCTTCAACAAAAAGAACTATGATCATCGAAGAATCAACAATGTCAAGTTTGATGAGCTAAATCAACACTCAGACGATGATGAAAATGAAGACATAATCACACCAAGTACAACTACTGTAAAACCTTCACACAAAGATGCAGAACCATCACATCAGGCATCAGATGAACCTCCAAGCAAAGAAGTCGGAACTAGCAATCTTGAGACAACACCAGAAGAGATGAGATTCTTGGATAATCATCCAAAGGACTTGGTAATTGGTGAGATTACCAAGGGTGTAAGTACTCGTTCCTCTAGTAAAGATATAGTTTCTTGTGTTGCTTTTGTTTCGCAGTTTGAACCCAAAAATATTGATGAAGCATATAGTGATAATTTTTGGTTAGATGCTATGCAAGAGAAATTAAACCAATTCGAACGGAATCAAGTTTGGGAACTTGTTCCCAAGCCTATTGATCATCCGGTCATTGGCACCCGATGGGTATTCCGAAACAAACTGAACGAGAATGGTTTAGTGACTCGTAATAAGGCTCGACTCGTAGCTCAAGGATACAATCAAGAAGAAGGTATCGACTATGATGAGACTTATGCCCTAGTTGCGAGATTAGAATCCATTCGCATGTTATGTGCATTTGCATGTTTTTATAATTTTAAGTTATTTCAAATGGATGTCAAAAGCGTATTTTAAATGATTTTATAAAAAAAAAAGTTTATGTAGCTCAACCTCCCAATTTTACTGATTTCAAATTTCCTGAATATGTTTTCAAGTTGAAGAAAGCCTTATACGGTTTAAAACAACCCCTCGTGCTTGGTATGATCGTCTAAGCTCTTTTCTACTTGATAACAATTTTTCAAAGGGAAAGGTTGACACTACATTGTTTATAAAATCTTTGAATAACAAAATTCTTTTGATTCAAGTCTATGTAGATGATATTATTTTTGGATCTACTGATCAATCTCTTTGTCAAGAATTTTTAAAGTGTATGCAGAATGAGTTTGAGATGAGCATGATGGGAGAGCTGAAATTCTTTCTCGGACTGTAAATCAAACAAACCAATAATGGGATGTTCATAAATCAAGCAAAGTACACAAAGGATCTATTAAAGAAGTTCGACATGGAAGCAGTCAAGCCACTTAGCATTCCAATGACGACTTCAACCAAGCTTGATATTGATGAACAAGACAAACCCGTCGACATACGTAAGTATCGAGGTATGATCGGTATCTTACTTATTTAACTGCTAGTCGACCAGACATTATGTTTAGTGTTTGCTTATGTGCACGTTTTCAAGCTAATCCTAAGGAATCACATTTGTGCCCAGTTAAGCGTATCTTCCGATACCTTAAAGGCACTTCTTCTGTCGGCTTATGGTATCCCAAAACCACATCGTTTGACCTAACCGATTATTTTGATGCTGATTTTGTCGGATGTAAAGTAGATAGAAAAAGCACTAGCGGTACATGTCATTTTCTAGGAAAAGCTCTAGTCTCTTGGTTTAGTAAGAAGCAAAATTCTGTTGCTTTATCAACAACCGAGGCTGAGTATATCATCGCAGGACGTTGTTGTGCATAGATTTTATGGATGAAGCAAACTTTAGAAGACTATGGATTGTATTTTACACACATATCCATTTTCTGTGATAACACTAGTTCTATTTATTTGACTAAGAATCCAGTATGTCACTCTCGTACTAAGCATATCGAGATTAGACATCACTTTCTTAGAGATCATCAACAAAATAGAGACATAGACCTTGTATACATAGACACACAGAATCAATTAGCTGACATACTCACAAAATATCTAGCGGAAGATCGTTTTAATTATTTACGTCGAGAATTAGGAATTTTAGATATCAATATATAAATTAATTTTGTTTTATTAATTAATTTTTAATATTTAAAAAATATTTTCGAGATAAGCCTAAAAAGAGTCTGTCTGTCACCACGACTACGGTCGAAGCGAAACGGTACTTAAGAGTTCCTCGGTGAACCTCCGTTAGCTGGGACATTACTCCTACAGCTAATCTGAAACAGATGCTGAGTAAATAATATTAATCATATTATTTTGAGATTTAAAATTACTAAACTCTGAATTAAACATTTAAAACAAATTAATGAAAAAGATGTGGCCCCATTATCATTTTTTACACATATATAGCCAGGCAACCCTTGGCAAATTCGGCCCGAGTTCGGTTCGAATTAGGCTAGAGTTTGGTCCGAATTTGGCCAGAGTTCAGCTGGATATATATATGTACCAGTCATAACCCGAGGCCCCCTCTTCTTCATTCTTCCAAACATCATCTAAACAGCAGCAGCCGTGCCCCGAAAACCCTAGTCCTTCTCCACCTTCTTTCTTCCAATCCGTGTGGAGAACTTTATCCAAAATTCGGATTCGTGCGGAGAATCTCGTTCTCTACAGCATACTCGATTCTCGAAAGATATAATTCCTTCGCTCCTCCACTTTTCAATTGTTAGGTTTTCTAGTTTTTGGGATAGAATGCCTAAGGGATTCAATCCTTTCAAGAGGAAGAAGACAAACGCCAGTGCAGAGGCATCATCTTCGGATCCGCATACGGATTCTCTTTTCTTCGGTCTAATCGGATGATGGTGCATCGGACGAGTTTTATTTTAAAACTTCCAACCAAGCCCTACTTTGGTATGGCAATTTCATTACGCGTACCATTTGTACCGGATCTCCGATCAAATGGATTATCTTTCCCGAACACCGTTCTTACTTTGAGGCATTAGGGTTGCAACACTTTGCTACTTTACAGTTCCCTATAGCTACTAATGCCATTAAACTATTTTACTGTAATTTTGTGTAAGACACTTTTACCGCGAGAACACGTGTCAGAGGGACACTACCAAAATAAGTCATATCAGCGACGTATTTAGCGACTCCAAGAAAGTACGTCGCTAATTTTAGGGGGTTTAGCGACATTTATATAAGACGTCACTGTTTGTCGCCAACAGCGACTAATAGCGACGTCTAGCGGCTAAAATTTGTTAAATGGGAACCTGCATCGCAAGTTCGTCAGTACCCGTCGCTGATATAGCGACGCATTTTAAGAAGCGTCGTCGTTTATTAAATATCAGCGACATTTAGCGACTTCCTATAAGGACGTCGCTAATCGTTTCATTTAGCCAGCGAGGGTTTCCTTTTCGATCATTCATAAAATTTTCCCCCTAATTTTTTGTGCGCTCCTCCTCCGCGACGCTCCTCCGGCGATTTCCCTCCTCCGACCTCCTCCTCCGCGGCGCTCCTCCGGCAATCTCCCTCCTCTGGCCTCCTCCTTCTCCTCCTCCTCCTTCCTCAGGTAGCTCCTCCTTCTCCTCCTCCTCCTTCCTCAGGTAGCTCCTTCCCAGTTTCTCCTCGTCTTCTAGCTCTCTATCGCTTCTAGTTCGTGTCTACGAGAGCGTGGACTCGCTACGGGGGACATGAGACTGACATTGGACTCGCTGCGGAGGACACGAGATCGTGGACTCGCTTCTAGTTCGTGTGACACCTATTTTGTTGGTTTGGACACGTCGTGTCCCACTGTGTGGACACGAGACTCACAGTGTGACACCTATATACTGATACTGGGAGTTTTTTTGGGCATATCAACTGTCAATTTTATGTTTTGCTTGGATTCGAATTCTAATTTAGGGTTCGAGCCCTATTTAATGATACTGGAAGTTTTTTTGGGCATTTTTAGGGTTTTGTAATGATGAATAAATTGGCTAATAATTATTATCGAGCCCCATAAAATTTTAGCTATGTCACGAATGATGGATACTAATCCTGTGAATAAGTTTTCTCCTAAGTATTCTCGACAGTTAAGTATGATTTAGCTCACTAACATTACTGAAATATGGAATGATTAGTGTAGGGTATGTTGGTCAGGTTTTGGCAGAGTTGGAATATGATAGTATGGATGTTATAATTAACAAGGAATGCTGTTGAAACCAAATATTGTACGACAGGTTACTTGAGTAACCTGGATGTTTTGCCTACTGAAACAAATAGTTTGGGCAAGGGTGTGTATAGGTTTGTCATCAGATGGTATAGGATTTTGCCTGCCAAATTCTGAATAGCAGTCCAGGCTGCTTGTTTAGTTGAAAGTCTTAATTAGACTTTCTGTTCAGTACCCTTTGACTGAATTAAGTTGACCTGAATACCATATTTTAAATCCTAAATCTACGGTACGACATCGTGATCAGGACATAGTCCCTACAGCCATTCGACTGGCGACGCAGAAACTATGTAGCCGTAGATAAAGTTGACTGTCCTCCGGCCCTCATCCCTCGGCAATGATGATACGACAACCTATCACTATATCTTATATAGTAGTAGATGATGTCTTAGTATTACATTATGTGAGTTCATCTTGATTCTTTACATTCTTCAGATACTAGATACGATAAGAACATATACTACACCATATGTACAAAACATAGATGATTCACACTAATGTATGCTAGAATGAATCTTGGGTTGTGTTCTGAGCCATCCGTTCAAACACTTGACAAAAAATCGAATTTTTTATACTTTATCTGCTTTCGAAAATATACTCAAATTACATGATGGTTCCTTTAGTTAGCTTGCTTATGTTACAATTATATTATTTGTGAATATCGATCTTACTAGATGGCACCCATGACCCGAAGAGCGACACATCATTTGAGGGAAACAGTGAATGCTGAGGTGGCTCCTCCTACAGTTAAGGAGGAAGTGGCACCGGTTGCTAGTAAGACCGGGAGTTCTATTCATCCAGCACCGGTAGCTAGTGAGACCGAGAGTTCTATTCATGCAACACTTGCAAGGGATGACATCTCTCCTCACGCCAAAGATCTCGCTTTTTCGAGGTGGTTGCGTGATTGTATCACTGAGCGTTTGCGTGAGCTGCATGGTTCTCATTAGCTATTAGTACTTATTTGTATTGGACTATTTGTATTGGGTTGTTTTTATATTAGACTATTTGTATTAGACTACATATATGAATTAGTACTGTGTCAATCTCTGGATTATATTGGTACTACGACCCTCATCCCTCGGCAATGATGATACGACAACCAACCAGAGAGGATACTCTGAGAGATCCATCTGAGTAGGACGTATACTCTGAGAGATCATCTTTACAAGTATGATATCAGTAGTGGGATTGAGTGTGTACGTCCTACTCAGATGGGTCTCTCATCGTTACTATTTTTTTCTGACAGCATAGTGGATGTGCTCCATCAACAGATTCTTGCTCCGAGCCAAAACTTTGCCCCGAAGATCAAGTGGACATCCTTCGTGTAGAGCACGTGTGAGAGGTTCCTGACAGCATGGTGGTCTCCTTTGTCAAAGTATCCGTGCTCATCATACATTGGTTGTGGGACGAGCACGAATACTTTAACAAAGGAGACCACCATGCTGTCAGGAACCTCTCACTCGAGCTCTACACGAAGGATGTCCACTTGAGCTCCGGGGCAAAGTTTTGGCTCGGAGCAAGAATCTGTTGACGGAGCACATCCACCATGCTGTCAGAAAAATAGTAACGGTGAGAGACCCATCTGAGTAGGACGTTGTTGGCCCATTGGTCATCTGGTCAACCTGATTTTAATAATTGATCAAAACTCTGTCTGGATATACAAAGCTTGTTGGGACATTCTCAGCATCTTGGACATAAGCAAGATTGGATATTCACTTCGTTCAAGACTGAAGATCTGTTTGCCTACTTGAGTCTGTATTTCCTATGCAATGTAATTTTCTTTTTATTTGAGTCTAGGAATACATTGTACACCGAGTCGTACTGGCAAAAAGGCTATTCCCAAAATAGTTCAAAATGTTTTTAAAATGACCTATCAAATTGTTTATAAAAAGGTTTTCAAAAAGGTTTTCAAAAATCACCAAAACCTATTTTAAAAAACCCTAACCTAACCCTGACAGAACTCGGCCAGAGTTCGGCCAGAGTTCGGCCAGAGTTCGGTTGGTGGCCGTTTTGATTTTGAATTCTCTGAAACTTGGTCCTCCTACAGTTGCGGATTTGACCGAGATTTGCTCATAGAGTTCTGCCCGAATTCTGCCCGAATTCTGACAGAGTTCTCCCTTTGGAATTCCTATAAATAGAGAAGTATTTCGATCATTTCAAATCGCTCATTCACTTTCAATCTTCTCTCTATCTAAAAAGCTTTCTGTCTTCCAAAGAGTTTTCTAGAGCTTTCATTTTCAGATCCCAAGCCAGTTACAATCCTCTAGTCGATTTGCCAGTGCGGTACGGTCTAGAAGTTTCTGAGAGATTGTAATCAGAAGGCTTGATTGAAGAATACCTCTTCACATTTGAAGTTGGACGAGTTCTTCGTATCAAAGCTCGCGTTGTAGAAGTTGCAAGGACTTCGTAAGAAAACTTGCGATTTTTCCTATAGTGGATTCAAACTGGTAGCAAGAGTTCTACCGACTGGATTAGTCCTCAACAGAGGGATACCAGTATACATCGCTGTCTTTGCGTTTGCTTTCTGAACTCTGTCTTTACTTTATTTCATCTGTGATTATATACTGTGATTGTGTTGCTAACTTTTTTAATTAGCATTATTCTGCTGCCAACTCTATTCACCCCCCCTCTAGAGTATTACGCTTTACTATATCGTTCCTACAATTGGTATCAGAGTGGGTGTTACAGGTAAAGCAAGGTAAAAGTGCTATTATTTATTCATTATTTATTAGATCACAGCACATCACATGGCTACTATGAAATTCACAAGTGAAGGTCAGGCCACAAACAGACCTCCTCTGTTTGATGGTACTAACTACATTTATTGGAAAACACGGATGAGTTTCTTCTTAAAATCTCTTGATTTTGACTTATGGGCTATTGTTCTTGATGGCTATCAGAAGCCACCTCGTATAAATGTCGAGGGTGTTTTAGTTGAAAAACCCCAAAACAGTTATACAGAGGAAGAAAAGAAAAAGGTCAGTCTTGACGCACGTGCCATTAATGCTCTTTTTTGTGCCTTAGACAGAACAGAATTTAACAGGGTATCTATATGCACAACGGCAAATGGTGTATGGAAGCTTCTCGAAGTTACACATGAAGGCACGACTCAAGTCAAGGAGTCAAAAGTCAGCAGACTTACTCAAGAGTACGAGGCGTTCAAAATGAAGCCAAATGAAACAGTCACACAAATGTTCGAGAGGTTCTTGGATATTGTAAACCCTTTGTCCTTCTTAGGCAAAGAATACGGTAACCACGAAAAGATTCGCAAACTCCTGCGAGCTCTCACCAAGAACTGGATTCCGAAGGCTACAGCTATCATTGAAGGAAACGACCTCACCACAATGTTACTTGAAGTACTCATGGGTAAGCTACTCACTCATGAACTGGATCTACAAGATTTTGAAGAGCCTGCACCAAAGGAGAAGACTATCGCCCTCAAGGCTCAGCACAGAAAAGCTGCTGAAGATGACTCAGACAGCAGTGGATCTGACGCTGAAGATCAAGCTCTCATAGCAAAGAAGTTCAAAAGATTTATGAGACATGAGAAGAGAGTCAAAGAGAACAACAGCAAAAACTGGTACCAAGAAGATGCTGTCTGCTATGGCTGCAAGAAGAAGGGACATATGAAGAAAGACTGTCCCATCAACTCATCATCGAGCAAGAAGAACAACAGGTATAAAAAAGGCAACCTGAAAAGATCAACGTCTCGAAAATACGCCAACAGCAGCATATGGCATGAGAGTGAAGCTAGCGACTCAGAAGATAAACATTCAGAGGACGCTACAAACATCTGCTTCATGGCAATCGATCAGGTACCTACTGAACCTGTAGAAACATATGATGACTTTACCTTTGAGCAACTAGGAGATGCCTTCAGTGACCTGATGCTTGACTACAGGAAACTGCGTAGTAAATATCAGACCGCTAAGAAGGTACTCAAAGAGTACAAAGGAGAAATAGGAAGACTTACCGACCTACTAGCTGAGGTTAGAGCTAATGTTAGTGAGTCTGGTGAGCTTTCCTCTATAAAGCTCTTATTACACGAGACTAAATAGTCATCCGAAGAGAAAGACAAGATTATAGACCAATTGAGAGAAGATCTTTCTAAAGAAAAGAAAAGTCTTCAATCTGCACAAATCAGAATGGAATCACTCACTTCTGATTATACTAAGTTATATGACACTTCCAAAAAATTGGAAATTAGGTTAGGAAAACAGCCTGAGCATGCTGCTTTCTATCCTAACACGTGTCACTTACCGAAAATTCGGAACATTCCCAAGCCAAACACTGTCAGACCAAACCATATAAAACCTTTACCCCAAAAGGTTAAGCCCAAACATGATTATAGGTATGTATTCTTCTATACTAGAAAACCCAAACCTACCAACCATGCACACCACACAGCTTTCAACACTCGACATGCACAATGTCATTATTGTGGCCTCATTGGTCATATATCATCTGCATGTAGAATGAGAAAGCTTGTAGATTTAAATGTTTATGCTTGGATACCTAAAGCTAACAATTCAGGACCCTACAAGAAATGGGTACCAAAGGTTTCATCTGTAAACTATTTTGTAGGTGGAACACCCTTCACATGCTAGAAGCAAATGAATCCTCGACAGCGGTTGTTCACGGCATATGACCGGTGACGCTACCCTATTTGCAACACTGTCGAAGAAGAAGAAGGAAGGTTATGTTTCCTTCGGTAATAATTTGAAAGGATATATTGTTGGTATCGGTGATGTTGGTAAGTCTCCCTATCCCGTGATTAAAGATGTCTGTCTGGTTACCGAGTTGAAACATAATCTGCTCAGCATAAGTCATCTAGCTGATCATGGTTATGGTATCAATTTTGGCAAAGACAAATGTACTATAGTTGATAGTTCAACTGGTAGCACTATCTTTGAAGGTATCAGGGAAGACAATATATATGTTTTCTATCTGTTGGAAGAAGCTAACATTTCAGGTAGATGCTTATTTGCCAAAAGTGATGAGAGTCACCTATGGCACATGAGACTCGGTCATGCAAATATGGATACAATTTCAAGATTATCCACAAAGAAGATAGTACGCGATTTACCAGACATAACATTCAAAAAGGATTCGGTATGCAGCCAATGTGAAAAGAACAAGGCTACCAGATCCACATTCAAGTCTGTAAACGTAGTATGTACTACTAGACCTCTACAATTGCTACACATGGATTTATTCGGTCCTAGCAGAGTTGCTAGCCTCGGAGGTAAATTATATGCTTTTGTAATTGTAGATGATTTCTCTAGATACACGTGGGTATATTTCTTGACACGCAAGAATGACGCATTATCCGAATTTGTCGCCTTTTGCAAGAAAGTACAAAATGAAAAAGGTTACATGATCACTCGTATTAGAAGCGATCATGGAGGCGAATTCGAGAATGCTGATTTCGAGCAATTTTGTGACACACACGGTTTCATACACGAGTTCTCCTGCCCTAGAACTCCACAACAAAATGGAGTTGTGGAATGTAAGAACAGAACTCTAACCGAAATGGCCAGAGTAATGTTAAATCAATTTAGCCTACCCAAATACTTCTGGGCTGAAGCTGTCAATACAGCTTGCTTTGTGCTCAATAGAGTTCTAATTCGACCCAAATCGAAGAAGACTCCATTTGAGTTATGGTTTGATAGAATTCCTTCAGTTTCATATTTTAAGATATTTGGCTGTAAGTGCTTTATTCTTAATACTAAAGACAATTTGGGAAAGTTTGACGAAAAGGCCGATGAAGGTATATTTTTAGGTTATGCGGCCAAGAGCAAAGGATACATAGTCTTCAACAAACGTACCATGATCATCGAAGAATCAATCAACGTCACTTTTGATGAAATGAACCAAATGACTCTCGATGACAATGATGAAGATCTGCCTACATCAAGCTCAACATCAGCTGAACCTGAACCAAGCTCTGCACTAGCTGAACCCCCTAGAGGAGATCCAGGAACCAGCTACCTACAGAGTCTACCGAAAAGGTTAAAATTCACAGCTGATCATCCACAAGATTTGGTAATTGGTGACATTACCAAAGGAGTAAGCACTCGATCATCCAGTAGAGATATTATTTCTAGTGTTGTATTTATTTCACAGCTAGAACCTAAATCTATTGATGAAGCATGTAGTGATAGTTTCTGGATAGATGCCATGCAAGAGGAATTGAACTAATTCGAACGAAATCAAGTTTGGGAACTTGTTCCCAACCCTATTGATCATCCGGTCATTGGCACCCGTTGGGTATTCCGAAACAAACTGAATGAGGATGGTTTAGTAACTCGTAACAAGGCTCGACTCGTAGCTCAAGGATACAATCAAGAAGAGGGTATCGACTACGATGAGACTTATGCCCCAGTTGCGAGATTAGAATCCATTCGTATGTTATGTGCATTTGCATGTTTTCATGATTTCAAACTTTTTCAAATGGATGTAAAAAGTGCTTTTCTAAATGGATTTATAAAAGAAGAAGTTTTTGTAGCACAACCTCCGGGTTTCACGGATTTCAAAAATCCTGACCATGTTTTCAAGTTGAAGAAAGCCTTATACGGTTTGAAACAAGCCCCTCGTGCTTGGTATGATCGTCTAAGCTCTTTTCTACTTGACAACGGTTTTACAAAAGGAAAGGTTGACACTACACTTTTTATTAAATATTTTAATGGCAAGCTGCTTTTAATTCAGATCTATGTTGATGATATCATATTTAGATCCACTAATGAATCTCTTTGTCAAGAATTCTCTAAGTGTATGCAGAATGAGTTTGAGATGAGCATGATGGGAGAGCTGAAATTCTTTCTCGGATTGCAAATCAAACAAACCGACAATGGGACGTTCATTAATCAAGCCAAGTACACAAAAGATTTGCTAAAGAAGTTTGATCTGGACAATGTCAAACCTATTGGCACTCCGATGGCAACTTCAACAAAGCTTGATTCTGAGGAACAAGGCAAGCCAGTCGACACACGTAAGTATCGAGGTATGATTGGTAGTTTACTTTACTTAACTGCTAGTCATCCAGATATAATGTTTAGTGTTTGCTTGTGTGCACGTTTTCAAGCTAACCCAAAGGAATCACATCTGTCCGCAGTTAAGCGTATCTTCCGATACCTTAAAGGCACTTCTTCTGTCGGCTTGTGGTATCCCAAATCCAAATCCTTTGACCTTATTGGTTATTCGGATGCAGATTTTGCTGGATGCAAGGTTGATAGAAAAAGTACTAGCGGTACATGTCATTTCTTAGGCAAGGCTCTAGTCTCTTGGTTTAGTAAAAAGCAAAATTCTGTAGCCTTATCAACAACAGAGGCTGAGTACATCGCCGCAGGACGTTGTTGTGCTCAGATTTTATGGATGAAACAAACCTTAGAAGACTTTGATTTATTTTACACACATATTCCCATTTTCTGTGATAACACTAGCACCATTAATTTGACTAAGAATCCTGTATGTCACTCTCGTACTAAACATATCGAAGTTCGACATCATTTTCTTAGAGATCATCATCAAAATGGAGATATAAACCTTGTATACATAGATACTGATAATCAATTAGCTGACATCTTTACTAAACCTCTAGTGGAAGATCGCTTCAATTATTTACGTCGAGAATTAGGAATTTTGGACGTCAATAATATTAATTGATTTTATTTTATGTTTTTATATCATTATGCAAAAACTGTGTTAGAGACAAGCTAATAAAGAGTCTGTCTGTCACCACAACTACGGTTAAAGCGAAGCGGTATTTAAGAGTTCCCCGGTGAACCTCCGCCAGCTGGGACAGTACTCCTACAGCTAATCTGAGACAGCTGCTGTGTAACGATATTTAACTCATAAAATATTATTAATTATGTTATTTGAAAGCTAAGATAACTAATCTTTGAATTAAATATTTGAAACGAGTCAATGAAAAAGAAGTAGCAAAAATCAACTTGAAAGAACCCTAGGCGAATTCGGCCAGAACTCTGACCGAATTCGGCCCGAGTTCGGTTGGGGGTATCTGTGTATATATACACAACCCGAGAGCTTCTTCTCTTCCATTGCTTCCATATTTCCAACCAGCAGCTACAGCCGCCCGAAAATCCTCCAAACCCTAGGTATTCACCAACCCATTGCTCCCTATCTACTTGGTGAAATCCTTCCAAACTTTGGAATCGTACGGAGATCATCCTTCTCTACAACATATCTAATTTTTGTGAGGTATAACTCTCTCTTTCTCCACTTTTAAATTTGTGCTTATTTATTTCAATGGCACCTAGATTTAATCCGTCTAAGAGGAAGAAGACTACTCCTAGTGAGGAAGGGTCCTCTTCGAATCCTCACACGGATTCTTTATTTTCGCCAGTCCAAAAGAGCGACGGTGCTTTCGATGGGTTTTTCTTTCAAACCCTCGATCAAGCTTTATTATGGTACGGTGACTTTTCCACCCGATCCATATGCAGTGGCGCTCCGGTTAAATGGACGATATTTCCTGACCATCGTCACTTATTTGAGGCATTAGGGTTACATTTGCTTGTTAAACTGTGCTTCCCAATTGCTACTAATGCCATTAGATTGTTCTATTGCAATCTCGTAGTTAACACTTTTGACGTGAGCACACGTATTGGAGGCATAGATATTGAGTTTAATGATGTCCTCCTAGCGGAGATTCTTGGGATTCCCAATGAAGGTGAACCGCTAGTTGATATCACGGAATTCGAGTTTTCCGAAGGCACTACACTCACGAGTTTCAAAATGGAACTTTGTGCACCTGACAGAGTACGTTCTGGAAAGTTTAAGGCTAACAACCTTAACTTGTTTAACTATGAATTGCATCGCATCATCTACTCTACTCTACTTCCAAAATCCACTTCCAAGGATGATGTGACTTCGCTTGAGCTGTCCGCTATGTATCATCTTATCAAGGGGATTCCTTTTTTTCCGTCCCCAAGACTATTATACATCAGCACCTATCTGCTTTGCACGTCTCGATGACGGACATGGCTCGCGAGCGTGAGTTCCGCAATTTCACCCGTTACCAGGCGATGGCAAACTCCTTGGCTGATCTACGGTTTGCTCAGACTGGTTATTCAGCCGCTTCCATCCCTCGAGATCCAGCTTTTTCGGGTTACCGCTGTGAGGATGAGGCTGTCCATGCCTACTTCCAGCCCGGTAACGCCTATGATTGGTATCGTGCTCCTCGAGATTATGTTGGCGAGTTCTATGCTGGCGCCCCTACTCATCCTACTGGCGCTGGTACTTCTGGTGCTGGTACTTCCGGTCATGCTGGCCGTGCTGCTGATGATATTGATGAGGATAGTGATGATGAGATCTGATCTGATTACTAGTGACATTCTACTGTATACTTGGAAATGCTCCGACATTCCAAGTTTTTATCATTTACTTTTTGATTAGTACTTTGTAGTTTGCTATCAGTATTTCTTTTATCTTCATGGACATGTTTATGATGTTTCATTTATGACATCTCAGTTTAGTTCAGCATTTTGTTTAGCACTATTTTCTTATATTGCTTTTCATTTTTAAACTGTCTGTGAAATAGCATGCCTGAGATTTTTTTATGCAATACATGCTTGTGATGATAATTTGTAGAAATATTACATGCCTGTAATGCTATATCTCTAATTATTTGCTGTATCTTTTATTTTGTTTTCTCACTATTTGTTACTTATGCATTGATTGCGGGGGAGTCTTCTGCATTTCATGCGGGGGAGCCTTCTCTTGTACAACTATTTTGCTAAGTGACAAAGGGGGAGAAAATTAAAATGATCTAACATTTTTTTGAGTTGAATACAGGTTATGAACAATTTTTCACCATTTGATATTTTTTCGAACTAGCTTATTATTATATCATTCATAGTTTGTCAATTATCAAAATGGGGGAGATTGTTGGCCCATTGGTCATCTGGTCAACCTGATTTTAATAATTGATCAAAACTCTGTCTGGATATACAAAGCTTGTTGGGACATTCTCAGCATCTTGGACATAAGCAAGATTGGATATTCACTTCATTCAAGACTGAAGATCTGTTTGCCTACTTGAGTCTGTATTTCCTATGCAATGTAATTTTCTTTTTATTTGAGTCTAGGAATACATTGTACACCGAGTCGTACTGGCAAATAGGCTATTCCCAAAATAGTTCAAAATGTTTTTAAAATGACCTATCAAATTGTTTACAAAAAGGTTTTCAAAAAGGTTTTCAAAAATCACCAAAACCTATTTTAAAAAACCCTAACCTAACCCTGACAGAACTCGGCCAGAGTTCGGCCAGAGTTCGGTTGGTGGCCGTTTTGATTTTGAATTCTCTGGAACTTGGTCCTCCTGCAGTTGCGGATTTGACTGAGATTTGCTCATAGAGTTCTGCCCGAATTCTGTCCGAATTCTGACAGAGTTCTCCCTTTGGAATTCCTATAAATAGAGAAGTATTTCGATCATTTCAAATCACTCATTCACTTTCAATCTTCTCTCTATCTAAAAAGCTTTCTGTCTTCCAAAGAGTTTTCTAGAGCTTTCATTTTCAGATCCCAAGCCAGTTACAATCCTCTAGTCGATTTGCCAGTGCGGTACGGTCTAGAAGTTTCTGAGAGATTGTAATCAGAAGGCTTAATTGAAGAATACCTCTTCACATTTGAAGTTGGACGAGTTCTTCGTATCAAAGCTCGCGTTGTAGAAGTTGCAAGGACTTCGTAAGAAAACTTGCGGTTTTTTCTATAGTGGATTCAAACTGGTAGCAAGAGTTCTACCGACTGGATTAGTCCTCAACAGAGGGATACCAGTATACATCGCTGTCTTTGCGTTTGCTTTCTGAACTCTGCCTTTACTTTATTTCATCTGTGATTATATACTGTGATTGTGTTGCTAACTTTTTTAATTAGCATTATTCCGCTGCCAACTCTATTCACCCCCCCTCTAGAGTATTACGCTTTACTTTATCGTTCCTACAGTACACACTCAATCCCAGTACTGATATCATTCTTGTAAAGGTGATCGCTCAGAGTATACGTCCTACTCAGATAGATCTCTCAGAGTATCCTCTCCGGTTGGGTTGTGTTCTGAGCCATCCATTCTCACACTTAAAATATATATGAATTAGAAATGTGTTTTGTATTTTCGGCGAACCCAGACAGGCGAAAAAGAGGACGATACGAGTCGAAGGGGAGATTCGAGTGACAATGTAGGCACCGAGAAGTTGGATAGCATCACAGACGAGAAGGCTCGAGTATAAGGCGGCAATGATGTTTATGTGAAAAAGAGGTACGAAATTTCTTTTCTTATGACCCACGTCAGAGGAGGAAAGAAAATCGGTAGCGAGGCGACGAGTGCGAATCAGAGCTCCAGGCCGGCAAAGAGGACCCATTCCCATTTTGACTCTGCAGCCAGCGAGAAGTTGAAGAAGCTGGACAGGCTGAGCAGCCCGTTATGCCTTGATGAGGATGATCCGGAAGACAATGCTGATTCAGTTTTGCCTTCCTTGGATGTCATTGATTCTGTAGAGCCGGGGGAAGTGGCTCCTCCTCGGCAATGATGATACGACAACCGATCACTATATCTTATATAGTAGTAGATGACGTTTTAGTATTATATTATGTGAGTTCATCTTGATTATGTTACATTCTTCAAATACTACATACTAGATTCGATAAGAATATATACTACACCATATGTATAGAACATAGATGATTCACACTAATGTATGCTAGAATGAATTTTGGGTTGTGTTCTGAGCCATCCGTTCTGATCAAGCATCTTCCTTCTCCTCTCCTTCATCATGGCTCTGGACCTATCTGCTCCTTCCTACTTCCCTTTTTCTTATTTGACTCTCTCAGGCACATATGATATCCACCTCAAGTGTAGAGTCGGAGGAGAAGAAGTGGACAGGAAGAGGAGGGAGAAGCAGCACAGCCGGCAGCATGACCCGGAGGAAGTATAGATGTTTTCTTCAAATCCGTAGGAGAACTATAAGGATATATCTTTTCACAACATGTCATCTTGTCAAAGACCCTTAATGTGACAACCATGTTACCGCGGTGTCGAAAGACTAACATGTCATAATTTTCTAAGCCGTGTGTTTTGACATAATCCTCCCAACTCTTTCCTCCTATGTAGTAATCTTGCATTACTACATAGCAGGAAAGAGTTTGGAGGATTATGTCAAAACACATGGCTTAGAAAATTATGACATGTTAGTCTTCCGACACCGCGGTAACATGGTTGTCACATTAAGGGTCTTTGATAAGGTGATATATTATAAAAAGATATATACTTATAGTTCTCCTACGGATGTTAAAGAAAATCTCTGTACTTCCTCTGGGTCATGCCGTCGGCTGTGCTGCTTCCCCCTCCTCTTCCTGCCCACATCTTCTCTCCCGACTCTATACTTGAGGTGGATATCATATGTGACTAAGAGAGTCAAATAAGAAGAAGGGAAGTAGGGAGGAGCAGATGGGTCCAGAGCCATGGTGGAGGAGAGGAGAAGGAAGATGCTTGATCAGAACTTGAGGTGGAAAAGTTGTGACGTTGATAGCGTGAGAGGGGGAGAGGGTAGAAAAGTTCTTCTCCCCCGACTCTACACTTGAGGTGGATATCATATTTTGGTTTCTGTATTTTGGCTCCAGCTCCATTTACATTAATCTACGGTACGACATGGTGATCAGGACATAGTCCCTGCAGCCATTCGACTGACGAGACAGAAACTATGTAGCCGTAGATAAAGTTGACTGTCCTCCGACCCTCATCCCTCGGCAATGATGATATGACAACCTATCACTATATCTTATATAGTAGCAGATGACGTCTTAGTATTATATTATGTGAGTTCATCTTGATTCTGTTACATTCTTCTGATACTAGATACGATAAGAATATATACTACACCATATGTACAGAACATAGATGATTCACACTAATGTATGCTAGAATGAATTTTATGTTGTGTTCTGAGCCATTCGTTTCTATACTTGGCAATTAAGTTGTGGACCATTATGTTTGAAATTGTTGTTACAAATTTTTATATATCTGTGTTGATTGATGAGATTGTGTTTCAAACGTGTTCGTGATTGTGTGTATCTGTGTTGTTTGATACTGTGTTCGTGATACACACCGTTGTTGTTGTAACAAATGGTGTAGGGGATGCTGTAAATGCTGCAGGAGATGCTGCAAATGCTATATATTTTTTATTTTTTTCAATATTAGCGACGTTCAACGACTCTCAGCGACGTTCAGCGACGAAAATAACGTCGCTAAATAAGTACCCCAACGTCGCTAACTGTGATGAATACTATCGCTGATCGTCACTAAACGTCGATACGAAAGACGAAACTAGACGTCGCTATATGTCGGTACTTTAGCGACGTAGAAAAGTCGCAGAACGTCGCCATATGACTCTCAAGCCAGGTCAGCATCGATGCATGTAAAGTCGCTCAACGTCGCTAGGATACGTCGATAAATGATGACGTTTTACGTCGCTGGTAGTCGCTGAATTAGCGACGTGTCCGCGTCGCTAAGGCTCATCGCAATAGAGACGTATTGCGACATTTTCTTGTTTAGCGACTAGATTAATCGCGACTACGTGCAAACGTCGCTAAATACGTCGCTAATCGAAATTAGCGACATATTTTCCCTATTTAGCGGCGTCTTGAGGCGTCGTTGATTTGACAGATTTTAGTAGTGGGATAGATATCGAGTTTACTGATGAAATGTTAGCAGAAATCCTTGGTATTCCAAACGAAGGTGTCCCGCTCGATGACATCACTGATTTCGGTTTCCCCGATGGTATGACTCCCGTTAGTTTTAAGAATCAGCTTTGTGCACCCGCACTTGCTCGTCCTGGAAAGTTCAAGGCCAATAACTTGAACTTGTTTAACTACGAATTACATCGCATCATCTATTCCACTCTAATTCCAAAATTAACTTCAAAAGATGATGTCACTGGACTTGAGCTTTCAGCTTTATATCACATTCTTAAGGGGATTCCTTTTTTGCCCCTAAGACTATTATTCAGATGATGGGTAGATGTCGCATAAGAGACCATAACCTCTCTTATGCGATGATCATCCCACATATCTTTCAGAGATTTGATATTGACTTATCCACTTGTGCTCTTGACCCTGAGCCCAAGTTCCTCAAACTCTCTCGTCGCAACATTGCCACTGTTCCTCCACCTACTGCACCTGCTCTTTCTGCACCTACTCCCACAGCACCTGGTCCTCCTCAGTCTTATCATATGACATTTGAGGGTATTCATCAGCACCTATCAGATCTGCAGTCATTCTATATTGACACTTCCAGGGAACACAAGTTTCGTGACGTGACTCGGTTCCAGGCTATTGCCAACTCTTTCGCCGATTTGCGATTTGCACAGACGGGTCACTCTGCTAGCTCTCTACCTTGAGATCCTTCTGTTTCTAGCTACCGAATTGATGATAAGGCGGTCCACTCTCCGTTCCAGCCAGGGAACGCTTACGATTGGTATCGTACTTCTTGTGCCACTCCTCATACTTCTGGAGCTAGTCCTTCTGGACATGCTGGCACTGCAGCCGACGATGATGATGATTTTTGAGATGTTACTGTTTGAGACTGTTTACTTATGTCTTATGTTTACTTGAAAATGTTCCGACATTCCAAGATATTATCAGTACTCTTTTAGTTATGATTTGTGACTCTTCATAGACATTTTTATGCCTCAGTTTGGCATATGTTTCACTTACTGCCTGTGACAAATACCATGCTTGTATTGTTTATACCATATTTATTACATGATTATACCATGCCTGTGAAGAATGTTTTTATATTTTTTTGTGTTTTTTCACTGTTTGTTACTTATGTATTTATTGCGGGGGAGCTTTCTCTTTTGCAATTATTTTGCTAAGTGACAACTGGGGAGAAATAGGATCTAACATCTTCATGAATACAGGTTATGAACAATTTTTTTACATTTTTTTGAATTGATCCAAACCAAGATGTTATATCGGCAAGGTTTGTCAATTATCAAAATGGCGGAGATTGTTGGCCCATTGGTCATGGTCAAACCTGATTTTAATAATTGATCAAACTCTGTCTCGATATAAATGTAAGTCAATTCAGATGTTTACGTACGACGTTTTGGACCACTGATCAAAGATGGATATATACTCTGTTCAAGACTGAAGCTGTTTGTCACTCAGAATGTATTTCTTTCGAGCAATGTAATTTTTTATTTTATTGAGTCTAGGAATACATTGTACACCAAGTCGTACTGGCAAATATGCTATCCTAAAATCGTTTTTCAAAACTGACCTATCTTTTCAAAATGACCTATAATTTTGAAAAACACCTATTTTACAAAAAACATTATGAAGGACTTTTCAAAAAGCTAAAACTATTTTTCTCAAAATCAACTGGCAGAACCCTAGCAGAACTCGGCCAGAGTTCGGCCAAGTTGGACGTTATGTGAACGTTGATTTTTGAACTTGGTCACCCTTCATTTGCGGTTTGTTACAAAGAGTTCTGTCCGAGTTCTGCCCGAATTCTGTCAGAATTCCATCTTTGGAAAACTATAAATAGAAAAGGATTTCTATCATTTCAAATCACCAATTCACTTTAAATCTCTTCTCTTCTAAAGCTTACATTTCTTCCAAAGATTTCTAAAAGCTTTCATTTTTAAATCCCAAGCCAGTTACAATCCTCTAGTCGATTTGCCAGTATGGTACGGTCTAGAAGTTTTAGAGCGATTGTAATCAGAGGCTTGATTGAAGATACAACTCTTCACAATTGAAGTTGGTCGAGTTCTTCGTATCAAAGCTCGCGTCTGTAGAAGTTGCAAGGACTTCATATAAAAATTGCGGGATTTTTCCATAGTGGATTCAACTGGAAGCTAGAGTTCTTCCGACTGGACTAGTCCTCACAAGAGGGAAACCAGTATAAATCTCGGTATTTGCGTTTGCCTTCTGATCACTTTTTATTTCTGTCATTTATTTTGTGATTATTATTATATCTGTGATCTAACTGCTAATAACATTTTTAATTAGAAATATTCTGCTGCCTACTCTATTCACCCTCCCTCTAGAGTATTCTGCTTTACGATTTCGTTCATACAAGTATTAGGAAGGTCCTTAAGGGGGCTAAGTGGTTTGGCTCTAATTAATGCTTGTAATCAACCCAACCATGATTAGAGTCTAATTAATCAACCTATTCGTCAAGTCAAATTAAATAGGGTCCACCACGTCTAATGAATAAGCCAGTTTACTAATAAATACAACCATCATATTAAATTAAAAATATAAAAAATATGAAATAAAAGAAATACCCTTGTCCTAAAAAAGTGGTAGTGACACGGAGTCTTTATTGTTAGGTGCAAGTTCCTAGAAAGATCGACCCTTCACGTATCCTCCTTTCATCCACTTTGCCCACAACAAGTCGTGTTGAGCAATGACTCGACATGCCAACTTGAGACATACAACCTCTCTTTGTGTCCATAAGGATCGAAGCCCGACTCCTCCCTCAATGCGTGGCCTGCATATGTCTTTCCATCCAATAGCGTGAATGCCACCACTCCAAACTAAATTTGTGCACATCATTCTATACGTAGAATAGTGGCAGCGAGGAGCTTAATTGTTTGAAGCCAAAAGGAGGTAATAGCATAAATAACAGAACGCACCAGCTCGATACGTCCCCTAAAAGATAAACTCTGAGCGTGCCATCCCTCGAGCCGACGATGGGCGTACACCACCAAACTCTGTCACTCTGTCTCCCACGCAAAGTTGATAGATAGAGGTAAGGTATCTCATTGGGAGGGTACCCTTCTCCATACCCATACGCGCCGCAATCACATTCTTCTGTTGGCAGGAACGATTGAAGTACACGATGCTTTTGTCTTTATTGAGCTGTAAACCTGTAAAGTTCCCAAACTGCTGTAAAATCCCCTGCAAGCTCTCAATTCCCTTTATCGTGGGATTCATGAATAACAACAAGTCGTCTGCATAAATAAGGTAAGACACATGAGGTCGAACCATCCTACATAAAGGGGTGATCTCCTTCTTTTTAACCGCTATGTCCATTAAGCACGTGAAGTACTCCATGACCAACGTAAACAAGTATGGATAGATCGGGTCTCCCTGTCGCAATCACCGCGTGCTCCTAATAAATCTATACGGCTGGCCTTGGATCATAACCGAGAAGGTTGGAGTTGATATACACTTCCTGATCCTATCTACCCAAAAAATGTCAAAGCCCATCGCCAATATGACATGACATATAAAGCTTATATTCACAGTATCATACGCCTTTTCATATCCATATAAGAGTCCCTTAGAATGCCTTAGAAAGCCCTTCGACGGAACCGGACTGCTGTATAGTGAGCTATATATAAGAGTCCTTTAGAATGCCATAGAGTAAGAGACGACTCGACGACCTCGATTGAGAAAACCGCATCGGAGATCGCTCCGATTCCGGTACCTCAGAACAATCTGCTCTCGGTTGCCAGCCCGATCAGAGCACCAGTCACGGCTCCAACAAATGAACCCACTGCATGTATGAGATCACACGAACACTAACCCACCATCAAAATTAGGCTAATCACGAACCATGTAGCTTGATAATAGAAGATAAGAAAAAAAAAACCTATAGCAAAAACACAGCCCAAAATGGCACATATAATCCTCTCGGCCAATTGCGAAGAGGCAGAGCTTCTTCTCGGATCTCTTTGTCTTCCTCCAACAACTGAAACACCACCCCTAACAAAGCTAGAAGGAGCATCAGAAGAATCCATCTCCTCTATTGAACAAGCTGAGTTCGATACAAAAACCAGTGCAATATAAAAAAACTGTTATATAAATAAAAGGAGATAGACCCGTGCAGTAACAGATGGTCCGAACAGATTCTTATAGGATAAAGAATACATAATAAAAAATAATGAATAGACAATAAACAATAAACAATTAAAAATTAAAAATTAAAAATTAAAAACAAAAAACAAAAAACATAAAGCAAAAAATAAAAAACTTAAAATATAAAATTAAAAATAAAATATAAAAATTTAAATTATAAAGTAAAATAAAAAATATATAATATAAAAAATTTAAAAAAGGAAAACAAAAAAAGAATAAAAAATAACAAATAAAAAATAAACAAAAACAAATAAAAATAATAAATAAATAAATAATGGAGTAAAAATAATAATAGATAAAATAAAAATAAGAAATAAGAAATAAGAAATAAACAATAAACAATAAACAATAAACAATAAACATTGAACTATAAACAATAAAAAGTTAAAAGGTAAAAAACAAAAAATAAAAAGTTAAAATTTAAAAAATAAAAAATTTAAAAATAATAAAGAAATAAAAACGAAAATAAAAAAATAAAAAAATAAAAAAATAAAACATAAAAATAAAATTAAAAAAATAAAAGTAAAAATAAAAGTAAAAATAAAAGTAAAAATAAAAATAAAAATAAAAGTAAAAGTAAAAATAAAAGTAAAAATAAAAAAAATTAAAATAGAATAATAAATAAATAAAATTAAATAAAAATAGCATAAATAACAGAACACACCAGCTCGATACGTCCCCTAAAAGATAAACTCTGAGCGTGCCATCCCTCGAGCCGACGATGGGCGTACACCACCAAACTCTGTCACTCTGTCTCCCAAGCAAAGTTGATAGATAGAGGCAAGGTATCTCATTGGGAGGGTACCCTTCTCCATACCCATACGCGCCGCAATCACATCCTTCTGTTGGCATGTATGATTGAAGTACACGATGCATTTGTCTTTATTGAGCTGTAAACCTGTAGAGTTCCCAAACTGCTGTAAAATCCCCTGCAAGCTCTCAATTCCCTTTATCGTGGGATTCATGAATAACAACAAGTCGTCTGCATAAATAAGGTAAGACACATGAGGTCGAACCATCCTACATAAACGGGTGATCTCCTTCTTGTTAACCGCTATGTCCATTAAGAACGTGTAGTACTCCATGACCAACGTAAACAACTATGGATAGATCGGGTCTCCCTGTCGCAATCACCGCGTGCTCCTAATAAATCTATACGGCTGGCCTTGGATCATAACCGAGAATGATGGAGTTGATATACACTTCCTGATCCTATCTACCCAAAAAATGTCAAAGCCCATCGCCAATATGACATGACATATAAAGCTCATATTCACAGTATCATACGTCTTTTCATATCCATATAAGAGTCCCTTAGAATGCCTTAGAAAGCCCTTCGACGGAACCGGACTGCTGTATAGTGAGCTATATATAAGAGTCCCTTAGAATGCCATAGAGTAAGAGACGACTCGACGACCTCGATTGAGAAAACCGCATCGGAGATCGCTCCGATTCTGGCACCTCAGAACAATCTGCTCTCGGTTGCCAGCCCGATCAGAGCACCAGTCACGGCTCCAACAAATGAACCCACTGCATGTATGAGATCACACGAACACGAACCCACCATCAAAATTAGGCTAATCACGAACCATGTAGCTTGAACTAGAAGATGAGAAAAAAAACCTATAGCAAAAACACAACCCAAAATGGCACATATGATCCTCTCGACCAATTGCGAAGAGGCAGAGCTTCTTCTCGGATCTCTTTGTCTTCCTCCAACAACTGAAACACCACCCCTAACAAAGCTAGAAGGAGCATGAATCAAAGTAGCCGCAGAAGAATCTGTTAGTCTATTTGCAAACAATCGATGGAAAAATTCAGTTGCAATCCCTAAGAAGAGATGCAAAGAATGCAGTTGCAATCCCTAAAAAAGAGATGCAAATAATGCAGTTGCAATCCCTAAAAAAGAGATGCAAATAATGCTGATTGCGTAGCCTAAACGATTAAAAAATCGAATCGCGTTTGCAATAGCGGTTTCTCGAAGGCAACAAGAGATGATCAACAACAGTTGAGTCTCAGATTCTCGAAGGCAACAGAAAGAAGAAGGAAGAAGAAGAGCGGATCTCGCTGGGGTGTTGAACACCGGCGCTCAAAGCTATACCCGCAGTACGGATAAGCTCCCAGGAACCAGCAAGTTCAGGAGAACTTCTAGAACGCTCGTAAGTCAATATTTGAGACTTGAACGGGCTTCCTGGACTTAACAGACTCCCTCAACTCTCTTTTTGGTGCATCTTTCAAAGGAGGCCAAGGGGCTCTATTTATAGAGTGGAGTTGAGACTTCACCTCTTCTCCTATCCGATGTGGGACTAAAATACCAATACTCAAAAATAGAGTTTGATATTTTAGATCATCCCACAATCAGCATAGAAGTGTGCCAGTCCACGCCTACCCCCCGAACCCTCCCGTGCATGCACGAGACATCTTGGAGTCCGCATCCGAGTCCGAGTCCGCACAACAAAAATTAACTTGCATCCTTGTTGGATTTAATCCTTTTTCCTTCTAGGAAAATACTTCCACATGGCACAAACTTGTGCCCCACTACACCTCATGTGCACACCTCAACACAAGCAATGCATTATATTGAGATACTCACCATTTGGTGTAGCCGATGTGGGACTATCTTTTCTAGTCCAAAGGCAAAAACACCAACAGAATCCATCTCCTCTATTGAACAAGCTGAGTTCGATACAAAAACCAGTGCAATATAAAAAAACTGTTATATAAATAAAAGGAGATAGACCCGTGCAGTAACAGATGGTCCGAACAGATTCTTATAGGATAAAGAATACGTAATAAAAAATAATGAATAAACAATAAACAATAAACAATAAACAATAAACAATTAAGAATTAAAAATTAAAAATAAAAAACAAAAAACAAAAAACATAAAGCAAAAAATAAAAAACTTAAAATATAAAATTAAAAATAAAATATAAAAATTTAAATTATAAAGTAAAATAAAAAAATATATAATATAAAAAATTTAAAAAAGGAAAACAAAAAAAGAATAAAAAATAACAAATAAAAAATAAACAAAAACAAATAAAAATAATAAATAAATAAATAATGGAGTAAAAATAATAATAGATAAAATAAAAATAAGAAATAAGAAATAAGAAATAAAAATAAAAATAAACAATAAACAATAAACAATAAACATTGAACTATAAACAATAAAAAGTTAAAAGGTAAAAAACAAAAAACAAAAAGTTAAAATTTAAAAAATAAAAAATTTAAAAATAATAAAGAAATAAAACAAAAATAAAAAAAATAAAAAAATAAAAAATAAAATTAAAATTAAAAAAAATTAAAAGTAAAAATAAAAGTAAAAATAAAAGTAAAAGTAAAAATAAAAATAAAAATAAAAATAAAAGTAAAAGTAAAAGTAAAAGTAAAAATAAAAGTAAAAATAAAAAAAAATTAAAATCGAATAGTAAATAAATAAATAAAATTAAATAAAAATAGCATAAATAACAGAACGCACCAGCTCGATACGTCCCCTAAAAGATAAACTCTGAGCGTGCAATCCCTCGAGCCGACGATGGGCGTACACCACCAAACTCTGTCACTCTGTCTCCCAAGCAAAGTTGATAGATAGAGGTAAGGTATCTCATTGGGAGGGTACCCTTCTCCATACCCATACGCGCCGCAATCACATCCTTCTGTTGGCAGGAACGATTGAAGTACACGATGCTTTTGTCTTTATTGAGCTGTAAACCTGTAAAGTTCCCAAACTGCTGTAAAATCCCCTGCAAGCTCTCAATTCCCTTTATTGTGGGATTCATGAATAACAACAAGTCGTCTGCATAAATAAGGTAAGACACATGAGGTCAAACCATCCTACATAAAGGGGTGATCTCCTTCTTGTTAACCGCTATGTCCATTAAGCACGTGAAGTACTCCATGACCAACGTAAACAAGTATGGATAGATCGGGTCTCCCTGTCGCAATCACCGCGTGCTCCTAATAAATCTATACGGCTGGCCTAAAAAATGTCAAAGCCCATCGCCAATATGACATGACATATAAAGCTCATATTCACAGTATCATACGCCTTTTCATATCCATATAAGAGTCCCTTAGAATGCCTTAGAAAGCCCTTCGACGGAACCGGACTGCTGTATAGTGAGCTATATATAAGAGTCCCTTAGAATGCCATAGAGTAAGAGACGACTCGACGACCTCGATTGAGAAAACCGCATCGGAGATCGCTCCGATTCCGGCACCTCAGAACAATCTGCTCTCGGTTGCCAGCCCGATCAGAGCACCAGTCACGGCTCCAACAAATGAACCCACTGCATGTATGAGATCACACGAACACTAACCCACCATCAAAATTAGGCTAATCACGAATCATGTAGCTTGATACTAGAAGATGAGAAAAAAAAACCTATAGCAAAAACACAGCCCAAAATGGCACATATGATCCTCTCGGCCAATTGCGAAGAGGCAGAGCTTCTTCTCGGATCTCTTTGTCTTCCTCCAACAACTGAAACACCACCCCTAACAAAGCTAGAAGGAGCATGAATCAAAGTAGCCGCAGAAGAATCCATCTCCTCTATTGAACAAGCTGAGTTCGATACAAAAACCAGTGCAATATAAAAAAACTGTTATATAAATAAAAGGAGATAGACCCGTGCAGTAACAGATGGTCCGAACAGATTCTTATAGGATAAAGAATACATAATAAAAAATAATGAATAAACAATAAACAATTAAGAATTAAAAATAAAAAATAAAAAACAAAAAACAAAAAACAAAAAACATAAAGCAAAAAATAAAAAACTTAAAATATAAAATTAAAAATAAAATATAAAAATTTAAATTATAAAGTAAAATAAAAAATATATAATATAAAAAATTTAAAAAAGAAAAAGAAAAAAAGAATAAAAAATAACAAATAAAAAATAAACAAAAACAAATAAAAATAATAAATAAATAAATAATGGAGTAAAAATAATAATAGATAAAATAAAAATAAGAAATAAGAAATAAAAATAAACAATAAACAATAAACAATAAACAATAAACATTGAACTATAAACAATAAAAAGTTAAAAGGTAAGAAACAAAAAATAAAAAGTTAAAATTTAAAAAATAAAATTTTTAAAAATAATAAAGAAATAAAAACAAAAATAAAAAAATAAAAAAATAAAAAATAAAATAAAATTAAAAAAATAAAAGTAAAAATAAAAGTAAAAGTAAAAATAAAAATAGAAATAAAAGTAAAAGTAAAAGTAAAAATAAAAGTAAAAATAAAAAAATTAAAATTAAAATAGAATAATAAATAAATAAATAAAATTAAATAAAAATAAAATAAAAATAAAATAAAATTAAAATTTAAATAAAATAAAATAAAATACAAATAAAAATGAAAATAAAAATAAAAAGTATAAATATAAAATATAAAATATAAAAATAAAAATAAAATGGGATAAAATAAAATAAAATAAATTAAATTAAAATAAAATAAAACAAAATATAATTAAATATAAGAGATAAGAGGTAATAGATTAGATAAGAATAAAGAACAAAGGATAGACAATAAAGAATGAAGAATAAAAAGTAAAAAAAAAAGCAAAAAAAGAAAAAATAAAAAATAAAAAGAAAAACAAAAACAAAAAAGAAAAGAGAAATAATAATCGGCTAATTGAAGTCAATTTTTCGAAATATTTTTATTTTTTAATAAGTTAGTATTGTAACCAAAAAAAATATTGATATCCCTAGTATCCAACTTATATATTAGTATTAGTGTAGAAGTATAGATGATTTCATAGTTACATAGGTGGAAACATTTTAATGTATAATTCCTAAGATGTATTTGATATAACATTTTTTCCCTTCCGTTATTAAATTTTGTTAGAATATCAATGAAGCATAGGTTTGTTTGAGGCCGGGTTTGCACCTTTCAAAATGGTTCACAACAGTTTAACTGTTCAATTGGTTCAAAAATGAACAAACAAGAGAAAATCGAAATAGACCAAAATGGACAAAAATGACAAAAAGACAAAAAAGACAAAACACAAAAAAGTGCAAAAATGAGCAAAAACGAAAAAAATAACAGAAAGACCAAAAACGATAAAAAAGAACCAAAACAAAACGACAAAAAATGAGCAAGAACGATAAAAAAGGACAAAAAAAGAGCCAGAACGATTAAAAATGACAAAAAAGAGCAAAAACGAAAAACGAGACCAAAAACGAAAAAGAGAGAAAAACGAGTAAAACGATCAAAAAAGAAAAGAAAATTGACAAAAAAACCCGAGACGTCAGAAACGAAAAAATTACCATGTACCAAGTGTCCTTTAAGTTAATGTATTAGTGACTACATATGGTTTATGATGTAATTGGTTCTAGAAGAAAATGACATAATGTAATTGTTTACAAAAAACAAAATGTATTTTTATTACAAACTTTTAAAGAATCGTACACGAGTACAATAAATTCTGGAGAAGTACAACAGTAGGTGTTCGGTCTGATTGACGACCGCTTTGTCCCTTTGACGAGGCGATTGTGGATGGAACAACGCTTGTCACTGTGTCTCGGAGCTTCTGTTGACAAGGAATCTTCTGTATGGCTTGGCCATGTAGAAGTATCGACATAACTTCGACTTCGATTAACGGTTGAAGAACTTGCTCTTGAGAATTGATGATTGTAGAAGATGGAAGTATGATGAGTGCTCAAACTATACCCCTCCTCTCTGTGTCTGTACGTTGGGGGAGTGAAGCTCTATTTATAGAGCCAAGAGATAACTACCTGATAGTTATCCAAAGTAGGCACCTTTTTTCTGGATAGGCGCCTCAGCCACTGGGCGCCATTTTTTATGCAGGGCGCCTTTGACATGTGGCGCCTATGCAAAATAGGCGTGTGGTCGTAGCCAAGTGGTGGGCACATTCTTCAGGGAATTCGGAGTAGTGCACCACGTCCAGTATGCATGGCAGATTAATACGTCAGTAGAGAACTGAATACTTTGAGAAAGGCGCCCAAGGAAGTAGGTACCTAGAAAAGTTGAGAACCTAGTAGCAGTAGGCGCCTAAATGGGCCAGGACACCTCAGAGAGATGAGCGCCTGAAAGCATAAGGAGCCTAGGAGAACAGAACCCTTAAGCAACAATAGGTGCCTAAGAGAGTTAGGCGCCTATGAGACATGAGGCGCCTAAGAGTATTAGGCGCCTAAAAGATAATGGGCACCTATTAGTGTTAGGCGCCTAAAAGATAATTGGCACCTAATAGTGTTAGGCGCCTAAGAGAGACAGATATTTTGAGTGCCTACAAAACCCCCTTCAAAGTTTTCAAACTTGGGCGCCCAAACGTTTGGAATACTTTGAATGACGTCACACATTAAATGCAATAAAATTCGCCCAGAATCCCAAGAGATTTTGTCTTTTCAGTTACTGTGAGATTGCCTCGATAACTGAAGTGGCGCTTAAACGTCTCAAGCGTCTATAAATTGGCCAAGAGAGAGGTTTTTCTTACTCTCTCATTTCTTCCCCCGCTCTTCATCTCCTCTTCTCCTTCGTTCTTAAGCCAACTGTAGCAATGCCCCCTCCCAAGACTATTATCGCTAAAGGAAAAGCTCCCGCCGTTGACGCTCCGCCCGCCACAGCTCAACCATTGCGTTGCCATCCTCGGACGCCACGAATTAACGATCCTGACGTCATTCTACCGTCGTACGCCTCCGCTCCTCCTTCGAGTGTTGCAACGCCGTCTCTGCCACCGCCGTACCCCGCTGCACAACATGCTCCAATGATAAGTGGTGCTTGTCAAAAAAACAGGCGCCTTTAATGTAGCACCTTTGTCTTTTGCATCCTCTTCTGGGTTCAAATTGGCTTTGCCCAAGTGGTGCCCCAAACGTCATTTGTGCCCTATTCTGGACACAAATTGTCTTGACCATAGAATGGTGCCTAACTCTTTCTAGGCGCCATCTGAGCTAGGCGCCTCCCTTAAACGAGATGCCACTGAGAAGGTACCTTTTTTTGAACTAGGCGCCACTGATGAGGCACCTTATTCTGTTTAAGCGCCACTGATGAAGCACCTTCTTGGAACTAGGTGCCACTTTGTGGTTTAGGCGACCCTCTGTCTTTTAAGGCAAAAAAGATGATAGTTTATCTAACTCTTTGTTTCAAAAATTTCTTTTTTCCTTGCAGTCGATATCCGAGAGGACCTGCATGCCGAAGAAATGGCAAGTGTATTTAACACTCCCCTGTATCGTGAAGATCTTTCTCACGTGCGATTTCCTCAATCATCTGAAGAGGAACCCCGAGATAGACATGACTTGATCAGAGAGCAACATTTTAATACTCTTTCGAGTATGATGAATGGACAACCTATGTCGTCTGTGAGCCGAGTTTCATATTCGAAGCCGCTCTTCCTCTTCGGTGATGCTATCTACCCACTTTCTCGCCGAAAGCAAAAAGAAGATATCATCCCTTTCTGCGAGACGATATGGTGGTCTTTCTTCCAGGCTTGCTGAGGGTCCTATCTCTAGAATTGTATGCTCATGCCAGCTATCCTCGCAAAATGGACTGGCATCTAACTCCTGGGTAAACAACGAAGGTTGGAAAGATACTCCATCGTTATGGTACACAGCGAAGGGACATATTCTACAGTTCGTCTTCACGTCAGCATAGTCTGTCTATGCGAGGCTTACGTCCAAGTTGCGTTCCCTCTAGGAAGTCATCTTTGATCATGCCGTCTCAAGTGCAAACTTTTGCCAATCTATTTGACCAGAAGAAAGGAACTTATCCTCCAAAGATGCCTAGGATGACGGGATTGATGAACAATAATAACAACCGTTGGGGAGACATCTCTCAGTAGGCTCTATCGTACTTTGCCTTTGAACTCACAACACTGGGCTTGTATCATGCTATTCAGTCAACTGCTTATGGTGTGGCAGTAAACCAAAATCTCTTCCTTGCTTTGCTAGAGAGATTCATCTGGAGACCCAACACTTTTGCCATACCTCATGGAGAAATAGGGTTTGCGCTTCATGAGTGCGTCAAATCTCTTTTCTACCCACGAAGGATATCCTTACGAGGAGTATTTCCTGACAGAAGAAGAAATGGAAGGATTGAAGAAGCCCAATCCAAAGATGATTGAAGTCTTTAAAGAGCTTCTTTGCCACTATTTTGCTTGTTCCAATTACATGGACATCATGGCTACAGGGAAATATTATACCTCGAAATGGACAATATATCTTTTGCTGGGCCATGATAAGAAAGACAAATGCAATGACACATTGCATTGCCGGCCTCGGGTCTTTCAACCATTGAGCCCTGCAGAACTTGAGGCTTTTATGACAGAATCAAAGATCAGCAATCACAAGCTTACTGAAGAATGGAACGGCTTCCCGGCTGGGACTACTGCTGAAAGTTATGCTCGACAAAGTGGCACGCCTATGTCACGATTGTAGAAGCATGGAAAATACTAAAAAAAATGATTCATGCGGCCAGGAAAGATCCATGCGGCTCAGAAAACGCATGCGGCTCAGGGAGTCATGTGGCATAAGAAGCTATGCGGCCCAAGACATTCCATGCGGCTCAGAAGACACATAGCCTGATAGTGCTCCCCTCCGACCCATGCTGCATTAATTGCTTTGACGGCTGACCCCTCTGAAAAGTTGACAGCCCTGACACAAAAGCAGGCAATTATGACTCTGTCATAATGATGAATCTCTAGGGAAAAGAAAAGAGATCTCTGACACAAATCCTCCGAGAACCATGAAAATGCCACGTGGCCTTGCTACGTGGGCGTTCGTATGCGGCTCACTTCCCATGCGGTTCAGAATAAATCCTATGCGGTTCAGGTCAAGAAAGCCTTATGCGGCTCGAGCAAAGAACTTCCCATGCGGCTCAGAGTGAATCTATCCTATGCGGCTTAGGCCATGAAAGCCTCATGCGGCTCGAGCGGGGACTTCTCATACGGTTCAAGAGGATCATGTCCATGCGGCTCAGGCGGATATGTACCTATGCAGCCCACAAGAATTACTCCCCTGTGGTTCGAGGGCTCAAGTGAAGGCCACTGCCCAGGCAGCCCTGACACGTGGGCTTAACCATATGCGGCTCAAATTCATATGCGGCTCACTCGTCATGCGGCCCAGATCCCCCAACAGCTCCTAGGATACGTATCCTAAACCGATTAATTCCTCAGATTTGCTGCCATTAAAGATTGGGTCAAATCCTAATAATATGGGACACGTGGCAGAAGAATAGATCTAATTTATTCGCAGATATCAGAAGATCATTATAAAGAAGATTTATTCCAATCAGCATTAATTGCTAATGTGATTTGGTGTAATCTATACCTAATGGCCCAGATTCATCATAATCAAGACGAATGGCCTAGATTGACCAATCACATCCCACTATTATAAATAGCAAGGTGCCATTCCCTTGTAAAATATACAATTTCAGAGAAAAATATGTATATAGAGAGAGACTCCCCAGTAGTCAAAAAAAATACACACAGAGAGAGAGAGAGAGAAGCCAGAAGAGCAACAGAGGAGCAAGAAGAGCATTTCTTCATCAATGCCAAGGAGCCAAGGCTGCATACCGATCGTCCAAGGAGTAAGGCAGGGCTGCCTTCGCCTTTCCGAGCCTCTATCGTCACCCCCAGAATCTAAAATAAACAATTGTACTTAGACTGCTGTACCTAGGTTTTCGTCCCTAGGCTTTCTTTGTACAAGCGAGTTTGTAACGTGAAGTAAAAGTCCGGTCCTCCGATAATTGTTCTGTTCTTTTATATTTTATGGCAAACACAATGGCAACTCTGCTGGGGACTAACTTCTCCATGGCTGAGGAGTTGGTGATGCAATTGGATGCAGCCAAGCTTGGCTCCACGCAAAAAAAGGATGGTCGCCCGGTTCGACCAACAGGCATTCGAAGAAATGCTCTCCGACAAGAGCACCGGCCCGGTCCAGAAGCGAGCCCGCACAAAGAAGGTCCGTAAGGAGTGGAGACCCCGATCCTTCGTTCCTACTGAAGCTCTTACGGAGACACCCTCTATTGTTCAAGATGGCAAGCAAGATTCTCCTGCGTCCCCACTTCAGATCGTAGACAACTCTGCTGTCCCCAAGTCCGGCAGGAGAAAACACTATGATGCTGGACTTGCAGGGGCAAAGAGGAACTCTATGAGATCCGAGCCGCATAAGGGTATCAGTCGCAGGGAGAAAGCTCATACGGCTACATCCTCCACCCGCATGAAGAAAACTCATGCGGCCATATCTGTCAGCCGCATAGCTTATGCAGCTATAGTTGCCAACCACACGGATGAAACTCGTACGACTATGGGAGTCAATCGCTTGCAGAAAACCCATACGGCCACAATTGCCAACTACATGCGGCCAGCCTGTACGGTCGTGACTCCTAGCCGCACAAAAATAATTCGTCCAACGGCAGAAGACGACCGCATGCAGACAGCCTGCACGGTACCCAACTCTAGCCGCATAGCATCCGTTCCATGCTTTTCTTGATCAGTCTTCGACCGTCTCTCATGCGGTCCTGACCCTGATGGTTCTCTGGATGATAAGCCAGACTCTGTGGTATACAACTTGGACTCCTCCTATTACGCACCCACAAGTGCTAAAAGGAGGAAGTCTAGGGCAGCGCGGGCTCATCAGGCCCAGTCAGCTGTCCCAACCTGTGACTATTGGGGCGTCCCGTTGACTATCACGCGGGCCTCGAATGGGAAGTTGTATACAACTTCTCGAGTCCAGCCCCCGGCGGCAAACAGACAGAGTGGTTCCTCTGACCCGCGGGAGGCGATCCTCCACAAACGCAAGGAAAGAGAAGGAGTGTCGGCGTGCAAAGAGTCCTTGCTTGGACATCGCTGCACCCAAATCATCGTCAATTGCTGTTGCAACAATACGACAGTGACGGAAGATCGGCCGTCCGTCTTCCAAAGGCTACAGCACCCGAACTCAGAAGATGAGGCACCTCCTGTTGTCTCCTGCAATTTCGCTCAAAAGGTCCTCGCCGAAGGGAGAAGGAAAAAGACGAGTATCTCCAGTCCCAAGATATCAACCACTACAGCTAAGAAACTATCGTCTAAACAGTTGTCCTCTACCGGTGTATTCCAACACACCCGTTCAAAGATGAAATTTACCACGATGGGAAATTCATCATCCACATCGCTGGGGGTTGAGGGAACTGGGGGTAGCACTCCTCCGAACATCCGCAACAATCCGATGTTTCAAGAAGCCGAACCTGGACAAACAACTCTTCCATCAGGTGAAACAGACGCTGATGTCCCCGAGGACATCCATAACTCTCAAGACGAAGCAAGCTCTGAAGCTGGGGATACCGTTCCCTCCGAGTCCGAGCCTGAAGAGAACATTCCTACCTATCCCGATGACTTCTCGGTGCATGGGTACGACTCGGAGGGCACATCCTCCACTGTTCCTTCCATCCCTCCTCATGTAAGGACGGTTTTCATGACGGACAGCAATCAAGGTGGTTCCAATGATCGCCAGCGCATCGATAATCTCGAAGCCATATTACTTGTTTTGGTCAAATCTGTAGACGAGATTAAGGTGGCCTTGCCCACTCTACAAGGAGAAACGCCTGGTCAAACAAGCACGGGCCTCGCGGTCAATGTAGATTCGAACTCAGCGGCACCAAACCCAGGCAATAATCCTTCCGAAATAACAGCCCCTACCGCGACAGATGAGACCCTAGAAGTAAGGAGAGAGGTCCAGGAGCTCCGAGCCATGTTCCATGCCCGAGAAAACGCTCAAGATCTCAGAATACGACAACCATACCCTGCTGAATGGAGGGATGTTCCATTCCCACCAAGATATAAGCCATTCAATATCAACCCGTATGATGGTAAAACCTCAGCAAGTCGGTACATCACTTACTTCGAGGTCACCACCGACTATCTGCCCCATGATGATGCTATCCTCATACGATTATTCATTGGGGCATTGGAAGGAGTCGCCTTCGATTGGTACCATAATCTACCGGACAACTGCATCCACTCCTTCACCGGCTTCAAGCGCCTGTTCTTGGAACGATTCGACGAAGTAGGACAGGACGTCACTATGTCCACTCTCATGGATGTCGTCCAAGGGGAGAAGGAGTTGACAATGAACTATATCGAGCGATTCCGCCAGACCGCCATGAAGCTGCCTTCCGGAAATCCAGATTCCTCTTTGATTAAAATTTGCCAAAAGAGACTGCTTCCAACGATCAGTCTCTGGATGGGTAAAAGTCAATTCAAAGATTGGAAGGCGTTCATCATCAGCGCCACAAGCGCCGAAGAACGATTGAAGAAGGCTCGCCAACTGGGATTGCATATCTTAGAAGGAGAAAACAAGGGCCAACGTCCCAACAACGATAATAGAGGTAACCCCTCCAACAATCAGGACAGTAAAGGAAAGCAAGCTATGGTGGCCGACACGGCCCAGAAGCCCGAGTCACAACCAGCAGACAAATAATGGCCTCAGATCGCTTACTCTTTCGAAGACGGCCACGTCAAGCCTATCTTGGATATGCTCATACAAGGAGGTAGAATTCAGCTTCCTCCACCAAGACGGGAGCCTCGACCGGCTGATCTAGAGAACCCAAAGTTCTGCCATTACCACTGTTATGTACACCACGCTACACACGACTGCTACCAACTAAAATAGTACATCCAAAACCTCATCGATTCGAACGATCTGGCCATCGACTTCGAAGATAGGTAACCGTAGCAGCCAATATGCTGTCCGTACAATTCGGCAGCTTCCCTCCGACGGAGACTCAAGACGGGGTAATCCCCGTCCCTCTCGCGACGATGGAGATTACCAATCTTCCCCCTCCCCGGGAACAGGCTGTTGGTCTAGTACCTCTCACCACCTCACGAGGGGAGGTCATGTGGGTCCATCCAGACTTAGTGTCAGAAGTAACTCGACGCACACCATCTTCCACCAACAAAAGGAAGAGTGGATCAGGACCTGCCACACAATCTCAGCAGACAACGAGGAAGCTACAGCCGTCGTCATGCGGTCCGGAGTGCAATCCCAACATGTGGTTGACAACCCAGCTGAAAATCATCAACCCACTACAACTGATGCTCCGGGACCGGCTCAGCCTTCGACGACCGACAAGCCTAGGCCGAAGGAGACTCGCTTCGACAAATCTCTCCGAAAGGACGCAGCCCAAGGGCTAGAGAGGCCCTACAACTTTGACATCTTAGCACAATTGGCTAACACTCCGGCCAAATTGTCACTGTACGAACTCCTAAGGCTCTCCAAGGACGTTCGTATTGCATTGAGCGAAGCACTCCAAAATGACGATGCCTATCTGGCTCAATCCAACCTCACCGGGGAGGACTCACCCGTGGATCTCCAAGACAGCGCCTGTACGAGAGCAATGCCCAACATCGTCTTTGCTCCGCAGGACATGCTCATCAAAACCAACCTACATGATCGTCCGCTATATTACACGGGATACATCGACGACGTAAAGGTGGATCGAATGTACATTGATCCTGGCTCTTCCATAAGCATCATCCCGAAGGGTCTGCTACATCATCTCCGCATCCCAATGCATCGCCTGACACCTACAAGCACCGCCATCAGCGGTTTCAATTCGGGTAGGAGCTACCCTATTGGGAAGATTCGTCTGAAGTGTCAGATTGGCGATCTCCAATCCGAAGTCACCTGCTACGTCATAGATGCAGACACTTCTTATAACATCCTCTTGGGGCGCCCATGGATACACGATTACATGATCGTGCCTTCCACACTACACCAGTGCTTCAAATATGTCGATAAATACGGCTTTGTGAAGACGAAATTTGCTGACATCGATCCCTTCAAAGGGGTCGAATCTTACTACTCGGACTCCTGCTTATACGAAAAGTCGAAGAGGTACCTTGATTAAGGAAATGAACAAGCTGGTACCGAAACGGCCACGGGATCAGAAGGAGCCCTGACGATCCACCTCTAAGCTCGTAAACCGGGCAAGTCCGCACCCCTTACCGCCACTCTGCGGAAGGACGAGATCAGCCTCTCGGCGTAAGAGGAGCAGATGATAATTCGGTTGCTAAGGTCCGGCCAAGTGCCGAGACCCACAATGGGGCCACTGACAATCAGAATGCCGAGAGTCAGTCAACCCCAAACAGGGAAGCTCAATCCCTCCGACAAGCCGCTGACTATACGCCTTCCCAAGAAGGGTCGTCACCTCGATGCAAGGTCTGACACTTCTAGCGAACCAACCACTCCTCGCCCCACGTCGAGTACCAAACTGGGGGTTGCTAGTCTGCCAACAACACCACGCTCAACTCCATCAACTGAACCACTGACAATCAAGCTTCCCTGGTCGTCCTCTTAGTCTTCATTTACACAGGGGGTAGCCGAAGAGGAACCGGAGCTAGCCAAGTATATGGCTGCCCATACCAGTGTCCCCTCCGCTGATGATGTAATCCCCCTAGAAAAGATACCTTACTTTATCAATAAAGGGTTATCTTTGAACTACACCGAGCTCAATAAGCTATGTACAATGTATGCTATTCCAGCAGAAGATGCTTACCGCATAATCGAGGGAGGGGACCATCCAATCATCTTCGGCCGGAAGGACGATCCGCACCCCTTCACCATGAAAGAAGTTGATCTTGGGTCAGATGCCGAAAAATTGCCTCTGTATCTTTATAGCCCCCAATCCAAATATCTCATGCAAAAATAGGGATATGTTCTAGAGACTACACCAGGTTTGAATTACGGCACTGGACGACGATCACCTTTGAAGCCGACAGTACCGGCTGGCAAGCCACGGGACTACTATAGCAAAACTCGATGTGGACTAGGGTATGTAACTCCCACAACGACCCCTGGGAGTTCAGATGAAGAGTGTGAATGGCAGTCACATTCAACCGGGATACCAACTTCCGACTCGGATACCAGCATCGGAGACATATTCAGACAAGTCCTGTCAGTCAACATGGCATTCGTCGACGCTTACGAAGAAGACGAAGACATCTCCGAAATCCTCGAGCTAGAGCCATGGGCCCAATAATTGGACGCACAATAGGAAAAGCGATTCAAACTGAGAGAACCTCCTACTGAAGATGAGGTCATACAAGTAGATCTCGGCAGCGAATCTTCTTTAAAATCGATTTTTATCAGTAAACGCCTAACTGACGAAGAACGGGAGTCGCTGTTAGAACTTGTCAGAGAGTACAATGATGTGTTCGCCTGGAGCGATGAAGACATGCCAGGATTAAATCCTGACATCGCTCTCCACAAACTCAACATACGGCCAGATGCGAAGCCAGTCAAACAACAACAGCGACGCTTCCGCCCGGGCATCATGGACGCAATCGAAGCTGAAGTCAACAAACTGATAGCCAGCGGCTTCATTCGTGAAGAGCAACATCCAGACTGGGTCGCCAACATATTACCGGTCCTTAAGAAGAACGAGAAGATTCGAATCTGCATCGACTTCCATAATCTGAATGAGGCATGTCCGAAAGACGAATTCCTCCTTCCGATCACAGATATCATGATCGACAATACCTACGGCTTCGAACGTATGTCATTCATGGATGGCTTCTCGGGGTACAACCAAATCAAAATGTCTCCTGATGACGAAAAACATACATCATTCCGAACGCCAATTGGCACGTACTGCTACACAGTCATGCCTTTCGGTTTGAAGAATGCCGGCGCCACCTATCAAAGAGCCATGAGCATCATCTTCAGAGACCACTTATGCAAGACGGTGGAGTGCTATGTTGACGATATAGCCGTTAAGAGCCGTAGCAAGGAAGACCATCTGCAGGATCTAAGGACGGTATTCGACCTAATGCGAGCGCACAATTTAAAAATGAACCCTACGAAGTCCTTTCTGGGCGTATCCAGTGGGAAGTTCTTAGGCTTCATCATCACCGCATAGGATATCCATGTAGATCCTGAGAAGACGAAAGCAATCATGGAGATGGGTCCCCTGAAAAATCTCTGCGAACTCAGAGGCCTTCAAGGGAGGCTAGCTTACATCAGAAGGTTCATTTCCAACCTCTCCGAGCAATGTCGACCATTCACGCACCTCATGAATAAAGGAGTCTCATTCGTATGGGACGAGAAATGCCAGCGTGCTTTCGACAGTATCAAAGAATATTTGTCAAAACCTCCAGTTTTGGTAGCCCCGGTCCCTGGAAAACCATTTATGCTCTATGTACGAGCAATAGAACACTCCCTCGGGGCTTTGCTGGCACAAAACAACGACGCAGGCCACGAGCAAGCCATATATTACCTCAGCTGAATGATGATTGGGCCAGAGCACCGATACACCGCTGTGGAGAAGGAATGCCTCGCCCTGGTGTTCGCCATTCAGAAAATGTGACACTATGTCACCGAACAAACGATACATATGATCTCACGAGTTAACCCTCTCAGAGTCCTCATGACTAGACCAGGGGCACTCAGCTCTTGACTCGCTACATGGGCAATATTGTTGTCCCCTTATCATATGATCTTTGTCCCACAAAAGGCAGTCAAAGGTCAAGCCCTGGCGGACTTTTTAGCAGCCCACCCAGGCTCGGATTCCTCAAGAATATATGAAGAGATCCCAGACGAGGTCGTCGACTCGCATGCAACCTCTCACGAGGCTATATGGCGAATGTTCTTTGACGGTGCTTCAAGGACCGGACCTAAAGGCAATATAGTCGTCGGAGTCGGGATAGTGCTGGTCTCCCCTTTCGGATTGGTGATCAATCGTGCCTATTTCCTCACAGAACCCTGCTCTAACAATGTGGCCGAATACAACGCTCTGGTCATTGGCCTCCAACTTGCAAGAGAGCTGGGGGTAGAATACCTTGAAGCATACGTCGATTCCTAACTAATCGTCAATCAGATCCGGGGTTCGTACGAAGTTCGCCACGAAGACATGATCCCTTATCACCAAATAGCGATCGATATTATCTCATCATTTGAGGGGTTCTTCATCGAGCACGTCCCAGACTCTGAAATATTGAAGCTGATGCCCTAGCTGGTCTTGCCGCTTCCCTAGCAGTTTCAAATTATGATCGCCAATCAGTTGATGTGATAGGCCACGAACTGGTCTGTCCCAAAAATAATGTACAATTCATGACAAGTTATTCCGCACAGACGATCGATGATGCCCCAGATTGGAGACAACCATTCATCGACTTTGTCGTCTATGACATCCTGCCCGAGAACCCAAAGAAAGCCACTTCCATCAGAAGGCGTTCTCTCAGATTCTTCTACGATACAGAGACGAAGATGCTGTATCGCCGCTCCTACGACGGATTACTGCTTCGGTGCCTGTCAAACACAGAAGCCAAAGAAGCAGTACGAGAAGCTCATGACGGTGTCTGCGGGGCCTACCAGTCCGGCCCAAAACTACAAGATCGCCTTCGCCTAATGGGCTACTATTGGTCCACGATGGTGGCAGATGCGATAGATTATGCAAGAAAATGCAAAGCTTGCCAAGTCCACGCGGACTTCATTTACCAACCATCCGAATTTCTACATCCGACAGTGGCGTCCTGGCCATTCGAAGCATAGGGAATGGTCCAATCACACCACCTTCCTCCCGAGGACATCGCTTCATACTTGCGATCACTGATTACTTCTCCAAGTGGGCGGAAGCTGTCCCACTCGCCGAAGTCAAAACTTCGAACGTGATCAGCTTCCTGAAGCATCACGTCATCTACCGCTTTGGACTGCCCCGAATGATCATCCATGATAACGGTCCACAGTTTACAAGCCACGCATTCTATCGGTTTTGCGATAAACACCGTATTCAGAATATCGCTTCGACGCCATACAACCCGGTAGCAAACGGGTTACCAGAGGCGTTCAAAAAAACAATTATCAAACTCCTCAAGAAGTTCGTCTCCTCCAACAAGCGCGACTGGAACGAGAAGCTCGGTGAATGCTTATGGGCTTATCGTACCACAATTCGAACAGCTACCGGGAATACGCCATTCTCCCTAGTGTACGGGAGTGAGGCAGTTCTCCTATTAGAGACTCAAATACCCTCACTTTGCGTCGCCCTCACTTATCAATTGACAACGGATGATAACTACCGACGTCGACTGCAAGAGTTGGAGGCCTTAGATGAAAAGCATCTCCTAGCTCAGCAAAGGATCGAGCTGTACCAAGCACGCATCTCAGGAACCTTCAACAAGAAGGTCAAAATCAGAACATTCCAAGTGGACGATCTTGTTCTGGCAGTCCGAAGGCCAATGGTCATGACTCACAAGACCGCCGACAAGTTCCAGCCAAAATGGGAAGGTCCATTTGTCATCAAGGCCGTGTTCTCCAACGGTGCTTACCGCCTCGCCAAGCAGAACGGAGACTTGCTCATGTTGCCCGTCAACGGCAAGTTCGTGAAGAAATACTATGTTTAAACAATATTCTCCAGATCATCAAGTCACGTACCCGCTAGTACCACTGAACTCGCTCCATAAATTTCTAGATCATCGAGTCACGTACCCGCTGGTACCACTGAACTCGCTCTATAAATTTCCAGATTATCGAGTCACGTACCCACTGGTACCACTGAACTCACCCCATAAATTTCTAGATTATTGAGTCACGTACCCGCTGGTACCACTGAACTCGCTCCATAAATTTCCAGATTATCGAGTCACGTACCCACTGGTACCACTGAACTCACCCCATAAATTTCTAGATTATTGAGTCACGTACCCGCTGGTACCACTGAACTCGCTCCATAAATTTCTAGATTATCGAGTCACATACCCGCTGGTACCGCTGAACTCACACTCACCATTCTCCAAATTCCCGAGTCACGTACCCACTGGTACCGCTGGGCTCGCACCCACAATATTACAGATTTTCGAGTCACGTACCCGCGTGTACCGCTGAACTCATGCCCTTCTTCCACAAAGATATCCTAAATTTCCAAGTCATGTATCCGCTGATACCTCTGAACTTACACTTTGATTCCAATATTCATGGATTGTCGAGTTATGTACCCATCGGTACCCCTGAACTTACATCCTGGTCACACTTTTGAAAGAAAGTCATGTACAACCATACCGCTGAACTTTCTTCCTACAAGAGATCCTCCCTCATGATCCAATACCCGCACTGTCGGTGCACAAAAAAGGGTAATCAATCCATGAATTTCCAAAATGGCCATGTCCTCATTACCTCTGAGTCATTCCACTTCCGCCAAAAACAAATCACCCCCTACATAGAACTTCCATGTCTTCATTACCTCTGAGTTGTTCTATGTACCCTCCTTTATTGAGCCCACTCCTGCCATGTCCTCATTACCTCTGAGTAGGAAGGCTCCACCAAAGAAACCCTTATACTCACCATGTACTTAGTAACTCTGAGTAAATATGATTGGCTCCTTTCTAACTTATTGTCCGTATCCAAAACCAGGGTACGTTAGGGGCAATAGGTCCACGCAAAATGTCCCAATAAGATGATTATTGCAAAGCAAAAGTGAAGCAAATATATTCCATTCATTTAAAGAAACTGGTTACATTCACACGACTACAAACAGAATCAAAGAGGTTCTTTATCACCTCGTTCAGACAGAAAGGAAAGAAGAAACAAGACGCAAACCATGACTAAAGACAGACAGAAATATTAAAGACAGACATCTACAAGAGCCTGTGAACTCTAGCTGCGGGGGCGCATATACCATTCCCTCAATAACCTTGCATATGAGGGATGCAATTGAGAAGGATCCTCATCCAGAGTAGGGGAGTCAGAACTCCCAACAACACTACCCTCAGATCGAGGCTCCTCCAGAGTAGGGGAGTCAGAACTCCCAACAACACTACCCTCAGATCGAGGCTCCTCCTTTACAGCAGCTCCGACGGGGAAAGTACTTCCCTCTCCGATGGGTACTAATTCTTCTCTTGGATCCTCCATATTCAGTACTGCCTCCTCTTTCACAACGATCTCAGTCTTCGGCATGGAGACTACAGAGAAACAAAAGGCAGGAGATGATCAGAAAATCATTGAATAGAATTCATATGGTCCTGCATTAATGGGAGGACATACGATTCAGTCCAGCATAGCCTTATGTGGCTTAGAACCAGACGAGTCTATGCGGTTCAGGTCCAGATGAACTTATGCGGCTCTAAATAGACAAGCTTATACGCTTCAGGGTCAGGTGAGCTTAGGCGGTTCAAGGCATATACGGTCCAAATCGAGGATAACAAGCTTATGCGGCTCTATGGACGAAGTGCTGACAAGTCTCATGCGGCTTGAACGTGAGACGTACACACGTCTTGTGCATAAAGTATGCAACATAGCCATGAAAGTTAGGGTTCCCAAGTATTGCCCTTACCAGCAGCGGGAGGATGGACGTCGGGGTGAACGGAGGATATGTTGGTCGGCAGAGGAGCTGCCACGTTTGTCGCCGCAATCGTCGCAGAAGCAACTCCTTTGCCTTTTACCGCCTTAGCCGCAACAGTCTTCTTGGAAGCCATGGATGGTTAAAGAGGAAGAGAGTTAGAGCAGCAGGAAGTCGAAGACGAGAAAGAGTAAAATAAATCTCTTCAGAACTGAATACGTTCCTATTTATAGGAAAGGGAAGGACGCTTCGATTCCCGTGCATACACGAAGACCAACTCTTCGGTTATCGAGGCGAGCCACCTAAAATGAAGACCAGACTCCTGGGATCCCGTACTGAAAAGTGGCCTTTAAAACTGAGAGCAAATCAACAACATTTAATGCAAAAGATTGCCACACGTGACAACATGGCAGAAAGCCCCTGCGGTGGAGATATCTATGCGGCTAAGCCATCCCTACGGCAAAGACACCTATGCGGTCAGGATTCCATATGCGGCTAGAAGAACACAGCCATGTTTCTTATTCAAAATATTTCAATTTTACAAATTGAAAACTTTGAAGGGGGTCCTGTAGAAGCATGGAAAATACTAAAGAAAATGATTCATACGGCCAGGAAAGATCCATGCGGCTCAGAAAACGTATGCAGCTCAGGAAGTCATGCGGCATAAGAAGCTATGCGGCCCAAGACATTCCATGCGGCTCATAAGAAACGTGGCCTGATAGTGCTCCCCTCCGACCCATGCTGCATTAATTGCTTTGACGGCTGACCCCTCTGAAAATTTGACAGCCCTGACACAAACGCAGGCAATTATGACTCTGTCATAATGATGAATCTCTAGGGAAGAGAAAAGAGATCTCTGACACAAATCTCCCGAGAACCATAAAAATGCCACGTGGCCTTGCCACGTGGGCGTTCGTATGCGGCTCACTTCCCATGCGGTTCAGAATAAATCCTATACGGCTCAGGTCAAGAAAGCCTCATGCGGCTCGAGCAAAGAACTTCCCATTCAGCTCAGAGTGAATCTATCCTATTCGGCTCAGGCCATGAAAGTCTCATACGGCTCGAGCGGGGACTTCTCATGCGGTTTAAGAGGATCATGTCCATGCGGCTCAGGCGGATATGTACCTATGCGGCCCACAAGAATTACTCCCCTGTGGTTCGAGGGCTCAAGTGAGGGCCACTGCCCAGGCAGCCCTGACACGTGGGCTTAACCATATGCGGCTCAAATTCATATGCGGCTCACTCGTCATGCGACCCAGATCCCTCCAATAGCTCCTAGGACACGTGTCCTAAACCGATTAATTCCTCAGATTTGCTGCCGTTAAAGATTGGATCAAATCCCAATAATCTGGGATACGTGGCAGAAGAATAGATCTAATTTATTCGCAGATATCAGAAGATCATTATAAGGAAGATTTATTCCAATCAGCATTAATTGCTAATGGGATTTGGTGTAATCTATACCTAATGGCCCAGATTCATCATAATCAAGACGAATGGCCTAGATTGACCAATCCACAGGCCGCCGCCATCTCCAAGAGCTAATCATTGGCAACCCTAATGATCACATCCCACTATTATAAATAGCAAGGTGCCATTCTCTTGTAAAATATACAATTTAGAGAAAAATACGTATATAGAGAGAGACTCCCCAGTAGTCAGAAAAAAATACACACACAGAGAGAGAGAAGACAGAAGAGCAACAGAAGAGCAAGAAGAGCATTTCTTCATCAACGCCAAGGAGCCAAGGCTGCATACCGATCGTCCAAGGAGTAAGGCAGGGCTGCCGTCGCCTTCCCGAGCCTATATCGTCATCCCCCAGAATCTAAAATAAATAATTGTACTTAGACTGCTGTACCTAGGTTTTTGTCCCTAGGATTTCTTTGTACAAGCGAGTTTGTAACGTGAAGTAAAAGTTCGATCCTCCGATAATTGTTCTGTTCTTTTATATTTCATGGCAAACAACGATAAGCTTTGTTGTCCGGATTCTTATTCATATGGCTAAGACGTTTCGTGATTCCAGGCAACTGTACGGTGCACATGATCCACACAGGAACCCTTTTTGCAGCTGTCCGTGTGGTATTTGGGGGACCAACGGATTTGTTAGGAGCCATGACATGCAGATTATGTGCCGGCCTTTATGAACTCTCTACTATACTGCTGTCAAACGCTCAGCGGGGTGAATTTTCTCGCACAGAATTGCCCTTCACTTATTTGTTTGGATGGTTGCTCTATTACCATCCTTCTCTGATAAATCCTGGACAGGCTCCAGATGAGAATTTAACAGGACTTCTTCTTTGTAAATATAAGAGGTCGAAGTAGAATGTAACCCAGATGAAGGATTGCCGTAGGACATTGAATCGAGGCAATAACTGGGTATTCTATTACAAAATCCTAAACGTTCGGGCCGAATATGATGGGCTCGATTCCTTTTATGACATAGAGAATGTCCACACCCCAATGGACACATAACTATTCCTTTGGTTGGTGGCAATTAGACCATCACACTTGGTCTATCGTATTGATGATGGATGTTATCTAGAACCCTATCTGCCGAGTAGATTTGCCCGACAATTTGGATACGATCAATTGCACGTGGGTAATGCAACCACGGTACTAGAGGGAGTTGGTGGTTTAGTAGATAGAGCCCTCGCTTGGCATTACTATAGTTTTCGAGGGACGGGAGCTCAATTCAACCTGCCCGAGATCAACCCGCCGTTGCATATGTTGAATACATATGTGCTGTTTTACACTTTTGCCAATACTTTCTTCGAGGGTTATGATCTGAGGACAAGTTTTACAAGCCGTTTGGGAAATTCGAGGGGATTGACATCTGCTCAAATCAACCTAGCGGAGGCAGAGGATAATGCACCTGCTGAAATGCCTTTACAAACGGTTGATTTAGATCAAGATTCGACATTATCTGCCATATATATTCCAATCATACCACCTCAGCAAGGAACTCAGACTTCTTCCTCTTGAGACCTTCTCCAGAGGACGAAGAAGAAGAAGAAAAAAAGTAAAGTAACAACACACTATGAGATGGCTACCTCCCATGATGCTAGGGTGACGAAATCACAAACTCGTCTTCACTCGAGTGAGGAATTATCATCCCAAAATGATCCTGCACCCTCTATCAGCAAGAAGAGGAAGTCTTCTGCAGAAGAAGCTAGTCAAGGAGCAGCATCTTCAGCCAAGAAGGCTGCTAGAACAGAAGGGTCAAGCTCAGCTAGAGTCGAGCCAGAGTCGATGCCTTTACCGACTCCACGAAAGTAGGTGTTAACAGTAGAAGACCCCCCCATCTAGGTAATGCTTAATGTTGCCTCATTCTTTATAATTAATTCTTTTAATAGGATATACTGACATACCCTTTTTTCTTAGTGATATCCATTCCACGTTCGCTGCCGACGGGGTTATCTATCAGTCCACCTGCTCCCGCTCATGTTCCTTTTGGGCGTATCAAACCCATAATGAAGAAGAAGATACAACAACTAGTCCTTTTGGCACCCATGCCACTTCTTCTCAGGCTATGGCGAAGACATCTCAAGATGACGAGGATTTGAACATCGTAAAACGGTCACTTTTCTTTGAGGATGATCGAACATTAGATGATGTATTAGGCATTAATGTTTTTGACGCTGGCGAGAGCTTACCAGTATCTACTATAATCTTGGCTGCGACAGAGAACATTGATGACCCAAAACCAGAACAGAGGGTGATCAAGTGTCACTTTCCGTTCCCAGAATACGTATTTTAAATGCATGTACTGCTTAAATATATTTATTTAATATTTATCATGTATTGATCTGTATTTAAATTCTTTTAATTTTACGTTAATTATTTTTCTGCATTTTACTTTCTGCATCTTTATTCTCTGCTTTTACTTTACTTTTGGGTTCGACCTAGATTGGTTTGTTTTCAGTTTTTTTTGGTTCATCATGAACCGAACCCAACTCCCCATCTACCACCACTCCTTCATTTAAAGCCCCAACCGAAACCCTTTCTCTCTCTTCATTCATTACTTTTCCTTCACTATTACTCCTCTTTTTCCTCCATTACTCCTTCCCACCTACCTAGCGGCGTAGGCAAGTGCCAACTTGCTTCTTGATGGATCTCCATTTTTGTTGTTCCATTGTCTTTCTCTCAAGATTCTTAGATACTTTAGTACTTAGCATTTTCAATTTCCATGGCTCATTTCATGTAGATCTAAGTTTAATGCATTTTCGGATTTCTTAGGTTTTGATCCAGTAACTTTGTTATTTTTCAAGTTTTCATGGTTCCATGTTGTAGAGAATTTCGTTCTACCCCATTTTGACCTATGAAAGTCTGGATTTGGACTTGAAATGAAAGATTTATGGAGCTTAGAAGCAATGGCTTCATGGTCCTTCTTCTCAGAAATTGGAGAAGAAGAACAATCCTGGCCGTATGAGCATTCCTGGCCGCATGAACAATCCTGACCGCATGAGCATTCCTGGCCGCATGAGCATTCCTGGCCGCATGAGCAATCCTGGCCGCATGAGCATTCCTGGCCGCATGAGCAATCCTGGCCGCATGAGCATTCCTAGCCGCATGAGCAATCCTGGCCGCATGAGCATTCCTGGCCGCATGAGCATTCCTGGTCGCATGAAATTTAGCCCATAATGCCTTTTTGGCTGATTCTGTCCCGAATTTGGCATTAATTTACATTGATTGTTATCTTGGCATTAATTAACATTGATTATTATCTTGACTAATAATTGATCATGCATTCCTAGTTGGAACTAAGAGACTGGCTAGTCGTCTTATTTAAATTGAATGAATGAGACATGTTTATATTAACTATGAACTATTGCAATCGATTGGCCAATCCCGAATATTGGCATATAGATACATGCAGGCTACAATTTATTTATTTATTTTACAAAAACAGCATGTGTACTTTATGGTCAAGGCATGATTTATTCCGTGGTTAGTTATAATTGTTGCATTACGCTATGTAAGACCTACAACCCAACCGCACATGTATCATTGTAGAGTTGGACATATCGTTCCTTGTACGGAAGTACTCATTCTGAATGACCATGATCCACAACATGGGATTTCACTTAACATAGAGGCTACTAAGTTAAATAAAATAATAATTGCATGGAGAGAATGGATTTCCGAGTTCTTACATGGTAGCCCTCTTTGGGACTATTAGTGCCCGACATGCCGGCTGGTTCCCACAGATACTACAAATCTGTCACACGGGCAGGGAGCGATATCTTTTTATATTATTTATTGTATATTGATGACGGGCGTCCCGCTGGGACTCGTCTAACTCATGATTGGCGTAATTGATTGACTGGGTAAACTAGCCTTGCTTGCACATAGTAAGAACTGAGGAATCTTTTATCGCATAATCCCAAGATAACTTGGAACTCATAGTAGCAAGCCATAGTAGTTGCATGGCCGGTTAAATTGATTTATTTGTGTACTGTATCTACTCTGTTAACTAACTGAAAAGATCAAAATGTCAGGGCATGACGGGCCAACTTCTGTCCTTGTTTGGTTAGGAGGTTGGTTCGAAGTATCGTGATGTTATGCGAATCCCAATGGCAAGCAGAGATCTACTTATCATATTTTCTTATTACTGGTTCCAGTTTCTCATATCGTGCTTCCTTGTGGTACTTGCTATTAGAGGTCTAACCTCTCTGGTTTTGCATAGCCAAATTTAGAGCCAGTCCCCGAGGACTCAGCTTACTTCCACCTCTAAGATGGTCAATACTAGAGGGATGATCGCAGGAGGACTCGAGTGTGTTCCTTATTTCTTCGCTCGTTTTGTGAATTACTTTATACTTTGCCGTTTGGCACCGACATGTTAGTTGGATTATCTTATACTTACTTTTACATAATTGTAACTAAGTCAGGCTGCAGCTGATGAACAATTGTGTATACTTTACTATATCATCTGCCTATATTTTGTAAAGCCAGATCTCAAGAACATTTTGACTGAGCGTTTGGGACGCCTTACTGCTTTATCTCACATGTTCTCTATTACTGTTTCTTGCTTGAATGATTGAGACAATAAATGTGAAGTGACCATAGTGAGACTTTCATGTAGTATGCACCCTATCGTCTTTTAGACAGCATTGATCGTATTATACGGTATTTATCTACCTGTAATACGTAGCTAGCTGAGTCATTCCCTCGTTCTCCAGTATTCTGGTTCTGGGGCGTGACATCAAGCCCTCGATATTGAAGCTGAGGGTGTAATCATCCTCGATAAACAACAAACAAACGAGGGGCATCTTGAGCCCACAGTTGAGGGTGAAGTCAACCCTGAAAGACAGATCATAGTATATCGACCACTTGATTTTGGATTTTTCAGTAATTTTGTGCCCGAAGTTGAGGAACTCAAAATGCCCATCATATCCTAATACCCATATCGAGACACACCCATGCTTGATGGTATCACGAGTCCCGTTCATGGAGGGGAAGAAGAGTTCCTGCCGATACTAGAAAGTGATGAGGTTGGGGGATCTGAGGATCCTATACTCGAGACCGAAGGATAAGATAACCCTAAGGTCGATGATGAGGAAAGATATAACGAGGATGACCAAGCCTCTAAAGAACCGGAGGAAGAAGTCGACATCGAGGTTTCTAATAAGGAAGAACCTCCCATGGTCGATAAACCCATTCTAGAGATTGTCGTCTCAGAACGACACAGTGGATAAGTTGAGACGGGGGATGCTGGAGACATTCAATTCATCTCTGGTGGCTCAGATGCGGGGCGCAGAGTTCTATCTCCTGCAACCTCTAGTTCTATCTCCTTCAACCGTCGCTCTTAGAGTTTTGAGCATTGCAGCTCCCGTAGGAGTTAGCTTTAAAGATATAGCTGCAACTCCAGATGGCCGTGACCTGGTATGTGGGGTGGCAGATGGGCTTGTAGCAACTTTCTATACTTGCCTGCAGAGCTTTGTAAGAGTATCCCTAGCTACAGATTTATCTTTTGTTGCTTTGCGGAACACAACTTTTGCTTTGATAATCGCCATCCGCGAGACAAGCGACAACGTAAGAGCAGATGCCTTAGATCAGTTAATTACTAGCTTACAAGAGCCCATCACTATCTCCAAGCTTTGAAGAAGGGTGATTTTGATTCCCTTGTGGTAGTCGAGTATCGGCGCCTAACCCATGAAGTCAAACCAATGCTTTTTTCTAGCAAAAACTAGAGGATATGGCCGCCGAAGAGAGTCAGTTGACTCAGTTAAAGGAGCAAACCGAGACATCAATTATCTTTGACATGACCTAGTGATTGCTCTGAAGAAAGATGATGACAGGTTTCGTGCAGAGCTTGAGTCCCTTATAGCCAAACAAGCTGATCATGAGATGAATTTGGAAAAGAAACGTCAGAAGTGGAGGGAACTGGAGCAGCAATTGCAAGCTTTGAACGTATCCCGAGAAGCCGAGGTGCATCGCTATGCCCCTATTCTGAGGCTCATGTCAGAACAGGAGAGAAGAACTGCGGCAACTGAGAACATTGTTGCTGGCCAGGATAATCGAGAGAAATACGTTACAGAACTGAAGGCATGCATCCTGGCCCTTAGTACCCACCATGATGCCTTGTATATGTCTTTTGCTTTTTCTTCCCTTTTTGTTTATCCCATGAAATGTAATGAACTTATAAATTCCATGGATTTGTGAATAAACACTGCTTTTGTTTTGTTCCGAGAATGCATTTGGTATTAATGTACACATAACACATTCTTTCGAAGAACAACATCTACTATCATATATGTTCAGAGGCAGTAAAGACATAACAGATAATGATGATATTTTCTTTGTTGTGACTATTTTGATAGAGGTATATATATACGTAACAAATAGATATGGATGAATGATAGAATTCAGAGGACATGATTTTTCATTCACATATGATACTTGATCCATTGAGGCTTAAGAACAAGATATGAGAATATGTTCAAAGGTAAGTGGACATGACATATTGCAAGAAACCAGGTCTGTTCAGAGGTGATAAGGACATGACAAACACCGATTTTAAGAAATTATTAACTATGGTTTTATTTACAGAAGAGTAAATAAAGATAATAATTTAAAGTTTTGAATCATGTACAATATTGATATCTCATATTCCCAAACATAATATTTCTTGAGAAATTTGCCATTGATGTGCATCATAGCCATTCGACCGTCCATCCCGGTCAATTGATAAGCTCCGTTTGAGAAAACTTTATTTACAACATAGGGACCTTCCCACTTTGCTTTGAATTTGCCCTTGCTCATATGCACTACCAGAATAAGTCATTTTAGCGACGCCTAAAGATGTCGCTAAAACGCCTAAAGACATCGCTAAAATATTTTAGTGACGTCTTTAGCGACGTCTTTCTCTTGTCGCAGAAACCTTAGTTGCTATTTGGAAAGTCGTCGCTGATCGTCGCCAATACGGACGTTTACCGACACAAAATTATGTTGGTAATATACCGACGTTTATCGTCGTTTCATCGATGAAATAGCGACGTTTATCATGTCGCTATACGTCAGTATTTCCTGGGAAAGTTACCGACGTTTATGATGTCGCTATGAGTCGGTATATCCTGGGGAATATTACCGACGTTTTGTGATGTCGTTATACGTCGGTATATCGTAGGAAAATGAGGTAAAATCCTGAGAAAGTTACCGACGCATACCGACAAAAATGATGCCACTATACGTCGGTATCCTGGCAATATATGCCAGTTTAGCGACGTCTACCGATGCATTTTGACGTCGAAAGCGTCGGTAAACGTCGGTAAATTTTAAAAAAATAAAAAAATAAATTACAGTATGTAGTTTTCTCCACAAAATTATTTTCTTCATGTAGTTTAATAAATAACACTGAAACACAATACACAAGCATATTTTATCCCTGGTTCGCCGACCCCTTCGATGGAACACTCAACGCCGATAAATTAACATCCAAATGAAACGAATAACAACATAAAATAACCAAAGTCCACACAACATATATAAACCAATATCCAAATTGTCATGGGTCTACACAACCAATAACCAATGTATCTATGCAACCAACAAACAAGTGTCACAAACAAATAAGTGTCACAAACAAATAGTAAACACAAACAAGTACTCAAACACTCAATACAAACAGTCCTAACTAGGACTACTGGGGATCTGGAGCAGGAGGGGGTGCGCCGCGACGAAGGGCTAAGAAAATCTCATAGTCCTCCTGTGAAATCGACACCGATGAAGGAGGTAGTGACGTCGGTGGAGTCAGTGTCGATGAAGAAGGCAGCAGTGCTGGCGGAGTCGACGATGATGAAGGCGTACCCGGAGGACGATAACGCTCTAATGCTGCAAGTTGATAGTGGTATGAATCCATGGCAGATAACATTCTAGCACTGCTATCAGCCACCGAATCCTGTACCAATCTCAGCCTCTCGCCCATGGACATCTGTGATGCCTGCAGATCCATCACGCTACGCTCTGTCGACGCTCTAAGATCAGTGACGCTCTGCTTTGTCCGCTCAGTCATATTCCCGAGCTCCATAATGCTGCAGTTGAGCGCATCCAATCGTGCTATAAATGTAGGCTCATCCGACTGGTGCTGAGACTGGTCCTGAATCCGTCATAGCAGCTTATCACGGAGAGACTCCATCATTTAGTGGACTCGGGCAGACTCCTGGGACGGCTTTGGACCATGTACACTAGCAGGGGATGCCCTAGAGGACTGAGTCGCAACTAGGGCGCCATAGGATCTCGTACCATAGTTCGTACCCCTATGGAGGCCACCAGCGGCGGTCATTCACAGCTCGTCCGCCGACGGAGCTTGAGTGGGCTGCGAGAAAGTTCCGGCCTCTCCCGCAGTAGGTGCACTAGCAGTCGCCCGGTCCCGAAGCCTCTGATACCCGGCCTAGAAAGTATGGATAGTACTCTATGATTTCTAATCTCTAATTAATGTACTTATTATTACTAACTACATGAATATTTATTTGCATGCATATTTACTAAGTTATATTAAAATTAACACGAAGTATTATAATTAACAAATAGTATTGTAATACTTACATAGGTCTGCTCGGCCCTCTCGTCAATAAGGCCTTCGCCCTTCCGATGGGTGGCCAGGAAGAAGATCACCATGTCGGTGTTACCGACCTTCCTTACCTGTAATTAAATATATTATCTTAGTAAAAATTTATCGAATTTGCAGAAAAATAATATTTCTGAAAGAAAAATACATACCAGACGACGGAAATATTCCGTGATCGGAATTGACCCACCGTACCACTTCGAGGCATGCTGCCTAGCCGCCTTGGCCTTCTCGAACTTTTCATTGTACCTTGGTTCGATGAATCGAGCCTTCATCGCATCCCACTGATCAAGGGTGATCCAACCTTGGATCGACTTTTTGGCACGATCACGAGCCTTCTGATCATTAATAGCGTCGCGGATCAGCTTAGCAGCGACTGCAGGAAACATCCCCTCGATCAGTTCGGCCCGGTACGGTGGATAGAAAAACATATCCTAGAAGAGTACGCAAACCAAATATTTATCAGTTATATATAATACGCATAAATCAAATAATTCATGTTAAAAGCAAATCTATTTTAACTTTGAAGCGCGCAAACCAGTAGGCCTTCCTATCGTCCGGAGCATCCGAGTAGTTTATCCAAGGACCACCATAATTTTGCCTCAGGACCAGGACTAGGCGTCTCTGTACCAACGGAGGACGATATCTATACAGACATATTATATTCATGAGAAAAGTTAATTTATGATAAACATAGAAAAAAATGATAAACCAAAATACTTAATATGTACCGTCGGCCTAGATCTCTGTCCTCGTCTCCTCCGGAGGTGCGCAGGCATCATCTGCCTGATACTGGTCGGCCGTCGGCGCAGCATCCTCCATCTGCTTATCTGTCTCCATCGTCATATCAGCAAGAGGAACGCTACTCTCGGGAGCAGTATCAGGCCTGGAACTACTCGTCCCAGAAGATATGCCACGCAGCATCGTGGCGGGCGGAGCTACTGTCCGATACATATGAGTACTGGGCGACGAGAATCCAGAAACGGTACCAGTAGGAGGTACCGAAGAAAAACCCCGTCCTCTAGCAGTACCACCAGTTGGTACCGAAGGAGTACCCTGTCCTCTGCCAGTACCAGTACCCCGTGCCCCATGTCAGGAAATACGGAACGATCCGCAATGACCTGTCATACCAGATAACAACATATGATGAGATACAACAAAGACAACAAATAATAAAGGCTAGAAATATGAAAGTGCAACAAAGACAATATATAACCAAGACAACATATAATGATACATTTTATAAGAAACATCTAAGTCTAGATAGTATATTTTACAAGAAACATCTAAGTTCAGATAGTACATTCTACAATAAACATCTAAGTCCAGATTGTACATTCAGATAATAACCAAGACTAGATGATAACCAACTCTACATAATAAGAAAATAAAAGTACATCTCTCTCAATGTCTTAAGAATAATCATCTTGTTCGTCTTCCTCGACCTCATCTTCCTCTTCCTCCTCATCTTCACTTTCATCTTCGCCTTCACCAGCTTCGTCTTCCTCTTCGGATAATTCTACATCTTCTACATTATGTGTCGTGTAATGCGTAACTTGAGTCCACATCAATAATATTTGTTACAAGAGGTAGCTCGTCCTCCTGATAAGATTTTTCGTCAACATCAAAAGTATCTCTAGCTTTAGTCTTGCATACTGCCCACCAGTCAGACTTTGTTGCTTTCCGTCTCGGATAAGCTGTGAAGTACACGAGCTGAGCTTGAGTTGCTAGGACAAATGGTTCGTAGCCTTGATATCTATGCTTATAGTTTATATCCACAAGACCATGCTTGTCAATTTTCTATAAGGCAAATGGTTGCTAAGACAAATGCTTATATAGACGGTTGTAGCAATCTTGCGACATATTAAAATCGGTTGCTAGGATAAATTGTTGCTAGGACAAATGCTTCTATAAGCAACTCCATAAGACGGTTGTAGCAATCTTGTGACATGTTAAAATCAGACTTGATGCTCAACAATCTTGTAACCACCTCCAACGGTGAATGATCCTCACAACCAGAATATAATGGAGTCTTTGCATTCTCCAGCAACTCCATGAACTGTGCAGCATCGGCGTTCGGTGCCTCCTCAGGTTCATCATGATCGTCTGGATTGAAACTAGGCCATGCCGCATCAAAACCCATGTTCACCAACCCATCGTCATAAGCAGCATTGTTGTGGACATCCACATAAGGCTCATACTCCAATGCTAAAGACACAAGTTTTCCGTGTGTGCTCCACGGATAGTAATTCAGCATAAAACCCTTCGAATATAAATGATACGTGACTTCCACTTATGGATGATATTTCAAGTTACAAATTCTCACACACGGACACTTAATTTTGGTACCATCCATGTACTGAGGGAATGCCTTGGCAAACTGCAGGAACTGCTGTACACCCTCTATGAATTCATCCCGCACACCGCATATGTCATCAGCATGACGGTTGTACATCTACGAATGATTTCATAAGTAGTATTTCATATCCATTTGAAGATAATTCTGCAAAGATAGATACACTTATTCGATTATATTGTCCACATGGATGCATAGACACATAAGTATTCGATTATACCTACACTTCTAGGATACTCTATACACTCTTATAGTAACTAGGAGTCCTATGATATTACCTATCTCATGTACACTCTTCACACACACACACACATTACCTACCACATGTAGGGCTCAAGTCAAGAGTATAGTGCAATGGTATGCTATCATTCATGCCTATAATAAGGCATACTATATACGCTACACTAACAGGAGTATGGTGTTGGCCCATTCCATGGTCACACCCGATTTCGATAATCAACATACACTTTAGTCGATACACAAAATATAGAAAAAGCTGCTAATCATTTCAGGATTCATAAAATCATATTCAACGGACGATGTACCGCAATCTATCAAGCGTCAACGTCAACAAATCTACTGGAGACTCATTTTCTCATTTTATTATGTACTTTACATTTTATTGAGTCTAGGAATTATTCTGTAAAATTAATTAGGGTAATACTGGCTTAGGGTTAAAACTGTCCTCTTTCTAAAAAGCCTTCATATTCTACCATTCTTATTTTCGTATCAATATTTCAAAAACATATTTCGAAAATATCAAAATGATTTTACAAATAATCAAAAACTATTTGAAAACTGTTTTTACAAAAGGATTTTCAAATGTCTCCTGACAGAACTCCTAACCGAGTTCGGCCCGAGTTCGGTCCGAACTCTGACAGAGTTCGGTCAGTTTGTATTCAAATTCTGTTGCCTCCAAATTTACGAGCAACGTCTATTTGCGAGATATTTGCATCCGAACTCTGTCCGAGTTCTGCCCGAGTTCGGTTGGAGAAAACACCTATAAATAGTGAAGAACTTTTCATTTCAAATCATCAATTCATTCTTCATTCTCTCTTCTCTATTTACTCAAGTGTTTTCAAACGATCCAAGAGTTTCAAATCTCACCTATACATCTCTTAGCCAAAAGCCAGTACTATCAGAGTTGATTTAGAGTCTTTTGGTTCTCAAAGAGTTGTAAAGAGGTCGTTCCAAGTATCAACTGTAGAAGCATGGAAAATATTGCTTTTAGTCCCACATCGGAAAGGATAAGAAGAAAGGGCTCACTCCATCCTATAAATAGAGCCCCATTTCTTCCTTTGAAAAGGGCACCAACTTCTCTTCCCTCCTTCCAAACTTGGACTCTTCCTATTGCGCACCTTCGGGTGCTAAGTAGAAGAAGTCTAGGGCAGCGCGGGCTCTTCGGGCTCAGTCAGCTGTCCCAACCTCTGACCATCAAGAGCGTCCCGCTAAGTGGGCCTCTGATGGAAAGTTGTACAGAGCCGCTCGTGTCCATCCCCCGGCGGCAAACGGACAGAGTGGTTCTCAAGAGTCTCCCAATAGAGATCGAGGGCAAGTGTTTCTATTAGCCCCACATCAGGAAGCAAACATGATACCTACGCACTCGTGTGTTCGGGATACCCGGGCCCACAAAACGAGTGCACGGGCTGATCAAGACATTCCTCATGTGAGTCATAAAACGTCCTTCATGCGGCTCGGTCATGAGACATTCCTCATGCAGCTCGATCATGAGACATCCTTTATGCGGCTCGGTCATGAGACATTCCTCACGCGGCTCGATCATAAGACGTCCTTCATGTGGCTCGGTCATGAGACGTCCTTCATGCGGCTCGGTCATGAAACGTTCTTCATGCGGCACAGAACCCAGGAAGCTTCATACGGCTCAAAATCAGACGAGCTTCATGCGGCTCAGGAGTCCCATGCGGCTCAAACACATAGACAACTCGAGTAAACTCCATGCGGCTCAGAGAAAGAGGCCACGTGGCATTCAAAACAGCTGTGCTCAACGTCTGGACGCATTTAATGTTCTGGCGGCTGACAGCTGACAGATGACAGACCTGACATAAAGTTGTCATAATGACTGACACGAAAAGCAAAATTTTTCTAGGAAATAAGGAAAATCTTCACCAATACGGCGCTGTCTACCAAGATTCGAGGCAGGTCCATGCAGCCAGACTAGACGAGTTCATGCGGCCAGTGCAAAGAAATCTATGCGGTTCAAACCATGAAGGCCCCATGCGGCTCAGCCATGAAGAAACCCATGCGGCTCGGACATGAAGACTCTCGTGCGGCTTGGCCATGAAGACCCCCATGCGGCTCGGTCATGAATATATTCATGCGGCTCGGTCATAACAACCTTCATGCGGTTCGAGTGTAGAGACTATTCATGCGGCTCGGTCATGAAATCTTCCATACGGCTCGGTCATGACGACCTTCATGCGGCCCAAATATGAACACTCCTCATGCGGCTCAATAATGATGACAGGACACGTGTCCTAAACATAATCAAATTTTGGGTCTGATTCCAATAATTTGGGACACGTGGCAAGAGAATGAATTAAATTGATTCATTTAGATTTGCAGACATCAGCAAATCATCATGATGGAGATTTATTACAATCAACATTTATTATTGATGGGATTTGGCATAATCCACATTAATGGTCCAGATCCTTCACACTCAAGACTAATGGTCCAGATTGATCAATCACCAAGCCGCCGCCACTTTGAGAACGGGTAATCAGCCAAACCCTAATGATGCTTCCCCACTATTATAAATAGCAGGGTGCCATTCCCTTGTAAAATATACAGAGTTAGAGAGGAGATATACAGAGAGAGAGAGGAGAGCAGCAATAAAAAAAAATAAGAAGAGAGAGATACGCACAGAGAGAGAGCTTCCCCCTTTCGTGATAATCACAGAGAGAGAGAAGCCAAGAGAGCAACCAGAGGAGAGCAAGAAGAGCCTTTCTTCGCCAACGCCGAGCAGATCTTCCCCGAGTCAAGGCTGCATACTGATCGTCCAAGGAGTAAGACAGAGCGGCCGTCGCTTTTCCGAGCCTCTATCGTCACCCCCCAGAATCAAAAATAAACAATCGCACTTAGTCTGCTGTACCTAGGTTTTCGTCCCTAGGCTTTCTTTGTACGAGCGAGTTTGTATTGTGAGTCTAAGTTCAGTCCTCCGATAATTGTTCTGTTCTTTTACATTCAATGGCAAACACGATGGCGACTCTGCTGGGGACTAACTTCTCCACGGCTGAGGAGTTGGTGACGCAATCAGATGCAGCCAAACTTGGCTCCACACAAAAGAAGATGGTCGTCCGCTTCGACCAACAGGCGTTCGAAGAGATGCTCTCTGAAGGCAGCGCTGGCCCGGCCCAGAAGCATACCCGCACCACGAAGGCTTGTAAAGAATGGAGGCCGAAGTCATTTTCTCCTCCTCAAGCCCTCGATGGGATGCCCTCTGTTGCTCAAGACGGCGAGAAGAATTCTCCTGCGGTCCTACTTCAGATCATAGACAACTCTGCTGTCCCCAAGTCCGGCAGAAGAAAACATTATGATGCTGGACTTGCAGGGACAAAGAGGGACTCTACGCGGTCCGAACCGCAGAAGAGTATTAGTCGCAGGGAGAAATCCCATGCGGCTACATCCGCCAACCGCATGAAGAAAACTCATGCGGCTACTTCTGTCAGCCGCATAACTTATGCGACTACAGTTCCCGACCGCATGGATGAAACTCATGCGGCTAGTAAAGTCAATCGTTTACAGAAAACCCATGCGGCCACAGATGCCAACCGCATGCGGCCAGCCTGCACGGTCATAGCTCCTAGCCGCATAAGAACTCGTCCGACGACAGGAGACAACCGCGTGCAGACAGCCTGCACGATTTCCGCTCCCAACCGCATAGCATCCGCTCCATGCTCCTCTCGATCAGTTTTCGACCGTCTCTCGTACGGCCCGAACCCTGATGACTCTCTGGGTGATAAGCCAGACTCTGTGATGTTCAACTTGGACTCTTCCTATTATGCACCCACAAGTGCTAAAAAGAAGAAGTCTAGGGCAGCACGGGCTCATCAAGCCCAGATAGCTGCTCCAACCTCTGACTATCAGGGCGTCCCGCTGATTATCACACGGGCCCCTGATGGGAAGTTATACAGAACCACTCAAGTCCAAACCCCGACGGCGAACGGACAGAGTGGTCCCTCTGACCTGCGTGAGACGATCCTCCACAAGCGCAAGGAAAGAGAAGGGGCCTCGGCGTGCAGAGAGTCCTCACAGGGACGTCACTGCGCCCAGATTATCGTCAACTGCTATTGCAGCAACACGGCAGTAATGGAAGACCGGCCATCCGTCTTCCAAAGATTACGACATCCGAGCTCGGAAGACGAGGCACCTCCTGTAGCCTCCTGTAATTCTGCGCGAAAAGCCCCCGTTGAGGGGAGAGGAAAGAAGGCCAGCACCTCCAGTCCAAAGGTGTCGACTATTGCAGCTAAGAAGCCGTCGTCTAAAGGATCATCCTCTGCTGGAGTATTCCAACACACCCGTTCAAAGACGAAAACTGCTGCAGTAGGAAGTTCACCGCCCACGTCATTGGGGGCTATTGGAACTGGGGGTAGCTCTCCCCCGAATATCCACGACAACCCGACATTCCAAGAAGACGGACTGGAGGAAGCAAATTCCCAGACGGATACAACAGATACCGACGTCCCCGAGGACACCCTAAACGAAGCAAGCTCTGAAACTGGGGGTACTGCTCCTTCCGAGTCCGAACCTGAAGAAAACATCCCCACATATCCTGATGATTTCTCGATGCATGAGTATGACTCGGAGAGCACGTCCGCCACCACTCCTTCTGTCACTCCTCACGTGAGGACGGTATTCATGACGGACAACAGCCAAGGTGGTTCCGGTGATCGCCAGCGTATCGACACTTTGGAGGCCATACTGCACGCCTTGGTCAAGTCTGTGGACGAGATCAAAGCAGCGCTTCCTACTCTGCAGGGAGTGACACCTGGTCAGACAAGCATGGGTCCCGCGAACAACATAGATTTAAATTCGGCGACACCAAACCCGGGCAATAATGCTCCCGAGATAACGGCTCCTACCGCGACAGATGAGGCTCGAGAAGTAAGAAGAGAGGTTCAGGAGCTCCGAGCAATGTTCCAAGCCCAAGAAAACTCTCAAGACCTCAGAATACGGCAACCATATCCTGCTGAATGGAGGGATGTTCCCTTTCCCCCAAGATATAAGCCGTTCAATATCAACCCATATGATGACAAGACTTCAGCAAGCCGGTACATCACTTATTTTGAGGTCACCACCGACCATCTTCCCCATGATAACGCCATCCTCACAAGGTTATTCATTGGGGCACTGGAAGGAGTCGCCTTCGATTGGTACCGCAACCTGCCAGATAATTGCATCCACTCCTTCGCTGGCTTCAAGCGCTTGTTCTTGGAGAGGTTCTATGAGGTAGGGCAGGACGTCACGATGTCTACCCTCATGGACGTCGTTCAAGGAGAGAAAGAGCTGACGAGGAATTACATTGAGCGATTTTGTCAAACCGCAATGAAGTTACCATCTGGCAACCCGGACTCTTCCTTGATTGAAATTTGCCAAAAGAGACTACTCCCAACAATTAGTCTCTGGATGGGCGAAAGCCAATTCAAGGACTGGAAGACTTTTATCATCAGCGCTACAAGTGCCGAAGAACGATTGAAGAAAGCTCGTCAACTGGGGTTGCATATCTCAGAGGGAGAGAACAAGGGGAAGCGGCTCAACGCCAGCAACGACAATGGGGGTAGCCCCTCCAACAACCGGGACAACAGAGGCAAGCAGGCTATGGTGACCGATACAGCCCAGAAGCCCGAGCCACAGCCAGCAGACAAACAATGGCCTCAAATCACTTATTCTTTCGAAGACGGCCACGTCAAGCCTATCTTGGACATGCTTATACAAGGAGATAGAATTCAGCTTCCTCCACCAAGGCGGGAACCTCGGCCGGCTGATTTGGAAAATCCGAAATTCTGCCATTACTACCGCTATGTCCACCATGCTACACACGACTGCTACCAACTGAAACGGTATATCCAAAACCTCATCGATTCGAACGCTCTGGCTATCGACTTCGAGGAGGTAACTGTAGCAGCCAACATGGTGTCCGTACAATTCGGCAATTTCCCTCCAACAGAGACTCAAAACGGTGTCATACCCATCCCTCTGGCAACGATGGAAATCGCTAATCTTCCGTCTACCCGTGATCAAACCCCAGGTCTAGTACCTCTCACCACATCACGAGGGAAAATCATGTGGGTCCATCCGGACCTAGTCCACGAGGTGACTCAGCCCACTTTACCTTCTAAAAAGAAAAGTAGAAAGGTCAGATCATGCCGCACCGCCTCGATAGAGAAGGAGGAAGTCTCAGCTGTCACTACTCGATCTGGAGCACAAGCCCAACCAGTGGCCGAGAATCCGACTACTGATCAGCAACCCACAAACGCTGATACTCCGGGACCGGCTCAGCCTTCGACGACCGACAAGCCTAGGCCGAAGGAGACTCGCTTCGACAAATCCCTCCGAAAGGAAACACCTCAGGGGCTAGAAAGACCCTACAACTTCGACATCTTGGCTCAATTGGCCAATACACCGGCCAAATTATCTTTATATGAACTCCTGAGGCTCTCGAAGGATGTCCGCACAGCTTTAAGCGAGGCGCTCCAAAATGCCGACGCATACTTGGCTCAGGTCAACCTTACAGGAGATAACCAACCTGCAGAGCTCCAAGATAGTGCGTGTACAGGGGCAATACCCAATATCGTCTTCTCTCCGCAGGATATGCTCATCAAAACTAACCTGCACGATCGCCCATTGTACTACACTGGATACATCGACGACGTGAAGGTGGACCGAATGCACATTGATCCTGGATCCTCCATAAGCATCATTCCGAAGGGTCTGCTACATCATCTTCGCATTCCGATGCACCGCCTAACACCTACAAGCACCGCCATTAGCAGTTTCAATTCGGGCAGGAGCTACCCAATAGGGAAGATACGCTTGAAATGTCAGATCGGCGATCTCCAATCAGAAGTCACCTGCTACGTCATAGATGCCGACACATCTTACAATATCCTTCTGGGGCGGCCTTGGATACACGATTACATGATCGTGCCTTCCACGCTACACCAATGCTTCAAATATGTCGATAAGTACGGCTTCGTGAGGACAGAGTTTGCTGATATCGATCCCTTCAAGGGAGTCGAATCTTATTACTCAGATTCATGTCTGTACGAAAAATCAAAGAAGCACCTGGTCGAAGAGGAGGTGCAAGCTCACACCAAGACAACCACAGGATCAGAAGAACCTCTGACGATCCACCTCCAGGCTCGTAAATCGGGCAGTTCTGCACCGCTTACGGCTACTCTGCGTAAGGACGCAATCAGTCTGTCGGCACAAGAAGAACAAATGAGAATCCGGCTGCCAAGGTATGGCCAAGCGCCGAAACCCACACCAGGGCCACTTACCATCAGACTACCGAGAGTCGGTCAGCTCCAAACGGAGAAGCTCAAACCCTCCGATAGACCGCTCATGATACGTCTTCCTAGAAAGGGACGTCACCCGATGCGAGGTCAGACGCTTCTAGCGAACCATCCACTCCGCGCCCTACGTCAGATGCCAAACTGGGCGTTGCCAGTCTGCCAACAACTCTACGACCTGCTCCGCCAGTCGAGCCTCTGAAGATCAAGCTGACTAGGTCGCTCTCTCAGTCTTCACTTATACAGGGGGTGGCCGAAGAAGAACCAGAATTGGCCAAGTATGTGGCTGCTCACACTGAGACATGCTCATGTTGCCCATCAACGGCAAGTTCCTGAAGAAGTATTATGTCCGAAACGACATCCTCAAAAAAAAAATCCTCGATTATCGAGTCATGTGCCTGCTGGTACCGCTGAACTCACACTTCCAAATTCCAAATTATCGAGTTATGTACCCGCAGGTGCCTCTGAACTCATATTTCGGTCACTCTTCTAGGGGAAGTTATGTATGACCATACCTCTGAACCTTCTTCCTGGAAGAGATCCTCCCTCGTGATCCACTACCCGCACTCCCAGTGCACAAAAAGGGTAAGCGATCCACAAATTTCCAAAACGGCCATGTCCTCATTACCTCTGAGTCGTTTCACTTCCGCCAAAAACAAATCACCCCCTACATAGAACTTCCATGTCCTCATTACCTCTGAGTCGTTCTATGTACCCCCTCTTCATTGAGCCCACTCCTGCCATGTCCTCATTACCTCTGAGTGGGAAGGCTCCGTCGAAGAAACCCTCATGCTTGCCATGTCCTCATTACCTCTGAGCAAGTATGTCGGTCCTCTTTTAACCTATTATCTGTACCCACAACCGGAGTACGACAAGGATAATAGGTCCACAAATGTCCTCTGTTCACCACAAATGTCCTCTGCTGACCACAAATATACTCCGTCGAGTCCACTCCTGCCATGTCCTCATTACCTCTGAGTAGGAAGATTCTGCGGTAAAAAGCCCTCATGCTTGCCATGTCCTCATTACCTCTGAGTAAGTATGTTGGTTCCCTTTCATCCTATTATCTGTATCCTAAGCCAGGGTACGCCAAGGATAATAGGCCCACAAATGTCCTCAGTTGACCACAAATGTCCTCTGTTGACCGCAAATTTCTTATCATGCCCCGGGAGCCCAACTGTTCCATGGCATTCTTTCGCCTGATACCAAGAACCTCCATACCGCGAAGTTGTTCTAGGTATCCCTATCAAACTTATTATCCGTACCTAAAACCAAGGTATGCCAAGGATAATAGGTCCACAAATGTCCTCTGTTGACCCTAAATGCCGTACTAGGTCCCCTAGTACATCCACATCTTTCCTCATCATCACATGCTTTCGGAGCCCAGCTGTTCCATAGCATTCTTTCACCCAATGCATAGAAATTCCACGTTGATAGCACCTCTGAGTTGTTCTATGTATCCTCATTCGAGTTCACTCCTACCACGTCCTCATTACCTCTGAGTAGGAAGGCTCTACTTTAGACCCATATTTACCACGTCCTAATCCCCTCTGGGTAAATATGATGGTTCCCTATCTCAACTTATTATTCGTACCTAAAACCGAGGTACGCCAAGGATGATAAGTCCACATAAAATCTCCAGCGGAACTACCCAAACCCATCACGTCCATGCTACCTCTGATTGGATTGCCACACCCAAACAACTCTACTTTCCATGCTTCTTATTCAAAGTGTTCCAAATTTGCAATTTGGAAACTTTGAAGGGGGTCCTGTAGAAGCATGAAAAATATTGCTTTTAGTCCCACATCGGAAAGGAGAAGAAGAAAGGGCTCACTCCATCCTATAAATAGAGCCCCCTTTCTTTCTTTGAAAAGGGCACCAACTTCTCTTTCCTCCTTCCAAACTTGGACTCTTCCTATTGCGCACCTTCGGGTGCTAAGTAGAAGAAGTCTAGGGCAGCGCGGGCTCTTCCGGCTCAGTCAGCTGTCCCAACCTCTGACCATCAAGAGCGTCCCGCTAAGTGGGCCTCTGATGGAAAGTTGTACAGAGCCGCTCGTGTCCATCCCCCGGCGGCAAACGGACAGAGTGGTTCTCAAGAGTCTCCCAATAGAGATCGAGGGCAAGTGTTTCTATTAGCCCCACATCAGGAAGCAAACATGATACCTACGCACTCGTGTGTTCGGGATACCCGGGCCCACAAAACGAGTGCACGGGCTGATCAAGACATTCCTCATGTGAGTCATGAAACGTCCTTCATGCGGCTCGGTCGTGAGACATTCCTCATGCAGCTCGGTCATGAGACGTCCTTCATGCGGCTCGGTCATGAGACATTCCTCACGCGGCTCGATCATAAGACGTCCTTCATGTGGCTCGGTCATGAGACGTCATTCATGCGGCTCGGTCATGAAACATTCTTCATGCGGCACAGAACCCAGGAAGCTTCATACGGCTCAAAATCAGACGAGCTTCATGCGGCTCAGGAGTCCCATGCGGCTCAAACACATAGGCAACTCGAGTAAACTCCATGCGGCTCAGAGAAAGAGGCCACGTGGCATTCAAAACAGCTGTGCTCAACGTCTGGACGCATTTAATGTTCTGGCGGCTGACAGCTGACAGATGACAGACCTGACATAAAGTTGTCATAATGACTGACACGAAAAGCAAAATTTTTCTAGGAAATAAGGAAAATCTTCACCAATACGGCACTGTCTACCAAGATTCGAGGCAGGTCCATGCGGCCAGACTAGACGAGTTCATGCGGCCAGTACAAAGAAATCTATGCGGTTCAAACCATGAAGGCCCCATGCAGCTCAGCCATGAAGAAACCCATGCGGCTCGGACATGAAGACTCTCGTGCGGCTTGGCCATGAAGACCCCCATGCGGCTCGGTCATGAATATATTCATGCGGCTCGGTCATGACAACCTTCATGCGGTTCGAGTGTAGAGACTATTCATGCGGCTCGGTCATGAAATCTTCCATGCGGCTCGGTCATGACGACCTTCATGCGGCCCAAATATGAACACTCCTCATACGGCTCAATAATGATGACAGGACACGTGTCCTAAACATAATCAAATTTTGGGTCTGATTCCAATAATTTGGGACACGTGGCAAGAGAATGAATTAAATTGATTCATTTAGATTTGCAGACATCAGCAAATCATCATGATGGAGATTTATTGCAATCAATATTTATTATTGATGGGATTTGTCATAATCCACATTAATGGTCCAGATCCTTCACACTCAAGACTAATGGTCCAGATTGATCAATCACCAGGCCGCCGCCACTTTGAGAACGGGTAATCAGCCAAACCCTAATGATGCTTCCCCATTATTATAAATAGCAGGGTGCCATTCCCTTGTAAAATATACAGAGTTAGAGAGGAGATATACAGAGAGAGAGAGGAGCGCAGCCATAAAAAAATAAGAAAAGAGAGATACGCACAGAGAGAGAGCTCCCCCCTTTCGTGATAATCACAGAGAGAGAGAAGCCAAGAGAGCAACCAGAGGAGAGCAAGAAGAGCCTTTCTTCGCCAACGCCGAGCAGATCTTTCCCGAGTCAAGGCTGCATACTGATCGTCCAAGGAGTAAGGCAGAGCGGCCATCGCTTTCCCGAGCCTCTATCGTCACCCCCCAGAATCAAAAATAAACAATCGCACTTAGTCTGCTGTACCTAGGTTTTCGTCCCTAGGCTTTCTTTTTGCGAGCGAGTTTGTATTGTGAGTCTAAGTTCAGTCCTCCGATAATTGTTCTGTTCTTTTACAATCAATGGCAAACATCAACTACTTGTTGTGTGGAGCTGGTCGTGCGCTCGTCACCAAGCACGGTGTTGTGTGGAGCTGGTCGTGCGCTCGTCATCAAGCACGGTGTTGTAAGAGACTGCAAGCTCTCAGTTAAAGCTTGTGCCATAGTGGATTAACATCGAGCAAGAGTACTCGAGACTGGATTAGTCCTCTCAGAGGGATACCAGTATATATCGTTGTGTCAACTGAGTTTGAATCTTCTATCTCTATTTACTGTCTCTTACATAACTGCCATAGTTTAAATTTTTAATTGGTGATTATTTTTCCGCTGCACACACGCACTCTATTCACCCCCCCTCTAGAGGTGCTCAACGGTCCTACAATTGGTATCAGAGCAGGTTATATTCTTATATAACATACCTTAGAGAGTATACATGGCAGCCGTGAAATCTATATTCAACGGTGAAGGGCAATCCACAAATAGACCTCCCCTATTTAATGGAACAAACTACAGTTACTGGAAAACACGGATGACTTTCTTTCTAAAGTCTCTTGACTTTGATCTTTGGTCTATAGTCATTGATGGATATAAGAAGCCAGCACCCACAGTAGTTGATGGCATTCTTATGGAAAAGCCTCATGACAAGTACACCGATGCTGAAAAAGCAAAGGCCAGTCTTGATGCTCGAGCCATCAATGCACTATTCTGTGCAATTGACAAAACCGAGTTCAATAGAGTTTCAACCTGTAAAACGTCTTACAAAATTTGGAAACTCCTTGAGGTAACCCATGAAGGGACGTCTCAAGTAAAGGAATCCAAAATTAGTAGACTAACATAGGAGTATGAATCCTTTAAAATAAAACCCGGTGAGTCAATTACACAGATGTTTACTCGTTTCCTTGATATAACTAATCCTTTACAATCTCTTGGCAAGGATTACAGCAACCACGAGAAAATCAGAAAAGTGCTGTGGGCTCTAACAAAGAACTGGAATCCAAAATCCACAGCAATTATTGAAGGAAACGATCTCACCACAATGACGCTGGGGACTCTCATGGGCAAAGTCATGACCCATGAACTTGACTTGCAAGACTTTGAAGAAGCTACACCAAAGGAGAAAACTATTGCCTTCAAAGCCCAAGCAAGAAAATCAACATACAACGATTCCGATAAAGAATCGTCAAGTGGTGATGAAAGAGCCCTACTGGTGAGAAACTTCAAGAAATATCTAAAGTTCACCAGCAAAAAGAAGAAAGACGTCCAAGAAAGCAACGAAGATGAAACAATATGCTTTGGATGTAAGAAATCAGGGCATATGAAGAAGGACTGTCCAACCACCAAGAAAAGCAGTCCATATGACAGATCAAGATCAAGCAGAAAATCTATATCTGGTCGGAAGTATACAAACACAAGCATCCACGAAAGTGATGCCAGTGACTCAGAAGAAGAAGACAGACCCTGCAACAATGCAAATGTTTCTCTTATGGCTTTTGAAAAGGTATCATCTAATCCCTTATTTGATGACTTTACTTTCGATGAACTAGAAAATGTCTTTAGCGAATTACTTGAAGATCACAAAATCGTGCTCGACAAGTATAAGCAATCTCGAAAAGAGATTAAGGCACACACAACCGAGATAGCCAGATTGTCTAATTTAATTGAAGATATAAAAGAGACATCTACTACCGGTAACACGGATGAGATAGCCAAACTCAAAGCAGACTACCATGAGGCTATCCTCAACATTGAAAAGAAAGAAAAGGACTATGTTAAAGTTCAAAAACTTTATGACATAGAGAAGAAGATGTACCTTGTTACAGAACAAAGACTCCTTGATATGACTGCTAGATACGAAGAGTCTGTTGCGATTTCTAAAAAGTTAGAAATCAAGTTAGGCAAACAGGCAATACCTGTGACACAGCCTAAGATTAGTCCTAATGTAAAGCATACACCAAGAAGGACTAAACACAAGAAAGCACAGAGGAAACACGAACACAATTATGCTTTTACTTACAGGTTCTCCAAACAAAACAAGCTTGCAGATACAGTTTCTTCCTCTAAACTGACTTGCACATATTATGGTACGCACGGACACATATCACAATATTGTCTTACAAGAAAGCTTGTTAATAACCATACTTTAGTCTGGAGACCTAAAGCTAATCTATGTGGACCCTTCAGAAAATGGGTACCAAAGGTTTCATCTACTTGTCTTGTAGGTGGACCCTCAACCCTCTTATGCTAAAAGCAAATGGATTCTCGATAGCGGATGTTCGCGACACATGACTGGTGATGCATCCTTATTTGCTACGCTATCGATGAAGAAAGAAGGAAATGTCTCCTTCGGAAACAACTTGAGAGGTGATATAATAGGTAATGGAACTGTAGGTATTTCTCCTTATCCAATAATAAAGGATGTTTGTCTAGTTACTGAATTGAAACATAACCTATTGAGCATAAGCTATTTGGCAAACAACGATTATGGTATCAATTTTGTAAAAGATAAATGTACCATATATGATATGTCTTCTGGTGATCCCGTATATGAAGGAATTAGAGAAGACAATATTTATGTTTTCTTTTTGGAGAATACTAATAATGCAGGAAGGTGCCTAGTAGCCAATCAAGATGAAAGCTGGCTATGGCATATGAGACTAGGTCATGCAAACATGGATACTATCTCACGACTAAACACAAAGAAGTTGGTAAAAGGACTCCCGAAAATTTCATTCAAGAGAGATCTGGTATGTGCAGACTGTGAAAAGAACAAAGCACATAGGTCTTCTTTTAAATCCATCAACGCTGTAAGTACTTCAAGACCTTTGCAGTTGATTCATATGGATTTATTTGGTCCTAGTAGAGTCGCCAGTCTTGGGGGTAAGCTCTATGCTTTTGTTATTGTTGATGATTTCTCTAGATTTACTTGGGTTTACTTTTTATCAAACAAAAGTGATGTTATTTTTGAATTTCAGATATTTTGTAAAAAGGTACAAAACGAAAAAGGCTTCATGATTACTCGTATCCGAAGTGATCATGGTGGCGAATTCGAAAATTCTAATTTCAAAAAGTTTTGTGATGATAGTGGATATTACCACGAATTTTCTTGTCCTAGAACTCCCTAACAGAATGGTGTTGTGGAGCGGAAGAACCGTACTCTAAGCGAAATGGCTAGAGTCATGCTGAATCAGCATAATCTTCCTAAATACTTTTGGGCAGAAGCTGTTAGTACAGCCTGTCATGTTTTAAACAGGGTGTTAATTCGACCTATCTCGAAGAAAATACCATGTAAGCTTTGGTTTGGAAGAATTCCAAACATTTCTTATTTTAAAGTTTTTGGTTGTCGCTGTTTTATCCTGAACACCAAGGATAACTTGGAAAAGTTCGACTCCAAAGCAGATGACGGGATATTTCTCGGATATGCTGCTAAGAGTAAGGGATATAGAATTTTTAATAAAAAATCTATGATTGTTGAAGAAAGCCTTAATGTTACTTTTGATGAGTTGAATAGTCACAGATCTAGCGACCGTGATGACGAAGATGCACCTAAGAAGTCTAAGAAGAATTCTGAGAAAGATCTGACCCAAGAGGCAAGGACTGATAAAAGTTCCGAAGATACAGGAACTGAGAAAAGTCTTGTGAAGGGTATGGCCCAAAGATTTGAATCATTGAGATTCAAGCCAGATCATCCAGAAAATCTCATCATAGGTGATGTATCTAAAGGTGTAAGTACACGTTCATCCCTTAGAGATTCTGAATTAGCAGCTAATATAGCTTTTATTTCTCACATAGAACCTAAGAATGTTGATGAAGCTTTTTCTGATAAATTTTGGATCTCTGCCATGCAAGAAGAACTTAATCAATTTGAGAGAAACCAAGTTTGTGAACTCGTTCCTAAACCTATTGGTCAATCGATAATTGGTACCAAATGGGTGTTCCGAAATAAACTAAGTGAAGATGGACAAGTTCTACGCAACAAAGCACGTCTAGTGGCACAAGGTTATAATCAAAAAGAAGGAATTGATTATGATGAGACCTATGCTCCTGTTGCTAGACTAGAAGCCATCCGCATGTTTTGCGCATTTGCATGTTTTAATGATTTCAAACTTTTTCAAATGGACGTGAAAAGTGCATTTTTAAATAAATTTTTGAAAGAAGAAGTTTTTGTGAAACAGCCCCCTGGCTTTGAAGATTTTCAAAAACCTGATCACGTCTTCAAGCTTAAGAAAGCACTTTATGGACTCAAACATGCACCTCGTGCTTGGTATGAACGCCTAAGCGCCTTCTTACTTGCTAATAGATTTTCAAAGAGCAAGATTGATACTACTTTGTTTATAAAATCCATGAATGATGATATACTTCTAGTACAAATATATGTGGATGACATCATATTTGGTTCTACTAATGAAAAACTTTGTCAAGATTTTGCTAAGTGTATGCAGAGTGAATTTGAGATGAGTATGATGGGAGAACTGAACTTCTTCCTCGAACTGCAAATCAAACAACACTCGACTGGAACATTTATCAACCAAGCTAAGTACACGAAGGATATACTAAAAAAGTACGACTTCGAGAATGTCAAGCCAATCGGGACACCTATGGTTACATCTACAAAGCTTGATGATGATGAAAGTGGCAAACCTATTGATCAGCGTAAGTATCGAGGTATGATTGGTAGTTTATTATATTTACCTGCTAGTCACCCTGATATTATGTTTAGCGTTTGCATATGTGCACGATATCAGACAAACCCTAAGGAATCACATCTTAGTGCCGTTAAGCATATCTTCCGATACCTTAAAGGAACTTCTACAGTTGGCTTGTGGTATCCCAAAACCAAATCCTTTGACCTTATAGGTTACTCGGATGCGGATTTTGCTGGATGCAAAGTGGACCGTAAAAGTACCAGTGGCACATGTCATTTCTTAGGAAAAGCCTTAGTCTCTTGGTTTAGCAAGAAACAAAATTCCGTAGCGTTATCAACAACTGAGGCTGAGTATATCGCCGCAGGACGTTGTTGTGCTCAGATTTTGTAGATGAAGCAAACCCTAGAGGACTATAATCTGCACTATACAAATGTTCCTATTTATTGTGATAACACTAGTGCAATTAATCTGACTAAGAACCCTGTCTGTCACTCACGCACAAAACACATAAAGTTAGACATCATTTTTTTCGTGATCATCAACAACACGGGGATATTTGCTTAGAATTTATTGATACTGAACATCAACTAGCTGATATTTTCACAAAACCATTGGTTGAAGACCGTTTTAACATCTTAAGGCGTGAGCTCGGCATTCTTGAATTCTCGGGCTAATAATGCTTAAGGTAATTAAAATTGTATTTATAACTTGATAATTTATTATGTAACAAAAATTATTTTTGGGGACAAACTTATAAAGGGTATGTCTGTCACCACGACTACGGTCGAAGCGAAGCGGTATTTAAGAGTTCCCCGGTGAACCACCGTTAGCTGGGACAACCCCTATAGTTAACCCGAAAATGATTGTAGTTATCTAATAAACCAGTCAACTGTTATTTATTACAGCTTTTATTTACCTGACTGCTTTGACTGTCTCGGGAATGCAAGTGGCCGAACTCGGCCCGAACTCTGACCGAGTTCGGACCGAATTCGGACCGAGTTCGGTCGGCGCTGTGATGGTTCCAGAACCGAACAGCCGGCCCTAGCACCTATAAATTCCACCCTTCCTTCCACTTTTACTTCACACCAAAACGTGGAATACCTCCTTCTCCTTCTAGAAGACCTTCCTCCTCCTTCTTTGCAAGGAATCGACGAGTTCCAGTGGGCGTTCTTCCTCCTTCCTCTCCATCTCCTCATGGCTTCCAAACGTCAACGAGGAACTTCCTCCCAAGGCGCTTCCTCCTCCTCGGACTACACTCCAGCAAGTCTCTTTAGTCCAGCTCGACCAAGAGATCCTGAAGAATACGATGCAACTTTGTTTCCAGACAAAGACTTTTCAGATCTCTGGTTTGATTCTTTCTCTTCTCGTCGTATTTGTTCTGGAGCATTTGTCAACTTTATAACTTTTTCTGAATATGCTTACATCTTTGACCAACTTGGATTTTACGACTTTTTCGAAGTCCAAGATAACATTTATGACAATGCTGTCCGAATGTTTTACTGCAATTTGCAAGTAAGACAAAACGAAAACTTCTATTCTTGCATTGCTGGGCAAGAACTAGAATTCAGCGCCACTGACATCAGCGAATACTTTCACATTCCTGATATTGGTGATGCACTAGTTGACATCCACCATATACAATTTCCTGCTGATGTTACTTTGGCCTCTTTTAGGGAACTAATTTGTCACCCTAACCCTCCTCCTCGGAGAATCTTTTCTAGACATCTAAACCAAACTTTTTACGAGCTTCATCGTATGATTTTCTCTGCCCTTCTTCCTAAGAAAGGCTCTACCGATGAAGTTACATTTTTGGAACTCTCTGCTCTTTATCATATTCATTTTGGAATTCCTTTCTCTGTTCCAAAAACCATGATGTCTTGGATGCTCAACTGCAAGAATGCAGGTAGGAACCTAGTTTTTCCTATGCACCTTGCTTGCATATTTTGACGTTTCGAGATTGATCTTGAAACGTGTGCCATATCTTCTCCACCTGTTGAGCTGACTCGCTCTCGTCGGTTCCCTGCACCACCTGGAGCTGCTCCTGCCCCAGCTGCTGATGCTGAGGTTCCTCCAGCTGCTGCTCCTCCTGCTCCGCCACCTGCCCCAGGATTTGATTCGATATTTTACCAGCGCTTTGATGACTTTGTTGCGGTCTCTTTGCAACGTCATCAGGACTCCGAGTTCCGGCATATTTCTCAGGCCCTAAGAAACAGTATTGCCGATCTCCACTACAGCCTGGCTCATGATCCAGTCCATCCGATCACCATCCTTTCTCACCCTGCATTTCCGGGTCCTCGCTTCACTGATGAGGTTTCATTTCAGTTCTTTGACCCGACTGCAGCATATTTCCCGCATGATCCTCCTGGTGCGGACGACCCCACGATGTGACGTGGATTCAGCCTTGGATTAGTAGATTATCTTTGTTTAGTTGATGCTTATTGATGTAGTAGTTTTTCATTTTGTCTAAAGTGTTTTCAGTTAGACTTTATCAGTTGTACTCTTTTGGATTTAGTGGAACTCTATTTCAGTATTAATATGAGTTGTTTTCTTATCTACTAGTTGTTCCATTTATATATATGCTGTGATTATGTCTTTTGCTTCACTTTGTCTTGTCTATTGTTGGCTTCAAGATTTACGGGGGAGCCTATTCATTTTACTACTTGACAAAGGGGGAGAAAAAGAATATACCAAAAAATCGCGTATATACAACAGATCCAAAAACAAAATCCATATTTTGTGTCAGGTACTTTATTTTTTTATTTTTTTATATAGATATATTTTGGTATAGACTCAAGTTTGTCAATTATCAAAATGGGGGAGATTGTTGGCCCATTCCATGGTCACACCCGATTTCGATAATCAACATACACTTTAGTCGATACACAAAATATAGAAAAAGCTGCTAATCATTTCAGGATTCATGAAATCATATTCAACGGACGATGTACCGCAATCTATCAAGCGTCAACGTCAACAAATCTACTGGAGACTCATTTTCTCATTTTATTATGTACTTTACATTTTATTGAGTCTAGGAATTATTCTGTAAAATTAATTATGGTAATACTGGCTTAGGGTTAAAACTGTCCTCTTTCTAAAAAGCCTTCATATTCTACCATTCTTATTTTCGTATAAATATTTCAAAAACATATTTCGAAAATATCAAAATGATTTTACAAATAATCAAAAACTATTTGAAAACTGTTTTTACAAAAGGATTTTCAAATATCTCCTGACAGAACTCCTAACCGAGTTCGGCCCGAGTTCGGTCCGAACTCTGACCGAGTTCGGTCAGTTTGTATTCAAATTCTGTTGCCTCCAAATTTGCGAGCAACGTCTATTTGCGAGATATTTGCATCCGAACTCTGTCCGAGTTCTGCCCGAGTTCGGTTGGAGAAAACACCTATAAATAGTGAAGAACTTTTCATTTCAAATCATCAATTCATTCTTTATTCTCTCTTCTCTATTTACTCAAGTGTTTTCAAACGATCCAAGAGTTTCAAATCTCACCTATACATCTCTTAGCCAAAAGCCAGTACTATCAGAGTTGATTTAGAGTCTTTTGGTTCTCAAAGAGTTGTAAAGAGGTCGTTCCAAGTATCAACTACTTGTTGTGTGGAGCTGGTCGTGCGCTCGTCACCAAGCACGGTGTTGTGTGGAGCTGGTCGTGCGCTCGTCACCAAGCACGGTGTTGTAAGAGACTGCAAGCTCTCAGTTAAAGCTTGTGCCATAGTGGATTAACATCGAGCAAGAGTACTCGAGACTGGATTAGTCCTCTCAGAGGGATACCAGTATATATCGCTGTGTCAACTGGGTTTGAATCTTCTATCTCTATTTACTGTCTCTTACATAACTGCCATAGTTTAAATTTTTAATTGGTGATTATTTTTTCGCTGCACACACGCACTCTATTCACCCCCCCCTCTAGAGGTGCTCAACGGTCCTACATATGGTATGTAGCAACGGTATGCGATCAGTCATGCTTATAATAAGACATACAATGTACTACATACTAGCAATCAAGTAAACAAACGTGTCGTATAGGACGCCAATATAGTATAAGGTATATTGTGCCTATACTCAGCACGCTAAGACTTAGGTAACTACATGCCCTTTGGTGTTCTTCCCTCCCCGACACGACATGACACAAATGCAAGCAAGTGTAAGTAAGTACAAACAAGTCAAGTGCAATATGAATGCATGCATTTGATGATCGAGTATGAGTACTTGCCTCTCTTATGGGGTTAACAATGTCTCTAGATCACCAATAAATAAAGAAATAATGTTTTTAGAAGCTTTCTAATTTAAACCTCCAGTCAATTTCTAGTGCTTACAAAACCACATAATCTACTGACTAGGCTCTAATTATTAACAAAATTACTTAACCAAGTGAGTCAGGTAATACTGTTTGCCCTAAGAGGAATGGAAAAGTTCTAACACTCAACTTGAGCATCCACAAGTCCATTACACCCTTGACTCCCTATTAGTTAACATAAACTCCACTGCTACCTATTCAATGAGTCTACCAACTAAGTACTGCAATAACCTAGTCTATAACAATAGTAACTATATAATACTTCAATGGCCCAGCAATTTAGCCCAAAACTGACCTATATCCAATAATGAACCCAAGCCCTGACTCAATTTGAAGTCAATTTCAAACCATCATTCTAATGGCTATGAACAGCACCCCAAGTGAACCTCCAATTCAAACATTTCCTATGAACGGCTATTAACAGTACCACTATTTAATTTCTACAATAATACTGAACCATTTCACATTCAAATTAGTATAATACAAAATAATAAGACATAAATATAATAATTATATATATATATCAAATACAATAGATAACAAAATAAATATCAAAGCAAACAATAGTAAATATCGAACTGTTCACAGTGACGTGTCCGAAATAGGTTATGTGTCAAAGTGTGTTCTCTGTCAAAGTGTGTGTGTGTGTCAAAGGGTTGTGTCCTGTGTTACAGTGTCGTATCCGAAATAGGTTTAGGGTTTACCTAGTCGGGGCCGGAGGAGCGGGTCGTCGAGGGGGAAGGGGGTCACCGGTGGGGAGCTGGAGATGGAGGGTAGCGGTCGTCGAGGGTGAGAGGGGTCGACGAGGGAGAGCAGGGTTGCCGAGGGGGTCGTCGGTGGGAGCAGGGTCGTCGATGTTAGGGTTATATACTAAAAGCATCACTTTTGTAGTAACCTTATTTCCTTAAATTTTGAATGAGAATCATATGGGCAAATGTTTGAATATTGTATTTGTTGCAAGTGTTAATACAAATGTCTGATATTCTATATTATAGATAATATGGTGTATGGTGTAACACAGAAGATCATATTATCAGTTTCCTATGGAGTATATAAATAGTTCACAACCTAGATGGACTTGGACAATCTATTGGAAAGGTTGTAGTGTAATATGGTATTAGTCTATCTTGACTATAGGTTTACACTAGTACACTTTGTGTGTATTGAACAGGACCACTTGAGGTTGTTCTCTTTGTACTGACTACATAAAAGAACAAACACTTCTGTTATTATGGATGCTTATACTCTTAATCCGGATATAATAACGGACATGTATATGCAATGTGCATTACTTTGACTCATAAAAGAGTAAGATTCATTATGGATCAACAACCTCTATGAATTGGATAATAACATTGTATGTATAATGGGCTGTTGATTATAAATGAATCCATGTCCCGATACATCGGGTTGATGATGTCCTCTTAAGGAGCTCATAAGGATTGTCATGTAAACCCTGTAGGTGGACTATATCCGACATGACAAATAAAGTTGAGCGGTACTACTTAAGGATAAAAGATGTCGAATCATTATAGTTGTCAGTAACTTAATTTGATCAACGGACATACAATATCTTAACATGGAGAGCCAAACGAGCATATAATAAAAGGAGCCCACAAACATAAATTGGGATTAGGGAGGTAGTGCAACAATAGCTCATTAGTGGACCGAGCTATTGTTAATGGGCCTGGATTGTGTGTTCGGGCTGAACACGGGATATCCACATCTGTTAGAAGGCCTAACCCTAATTTCTCCTCATGGTCCCTGCCGTAGCCTATATATATTCTTTATTCTCTGGCCGCTAGATGACCGATTAGAAATCTGAAATTTTCTCTAAATTCGTGATTCATGTAAGGAAAGAAAGAGAGTGCTGCCAAAGAGAAGAAAAGATTGGGAGATCGTCGCCCACACGACGTCCAACTCGAGGAAGGAATACGTGCAGAAGATCTTGGGGTCGTCCGCTCGAGATTGCCAGGAATTACTTATCTCCTTTCCGCCGCAGGTATAATTAGTGAACCCTAGTTTCCGCCTATGAAGGGTTAGAACACGTATTAGATATGTTTAACTTTCTATCGATCAATACGCTCACCAAAGGAAGGGTCCTGGGAATCCCTAGTTCTATCAGCCGAGGGGGAGCAGGGTCGCCGAGCGGGGTCATGGACTATCGGGGGCCGAGGGGGGAGGGTCGCCGAGGGGGGAGGGGGTCGTCGGAGGCCGAGGGGAAGGGTCGTCGAGGGGGAGCGCGCAGGTTCGAAAAACATTCGATCGAAATAATAGGGGAAAACGAAAACTCGAATGCCCTATATCTTCATTTTAGCGACGTCATAACTATACGTTGGTAAACATCGCTAATATTAGTGATATTAGCAACGTTACACTAGTTACGTCGGTAAATGTTGCTAATATTAGTAATATTAGCGACGTTCACCGACTTATCCATGACGCATGTTTCTTTATACAAAACCAAGTCGCAAAACGTTGCCGATTATTGGTAATAGTGAAGGAAAGCTTATTACAGTAGAGCTGGGAACCGACTAAATAAAAACAAAAAGGTATTTCAAATAGAGATTATACTGAAAGAGAATCATCAACTGAATCCGGAGAAAGCTTTCGTATCTGGGGAAGGAAGTATTGCGACGTTTATAAATTACGTCGCTAATTCCTGAAAAGGTAGCAACTTTTTCTAAAATATCGCTAATTGCGTCGCTAATATTACTTATTCTAGTAGTGATGTGTCATAGTCATAGGACGTCTGACAGTAAGGACTAATTCGCCTTTTTGGAATTCCCGTACTTTGATCTTTCGGCTGAAAGCTTTGGAGATACGGGCTTGATATAGCTCAATATGTTGTTGAGCTAGTAACCGTTTCTCGTCCAGCGCTTCAAGCTCCTTAAGCCGAAGAAGATTATTATTTTTGGTCGTGAGTTCATTGGTAATTGCAATTCTCTGGAATGGAATTTGAATTTCCAATGGCAATATAGCTTCACACCCATACACCAAGGAAAAAGGTGTGCAACCGGTAGGATTGCGCACGGTAGTACGATAAGCCCATAGACATTCTCCAAGCTTCTCACTCCAGTTACATTTGTTAATAGAAACAAATTTTTTGAGAAGTTTAATGATGGTCTTGTTGAATGCCTCAGCCAAGCTATTAGCTGCAGTATTATTGGCCGTGGAAGCGACATTGTCGATTCTGTTGTCGTCGCAGAATCGAGTAAACTTTTGGTTGATGAACTGTGGTCTATTATCATGAATGATTCATCGAGGGACATTGAATCTATATATTACATGATGTTTGATAAAGTTGATGATGCTGCTGGTCTTAACTTCTGCCAAAGGAATAGCTTCAGCCCACTTCGAGAAGTAATCGGTTATAGCCAGTATAAACCGATGTCCTCTAGATGATGGTGGGTTAATAGGACCAATAACATCCATGCCCTAAGCTTCAAAGGGCCATGATGCGACAGTTGGATGAAGATATTCTGATGGTTGATGAATAAAGTCTGCATGGATTTGACAAGCTCGACATTTTCTTACATATTCAATGGCATCTGATACCATAGTGGGCCAGTAGTAACCCATACGTCGAATACGATCCTGTAGCTTAGGATCGGGCTGATGTGATCCACAAACACCATCGTGAGCCTCACGTAGTATTTGTTTTGCTTTCGTCTTCCGCCAGGCAATGTAGGAGTAAACCATCAAACATTCGCCGACAGAGAGTCTTGGTGATATGATTGTAATAGAATCAGAGCAATTGCCGACGGATAGTTATAACTTCTTTAGGATCTTCAGTTAAGATGTCATGTACCACGAAGTCAATGAAGGAGGCTCTCTAGTTTTCCTTGATGGCATTGATTTCGTTTAAATTGCTGAATTCAATGTTGGAATTATTCTCAATACAAATAATTCTCTGTTAGTGGCAACAACCATCTGCTGTCTTCCGACTAGAATTGCTAATACAGCAGCAAGATTAGCTAGTGCATCAGCTTCTGTATTGTATGCTCACCGTACATGCTCAATGAAGAAGCCTTTAAATGATATAGCCATTCTAACTGCTGCCTCGTGATATGGGACAAGATCCTGATTTTGAATTTCATACGTTCCTCTGACTTGATTGACGATCAGTTTAGAGTCTCCGTAAACCTGAAGATATTCAATATCCAGTTGTTTAGCTAGTGTTGACCAATGAGCAAAGCATTGTACTCTACCATGTTGTTGGAGCATGATTCGTCCAGAGAACAATCTCTTTGAATAGCCAATCCATCGGGTGATACGAGGACAATTCTGACTCCAGCGACGATGGTACATTTGGGTCTGATTATGGATGCTCCATCAAAGAATAGATACCAAGTAGGAAATTCTTCAGAAATCATGTTAGATTCTAGGATTTCGTCAGGAATTTTATCATATAATTTGGACGTCTCAAGAATTGGATGAGCTGCTACGAAGTCAGCGAGGAATTGACCCTTAACAAACTTTTAGGGAATATACACTATATCGTACTGTGATAATAATATGGCCCATGTAGCGAGCCTGGAATTGAGCTGGGCTTCCTCATCAAAACTCGAAGTGGGTTGACTCGGGAGATGACATGAATGGTTTGGCCTGTCATATAGTGTCGTGTCTTTTGAACAGCGAACATCAAGGCTAAACTCTTTTTCTATCGGACTATAACGATATTCAGCTTCGATCATCATGCAACTAAGATAATAGATAGCCTGCTCATGACCCTTTTTATTCTTCTGGTCTAGTAATGCACCAAATGAATGATCCATTGCTCGAACATACATCAGGAAGGGTATTCCTGAGATTGGAGGCACTAGAACTGGAGGGTTCATCAAGTAATGCTTTATGTCTTCAAATGATTGCTGGCATTCTTCAGTCCAAATGAAAGACACACCTTTCTTCATGAGTTGAGTGAACGGTCTACATCGTTCAGAGAGATTTGAGATGAATCTCCTGATATACGCAAGCTATCCCTGGAATCCTCGTAGCTATTTTAAGTTGCATGGAGGACGTATATCTTGAATGGCTTTGATTTTCTCAGGGTTAACGTGTATACCTTTAGAGGTAATAACGAATCTAGGAAATTTGCTACTAGAGACTCCCAGGAATGATTTTGTAGGATTCATCTTGAGTTGATGTTGGTGCATAAGATCGAAGATAGTTCTCAAGTCTTGGATGTGGTCTTCCTTTAGACGACTTTTGACAGCAATATCATCGATATAGCATTCAAATGTCTTCCATAAATGATCACGGAAGAGTACTCATAGCCCACTAATAAGTTGCACCAGCATTTTTAAGACCAAATGACATGGCAGTGTAGCAATAGATTCCCAAAGGAGTACGAAAAGATGTATATTTTTCATCTTCTGGATGCATCTTGATTTGATTGAATCCTGAGAATCCATCCATAAAAGACATTCGTTCGAATTTGTAAGTATTGTCGATCATGACATCAGTAATCGGAAGAGGAAACTCATCATTGGGACAAGCATCGTTGAGATCTCTAAATCCAATGCAGACTCTGACCTTTTCTGTTTTCTTCACAACTGGGACAACATTGGAAATCCAGTCAGGATGTTGTTGTTCTCTGACAAAACTACAAGAGATAGCTTCTTGACTTCAGTTTCTATAATATCCATCATGTCAGGTCGGAATCGATACTGTTGTTGTTTAACCGGCTTTGCATTGAGCAAGATATTGAGCCTGTGGGTAGCAATCTGAGGATACAGTCCCGGTATATCCTCATAACTCCAGGCGAAGATGTCAATGTATTCCCGAATAAGTTGAATTAATTCTTATTTATCCGCCTTTGGGAGACTCTTGCTGATGAAGATAGGTCTTGGCGAGCCTTCTTCTCCAACATTAATCTTTTCTAATTGACCTTCAATAGGTGGTTCTCGTTGTTCGAAATAAAGTTTCCACTGAGTGTCCATCCTTTGTGCCCAAGGATCTACTTCAGGAGCCTCCTCAAAGTCATCCTCGTCATCTTTCAAGAATTTGGCAGACACCATATTAGAAGATATTGTCACTCGATGGACATGTTCGACACTAGTGTCAGAGTCCCATGATACGGAGTCAAAAGAATTAGATCGTTCTTCACTGTCAGACTCAGAGGCCTCTGGAGTTACAACCGGTGAAGTATAACCCAACCCATGCTTTATCCTGCTATAATATGGTAATAATTTCCCTTTCGAAGCAGGGGTACGAATGAGAGTTCGTCTTTCTCTACCGCCATTAAGACCAGTTTTAAAATCATAGTCCACCTTTCGAAAGATTTCTTTAGATTGTGGACTATAATGACATAGTTGTAGTCGTCCATTATCGTCTTTTTTATCCTCACTGTCGAGCATGGTTTCTTGTTCTATTCCTTTACTAAAAAGTATAGGAGTTTTCCTCCTCTTTCTGGAAGGAACTAGAAAGAAGGAATCTTGTACTGGTTCAAGCGATACCTCACTTTGAAGAGGTTGAACTGCTCCTATTGTAAGTGGTTTAAAATTATCTAGCATATCCAAATAACATCGAGTATAGTAATAGACATCAGTATACTGCAAAGGAGATGCTACTTTATTGATCTATACATTATCATTTACAATATGACTTTTAGCCTTAGAAGGCTTAGTCAGATTGATAACAAGAGGAGAAGAAGAAGAACGGGAAGGACGAAGAGGTTTGTTATGACGAATGTCAATAACAAGTAGCTCAAAAGAGGTGAGCTTCCTTTGTTCCATCTTTCCAGCAGAAGGCTGCTTTTTATGAGAGGGAAGATAAATGGTTAACATCAGGGAAGAATGAGGACGAGAAGTACATCCTTTAACTGGAATCACCAGGACGTCATTTGAGGTGTCCTTCTGATCTTCATCAGTGTCCATGGCCAGCACCACTTTCATAAATTCTTCCTTATACAGTCCGAGAATCATTACAGTATGCTTCGATGCCTCTGAAAGGGTGTCTGCCACTTCCTTCTGGACTTCACCATTGACATCCACGTACTTAAAGCATTGGTGGAGAGTGGATGGTACAATGTTATGCTCGTGCAGGAATGGTCTTTCGAGAAAAGCATTATAAGAGCCACAATTACCAATTACGTAGGAGGTCACCTTTGTGCAAAGATTACCTATTTGGAGTTTTAGGTGAATCTTTTCCAATGGTTCGCTTCTGCCGAAATTAAATCCTAGGATTGTCGTGATCGTTATGGACATATTGTGTGCAGGGATCTTCAAAGCATCCAGTAGAGTCTTTGGCATGATACTGAGTACAGACCCCTAGGTCGATCAAGATGCGATCAACCTTCATAGTATCGACATATCCTATGAAATAGAGAGGACGATCATGACGATTGTCTTCTAACATCATATCATTCTTCATAAAGGTGATATTAGGCATCAGCTCTAATACACTATGACAATGCAAACATGTTGTAGGTTCTTCTTTCAACTTTTTAAGGAGTGCCAAACAAGTATCAGCTTGTATCAAAGCTTCACTCAATGTTTTTTCGAGTTTCCTTTGAGAGATGTAAGAGTTTAAAGATTGACAACCTTGCTGGAGTATTAGCTAGTTGAACCAATATATCAAAGTTATATGGCTTCTCCAGCCCAAGGGATGGAGTCTTCTTCAATGCCTTATCGAAGTGGACTGGCTATTTTTTCTTATCTGCTGTTGTTGGTTTGGGAAGAGTCTGTTCCACTGAAGGTGATGAAGAAGACAAAACATTCGCGATAGGGGAAGAAGACGATGTTGGAATAGCCTCCAGAATTGGAGCAGAGTTCTCTTGACCTTCTGAATAATCCTGCAAGTAGATTCTCCTAGACCTGGTACCGGTTAAAGCTTCTTCTTCGGAGGCAGGTTCAAAGGACACCATGTTATAATTTTTCGTGTAGATTTTGATTTTAGAATATTTCTTCTAGGAGGGTGAAGAGTTCATCCAAAAACCTAAGCCGACACGAGATTGGTTATCTGGAAGACATAGAGAAAGGGGTACTGGAGATCCCTTTCCATTATTCAAGCTGGGGGCTTTTTGTAGGTCATATCCCATCTTTGTCATTAGTTCACGAGACTGTGCACTATACAGATGGAAAGCTGATTGATATTTGGCCTCTGGCTTTGACAGTGCTATCTCAGAAGGGGAGGAAGGAGAAGAAGAATCTGTCGCCGAGATGAAGGTAGCAGTTAAGGGTGGAAGGTAATGTTGACCCAATAAAATCACATGACATAACTTGTAATTGGTTGCTTTCTTGGACTTTGTGGTGAAAGATGGTGCTTCAAAGTCTGACACCAAGTCTGGATGGATCCATATGATTTCTCCTTTTTTTTAGTAGAAAGAGGAACCATACCATCAGTTCGTGCAGGTGAGAGATTTACAATCTCCATAGTAGTTCTCGAAATAGGGAAAACACCATCCTGTACAAATTGAGCCAGGAAATTACCACCAAAATTGTAGAGAGACGATGTTAGTCGTCATAATCTTTTCGTCCTGCTGGAGAGTGATTGCGCCAGACTTGACCATCTCTTGGATCTTTCCTTTGAGCACATAGCATGCTCGATTCAGATGTCTAATAAACCTGTAATAGACACAATATTTAGGATGGCCAGTTTTACCGACTTCTTCTGGCCGTTTTGCATCCGGGAACTAAAGTTTATTGCTTTGGATTAGGCATTCGATGATGCTCATGATATCATCCTCGTCGAAGAAATATTCTTCTTTCGGACGTGGTGCCCTCGGTGGTGGTACTGTTGGGGTAGGCGTTGGCTGACTTATGTTGACGGCCAAAGATTAGGCATCCAGATGCCTAACTGTTTGAATTTTTCAGCACTTTACAGTTGTTCTGGCGACCTCCGCTGTTGGTCGTTTGTTGTTCATCTTTGTCGAGATTAGGCATCTGGATGCCTAACTGTTTGAATTTGTTAGCACTTTTTGCAGCTGCTCTGGCACTTATTATGAAGGAAAATCAATCTTGAAATTGAGTGGAACCCATCCACATGCTAACTATAGATAACAAGTTCGATTTGCATGTATCTATAGTTAATGCATCTAGAGTTCCCAAAGGCATTTTGAGTGCTTCGTGACGGTAACGCTCAATGAAACGATCCATGGTTTCGTTGGGCCTTTGCATGATCTTGATCAAAGCCGACATAGTCATGTCGTTTGTTCCTTCATAGAAGCGCTCCAAGAATATTTGTTTTAGAATTACAAAAGAAGTAATACACCCATCTGGCAGGTTGCGATACCAGTCGTAGGCTACTCCTTTCAAACACCCAACAAGACTCTTATGAGGAGAGCATCATTAGGTTGAAGCTGGTCTGTCATTATCTCAAAGTGATCGAGATATTGATTCGGAGATGTACTACCATCAAACAACATTATAGTAGGAGACTTATACTTGGGTAGAAACTGTACCTCTTTTCCCTCAATAGGGTATGGTTATTTGATAACCAACTTCTGCAGGCCGTCTTTTTTGCTTGAAGGCTTCGAATTGAGAACGCAAGAGTTGCACAGCCATGTTAGTGTCTTCCAACATTTGCGGAGTAGTGGATTGGTTGGATGTGTTAAGAGGAGAGATTGCATGATAAGTACCACCTCCAGCCCCAGACTGACTTGGAGTAACCTGTACTGGTATGGTGGTGATATGAGAAGACCGTACCCCCAAAATAAGATTAACATGAGCAGATACCGATATAGGTTCTTGGGTTGTATTCACAACCGGTGGAACCATGTATTGAGCCACAATTATGGTGTGTATGCTTGCCACCATTTCGGCCATTGTTTTCAATTTGTCTTCTAGCACGATGATTCGTTGCTCCTAGCTAGCACAATAGGAAGCATCCTGATCTTCTGTGATGGCGTACGTAGTTACCTCTCTAGATATTGAAGAAGAGATAGTCTGCTCAAAACTCTCGTTAGTGGCATCAAAATCGTGTAAAGAGCTACCGCCAGGATAAGAAATGGAAAGATTCCTTTGACCGATTATAGCTCGACTCCTTGATCTGGTGTGTCGATAGACCCCATTAAATGTGCGATGTGTACGAACCGGGGGTCTATGAGTATGGGTCTGAGACGAAGTACGTCTTGGGCTACCCCCGGCCTTGTGAGAGCGATGAGTTGTCATATTAACAGAGGCATATATTGAATCATCTTCTGAAGATACCTCAACTGGATGGGTCAAAGTAAGATGATAAAAAACTGACCGTTTGGCCATTTTGCAACAGCACCTGATTGTAATCTCATGTGAGCTGCAATGATGCGCTATTGGTGGAGATAGGTATACGGTCTTCCGTTTTTGAGAAATTAGATCATGGAGGTCAATTTTCTTAGTAGAAGAAGAAGGAAGACATGGCATGTTCCTGGCCTTGTTGGTTCCTTAAAGGTATAAGGAAGCACCTAATTTAGCGCATAAGTGAGAGGATTTTTAGCATTCATCCTTGGGCACTTCGAAGTAGTAGGTGTCACCCTTTGAACAGGATTCACATTGACAGAGGAGAATTTTGGGAGCCCAGAACTTATAGGTGCCATTGCTTGTTCAGCAATAGGGCGCACATTCTGGTTAAGTTGGGCTTGGCGCCTGTTAAGATGGGTGCGCATAGCAGTATCTATCAACCATCATTTTAGTCTGTTGCACTTGGAGTTTTTTATGTGCATTACAACTTATGCGCATGTGAGGGGTAGGAAGTATCCCCTTTTGTTGTGCGTGCAATCTCTCAGTGCGTCTAATACGGCGCCTTTGAGCAGCCGAAGTGCCTTTGCTGAAAGACTCAGAGTTTGGCAAAATAGATGGAAGAGAATGGGCACCCTCAAGTGGGCGCCTATCTCTCTGTGGCTTATCTCCCACAGAAGAATTATGGATGGTAGATTTGAGAGAATGGGCACCTTCAAGCGAGCGCCTATCTCCAGATGATGCGCCCACAGATTTGGGCATCACTACAGAGGTAGATTTGAGAGAATGGGCACCCTCAAGTGGGCGCCTATCTCTAGATGATGCGTCCAAAGATTTGGGCATCACAACAGAGGCGGGATCAGTGGTCTTGAGATAATGAGCGCCCTCTAGTGGGCGCCTATCTCCTTGTGGTACACTAGCAGGCTTAGGCACCCATTTGAGGCGCCTCTTCAGAAAGTGATTCTGCATATTTACTCTGCATCTAGCTTTGGTCACAGTGTCTGTACGTGCCCTGTTTGTAGAAACAAGGGTGCGCTTAGCACCAGGACCACTTAGCATCTTTTCGAACGTTGTTTGGTCGAATTTAACGACCAACGTTCCTTTCTTTGATCCAATCGATGATGAATCGCCTTGAGTTGTCACCTTCTCATTGGAGGAGAAGGTCGTCCCCAGCAGAGACGTCATTTTGTTTGCAAAAAATAAACAGTATTTTTATTAAAATTTTTTAAAGCATCGTATACGAGTACAAAAAATTCTGGGGAAGTACAACTGTAGGAGTCCGATCTGATTGCCGATCGCGTTGTCCCTTTGACGAGGCGATTATGGATGGAAGCAAGATTGTCACTGTGTCACGAAGCTTCTGTAGACGAGGAATCTTCTGTTGGACCATTACCAAATGGTCACACCCGATCTTGATAAATCAACAGATGACTTAAGTTAATAACAAATATACAAACTACTGCTAACATTTCAGGTCAAGTAAATTCAATATCAGAGAGTGTACTACAACATCAGCAAGCATAAAAATCATCATCTCGAAGTACTTATGCACTGGAATCAGTCTGAGTCATTTTAAAGTTATTATGTATTTTATCCTTTATTGAGTCTAGGATACAAATTGTAAAATTGACTGAGTATTACTGGCTTAGGTTATTCACAGTCCACTCATCTATAAAGCCTACCCATTCATTCAAAGTCCACTTACCAAAGGTTTCATTTATCCCATGCAATAGAATTTGACAAAACATTACTATATGAACTTAGATAGAACTCAGGCCGAGTTCGGTCCGAGTTTGGTTGTTTCATATCAAATATTTATTACTTTCAAATCTCAATGCGACGTTCGTTTGCAAAATCTTTGTATCCAAACTCCAGCCAAATTCTGCCCGAATTCGGTTCTCAAAAAACACCTATAAATAGAAGAGAAATTTTCCTTTTCAAATCACTCATCATTTCTTCTCTTTATCTATTCCTAAAGTATTTTTCAGTGTTCTAAAAGCTTTCATACTTCACCTATACATCTCTTAGCCATAGCCAGTAATATCGATTCGATTTAGAGTTATTTGGTTCTCAGAGTTGTAAAGAGGTCGTTCAAGTTCAGAAATCATCTTTGTTTTAGGAGCTGCTCGTGCGCTCGTCACCAAGCACGGTGTTGTGAAGTTGGTCGTACACTTGTCACCAAGCACGGTGTTGTAAGAGACTACAAGCTCTCAATTAGCTTGCGAATAGTGGATTAACAGCAGGGAAGAGTACCTGCGACTGGATTTATCCTCCAAGAGGAAAACCAGTATATATCGCAGTATTCACTGAGTTTGATTCTCTAATCTCTTTGCCTCTTTATTCATTGCTATAGTTATCTGTCTTTAATTTTTTAAGTGATGATTTATTTCGCTGCACTCGCACTCACTCTATTCACCCCCTAGAGGTGCTCAACGGTCCTACAATTGGTATCCGAGCATGTTATATTCTAATATAACAATCTCAGAGAATATATATGGCAGCCATGAAATCAATATTCATCGGTGAAGGGCAATCCACAAATAGACCCCCACTATTTGATGGAACAAACTACATTTACTGGAAAACATGTATGACATTCTTCTTAAAGTCTCTTGACTTTGATCTTTGGCCAATAGTTATTGCTGGTTATAAGAAACCGACACCTACAGTGATTGATGGCATACTTACAGACAAGCCTCATGATAAATATACAGAGGCAGAAAAAGTAAAGGCTTGTCTAGATGCACATGCCATCAATGCACTGTTCTGTGCAATTGATAAGACAAAGTTCAATGAGTTTCAACTTGTAAGACATCTCATGAGATTTGGAAAATTCTTGAGGTAACTCATGAAGGTACTTCCCAAGTGAAGGAATCCAAAATCAGCAGACTAATATAGGAATATGAATCTTTCAAAATAAAACCTGACGAGTCAATTACACAGATGTTCACTCGTTTCCCTGATATTACTAATTCTTTACAATCTCTTGGTAAGGATTACAGTAATCACGAGAAGATCAGAAAGTGCTACGGGCTTTAACCAAGAACTGGAACCCAAAGGCAATGACAATCATTGAAGGAAACGATCTCACCACAATGACTCTGGAAACACTTATGGGAAAGCTGATGACCCAAGAGCTGGACCTACAAGAGTTTGAAGAAACAATCCCAAAAGAAAAATCTGTCGCCTTCAAAGCTCAAGCCAGAAGATCAACATGCAAAGATTCTGATAAAGAATCATCCAGTGGTGATGAACAAGCCCTGCTAATGAAGAAATTCAAAAAATTCTTAAAGTTTGAGAAATCAAACAGAAGGAAAAAAGATGTCCATGAAAGTAATGAAGAAGAAACAATCTGCTTTGGATGCAAGAAATCAGGATATATGAAGAAGGAATGCCCAACTCCAAAGAAAAGCAGTCCATATGATAGATCAAAATCAAGATGAAGAACAACAACTGGTCGAAAGTATGCAAATGCAAGTATCTGACATGAAAGTGATGCTAGTGAACCAGAGGAAGAAGATAGAACCTGCAGCACTGCAAATGTCTGTCTTATGGCTTTCGATAAGGTATCCTCAAATCCTCTATATAATGACTTTACTTTCGATGTGCTAGAAAATACCTTCAGCGAATTACTTGAAGAACACAGAAATGTGCTTGACAAGTATAAGCAATCTCGAAAAGAGGTCAAGGCATGCACAACCGAAGTAGCTAGATTGTCAAATATCATTGAAGATATTTGAGAGACATCTACTACCAGAAACACCGATGAGATAGCCAAACTTAAAGTAGACTATCATGAGGCTATCCTCAAAATTAAAAAGAAAGAAAGAGACTATGTCAAGATACAAGAGTTATATGACATAGAGAAGAAGAGGCACTTAGTCACAGAGCAAAGACTCATTGTTATGACCGCTAAATATGAAGAGTCTTATGCGGTTTCTAAAAATTTAGAAATCAAGTTAGGTAAACAGACTATACATGTAACATAGCCTAAAGTTAGTCCTAATGCTAAGCATACACCTAAAAGGACTAAAACAGAGAAAGCACGTAAGAAACACGAATATCACCATGCCTTCACATATAGGTTTTCAAAGAAACCACATATGCATGTTAACACAAATTCAACTAACACGTTTTCAAAATTTACTTGCACGTACTGTGGTATTCATAGGCACATATCACAGTATTGTCTAGCAAGAAAGCTTGTTGACAATCACACACTGATTTGGAGACCTAAGACTAATCAACATGGACCCTTCAATAAATGGGTACCAAAGGGTTCATCTACTTGTTTTGTAGGTGGACCCTCAACCCTCTCATGCTAAAAGCAAGTGGATCCTCGATAGCGGATGTTCGTGGTACATGACTGGTGATGCATCTTTGTTCGCTACGCTATCAACGAAGAAAGAATGATACGTCTCATTCGGAAACAATCTGAGAGGTGTTATCATTGGAAATGACATTGTTGGTATATATCCTTATCCTGTAATGAAAGATGTTTATCTAGTTACGGAATTGAAGCATAACCTACTGAGCATAAGTCACTTGGCAGATAATGGTTATGGAATCAATTTTGTAAAAGATAAATTTACAATATATGATATGTCATCTGGTAATCCCGTATATGAAGAAATTAGAGAAGACAATATTTATTTTTCTTTCTAGAGAGTACTAATAATGCAGGAAGATGCCTAGTAGCAAACTTAGATGAAGGCTGGCTATGGCATATGAGGCTAGGATATGCTAATATGGACACTATATCATGGCTAAGCACTAAAAAGTTAGTAAAATGACTCCCTGAGGTATCATTCAAGAGAGATATGGTATGTGCAGACTGTAAAAAGAACAAAGCACATAGGTCTATATTTAAATCCATCAACGCTGTAAGTACTTCTAGACCTTTACAGTTGATACACATGGATTTATTTGGTCCTATTAGAGTCATTAGTCTTGGCGGTAAACTCTACGCCTTTGTTATTGTTGATGATTTATCTTGCTTTACTTGGGTTTACTTCTTATCAGACAAAAGTGATACAATTTTTGAATTTCTGATATTTTGTAAAAATGTACAAAACCAAAAAGGCTTCATAATTACTTGTATTCGAAGTGATCATGGTGGCGAATTCAAAAATACTAAATGATGTTGTGGAGTGGAAGATCCGTACTCTAAGCGAGATAGCTAGAGTCATGCTGAATCAGCATAATCTTCCAAAATATTTTGGACAGAAGCTGTAAGTACAGCTTATCATGTTTTAAATAGGGTGTTAATTCGACATATCCCCAAAAAAATACCTTATGAACTTTGGTTTGGGAAAATTCCAAATATTTCATATTTTAAAGTTTTTGGATGTCGCTGTTTTAACTTGAACACCAAGGACAACTTGGGAAAGTTCGACTCTAAAGCAGATGAAGGGATATTTCTCGAATATGCTGCTAAGAGTGAGGGATATCGAATTTTCAATCAAAGATCTATGATTGTTGAAGAATCCATTAACGTTACTTTTGATGAGCTCAATAGTCACAGATCTAGCGACAATGATGATAAAGATGTACAAGCCAGAACTGATAAAAGTCCCGTGGAAGATCTAACACATAGATTCAAGTCATTGAAGTTCTTGCCATATCATCCCGAGACGCTCATTATAGGTGATATATCAAAAGGTGTAAGTATACGCTCTTCATATAGAGATAATGAAATAGCAACTAATGTAGCATTCATTTCACAAGTAGAACCTAAGAATGTAGCAAATGCTTTAATGATGAATATGGAAGAAAAACATAATCAATTTGAGAGAAACCAAGTTTGGAAACTCGTTCCTAAACCTATTGGTCAATCGATAATTGGTACTAAATGGGTGTTCCAAAATAAATTAAGTAAAGATGGACAAGTTCTACGCAACAAAGCACGTCTAGTGGCACAATATTATAATCAAGAAGAAGGTATTGATTATGATGAGGCATATGCTCCTATTGCTAGACTAGAAGCTATTCGCATATTTTATGCATTTACATGTTTTAATAATTTCAAATTATTTCAAATGGACGTAAAAAGTGCATTTTTAAACAGATTTTTGAAAGAAGAAGTTTTTGTGAAACAACCCCCTGGTTTTGAAGATTCTAAAAAATTTGATCACGTCTTCAAACTTAAGAAAGTACTCTATAGACTCAAACAGGCACCTCGTGCTTGGTATGAACACCTAAGTGCCTTCTTACTTGAAAATGGTTTTTCAAAAGGAAGGGTTGATACTACTTTATTTATCAAGTCTTTAGATGATGATATTCTTCTTGTGCAAATATATGTTGATGACATCATATTCGGATCTACTAACGAAAAACTTTGTCAAGATTTTGCTAAGTGTATGCAGAATGAATTTGAGATGAGTATGATGGGAGAGCTGAACTTCCTCCTAGGACTTCAGATCAAACAACACTCAAAAGGAACATTCATCAATCAAGCTAAATATACAAAGGATATACTGAAAAAGTATTACTTCGACAACGTAAAGCCAATCGGAACTCCAATGGCTACATCAACAAAGCTTGACAATGATGAAAGTGGCAAACCTTTTGACTAGCATAATTATTGAGGTATGATTGGTAGTTTATTGTATTTAACTTTTAGTCGCCCCAATATTATGTTTAGTGTCTGTATTTGTGCATAATATCCGACAAATCCTAAGGAATCACACTTATGTGTCGTTAAGCGTATCTTTCGATACCTTAAGGGAACTTCAACAGTCGACTTATGGTATCCTAAAACCAAATCCTTTAACTTGATAGGTTACTCGGATGCAAATTAGACCGTAAAAGTACCTGTGGTACGTGTTATTCCTTAGGAAAAGCCTTATTCTCATGGTTTAGCAAAAAATAAAATTCTCTAGCACTATCAACTACTGAGGCTGAGTATATCGCAGCAGGACGATGTTGTGCTCAAATTTTATGGATGAAGCAAACCATAGAAGAATACAATCTGTACTACACTAAGATTCCTATTTATTGTGACAACACTAGCACTATTAACCTGACTAAGAATCCTGTATGTCACTCACGCACAAAGCACATAGAGATTCGTCATCACTTTTTACGTGATTACCAATAATACGGGGATATTTGCTTAGAATTCGTTGACACAGATCATCAACTAGCAGACATTTTCACAAAATCATTGGCTGAAGACTGCTTTAACAATCTGCGTCGAGAGCTCGACATACTTGAATTTTTAGATTCATAATGTAGTACGATTAATAAATTAATTTATAACTCAACACTTTAAATTTTATTAATGGAAGTTATTTTGGGTACAAGACGAAAGGGTCCTTCTATTATGCAAGCTTAAATAGCCTGAAGCGACACGGTGTAGTAGTCTTCGGACTACCGTTAGCTGGGATCCGGCCCCTACAACTAACCCAAAGTAATAAAAATTATTAAATAAAGAAGTGTGTAAGTTATGTATTGAATATTATCAATTATACAGCATTAATGACATTGGAAATACAAGCAGCTGAACGCGGGCAGAACTCAAATCGAGTTCGCATAGTAACTGTACGGATTTCCAGAACAGAATAGCTGGCCCTAGCCTTTATATACCCAACTTTTACCACTTTTATTCTCATCATCCCACCGAGAATTCTTCCCTAAACCCTAAGTGAAGGTTCTCCTTCTCCTCCTCCTCCTCTTCAAGTTTTGTGGAGTTTTGAAGTGATCCCCTTCATCTTCTTCTTCCTTCTTCGAAAGGTAATCATCTATCTTCTCTTTTTTTCTTCTATGGCACCCAAAGCCCAAAAGAGAAAGATTGATGCCTCCCAAGTAGGATCATCTTCATCTGACTATGTCTCAACCAATGTTTTCAGTCCAGCTCGTCACTCTGATAATGACGACTATGATTCTGGTCTATTTTTTGACAAAGAATTTTTCGATCTTTGGTTTAATTCCTTCTTTGGTCGTAAAATCTGTGCTGGAGCTTGTGTCAACTTTATAATTTTTTCTGAATATGCTCCTACCTTTAGCCGACTTGGATTTCGGGACTTCTTTGAAATTGCTGATAATATTTACGATAATTTAGTTAGGATGTTTTACTGCAACTTGCAAGTAAAAGATAATGGCAATTTCTACTTTTGTGTTGCTGGATAAGGGTAACTCGAAAGTTCTTATCACCCTTGACTCTTTCAAAGAATTGATGTGTCACCCTCGTCCTGTCCCACGTAGGGTGTATTCAAAATACTTGAATCACTACTTCTATGAACTATATCGCTTTATTTTCTTCGCTTTAGTTTAGAAAAAGGGACCTTCTGACGAGATAACCTTTATGGAACTATCTGCGATGTATCATATTCACTTTGGGATTCCTTTCTCCATCCCCAAGGCTGTTATGGCCTGGATGCTCAATTACAGAAGTGCGGGGCATAACCTTGTTTACCCAATGCACCTGGCATCTATCTTCAAGAGATTTGAAATTTATCTTCAAATCTTTCCTTTCTCTTCTCCTGCTACCGAGCTTAGTAGAGCTGGGTTGCATCCCAACCCTCCTCCTCCACCCGGTGCCGAACCTGCTTCTTGGGTTCATGATGATGGCCCTCAGACTCCTGCTCCAGCTGCTCCAGCCCCTGCTCCTGGTTTTAACCCAGGCTTTTATCAGTGCTTTGATGACTTTGTTGCTCTCTTAGCTCAACGTCATCAGAGTTACATTGACTCTGAGTTCCGCCACATCACCTAGGCACAGGTATTGCAGAAAAGCATTGCTGATATACACTGGAGTCTATCTCATGATCCTACTCATCCTGTTTCGATAATCCATTACCCCAGATTCACTGTTTCGAGGTTCGACGATAAGGCTAACTTTGCTCATTTTGATCCTACTACTGCTTACTTTCTACCGGATGCTACTGGAGGTGATGATATGCCATTATGATCTGGGACTACTGTTAGTGTTTTTTGGACGTAGTTGCTAGATGATGATCTATGTAGTTTCCTTTATGATGTATCAGTCTAAACTTTCGAGTTAGACTTTTTATTAGACTCCTTTTGATAGTCATAAACTTTTGAGTTATGACTTATGCAGTTTATGTTAGTTGCATCTTATTCTAGTAATATTATGATATTTCTTTGTCTTTTCTTACTGCTACTTCTCGTTTACTATTGCTACGACTTGTTATATATGGATATGTTCTTTCTTTGTCTTTTGGTGAGCATTATTTGCTTCACACGTTACGGAGGAGCCATAACATTTTGATAATGACAAAGGGGGAGAAATGTAACACCCAGTTTCTAAAATGAGGGTAATTTTGAAATTTTGTATTTTAATTTATTTAATTATGATATTTAAATGATAATATGATTTTTGGTAATTTTTAATCATTTTAAAACTATTTTAAATCATAACTTATGATTTTGGTGTTTGACTAGTGTAACCTTAGAGCATAGCCATGTGATTAGGATGTTGACTAGTATATTTTAGCCTAGAGGGTATTTTAGCCATTTTAGTATTTATTTGAATTTATTATGATTTATGGGAATTTGTGTGAATTTAATATTAATTAAATATTGCTATGTGTTATGTTAGTCTTGACTAGTTGAGTCCTTGTAGAACTAACCCTAGTCAAACTCTAGTTAACCTAATTTTAGTCATTAGAAATTAGTCTTAAGGTAGGAAGGATTACTTAAATGAAATTAGTTCATGACTTATGGCTTAAGTCAATGACTTATGATTTATCAATTTTAAGTCAAGTGTTTAAGCCTTAGGCCCATGAATTAAGCCCATGACTAATCCTAGCCCACCCATGGCAGCCAACCTAGGGTTTTCCACCCCTATTTAATGCCTCCTTCATTTAGGGTTAGCCTCTCTTGGAAATAGATCTCAAGTTTAGAAAGAGGTAAATCCCCAACCTTATAAATTCCTAATTAATTTATTTTAGCTCCTTTTTAGTCCTAGTCTTTTGCAATAGGATCTAATTTCTATTTATATACTGATTTTGGAGGAGTACCTCAGTTTGTATGCCATTTGGAGATTTGGAGTTGCCATTTGGAATCCCCTCTTTGAAGCTTTTCTTGAGTTTCGATACTCAATAGGTAAATCATCTAAACTCATAGTTTTTCCTGATTTTTTTTCATATAAGGTTAGGTTTTAGGGTTTCCTAGCTGTTCCCAAAATTTGGGCACAATTCGTGTCCATTTCATGTCCGTATCGGACACGTATCGTAATGGTATACTAGGTGTTTGTAAAAATGCCACATAGGAATAAATTTTTATATTTTTGAAATGTAATTAGATGGATTTGTAGATCTTGATGTGTGTATCAGTCTTTGTGAAGGTTGTATGGTGTTTTGTGTCCGTTTGTGTCCTATTTTTGCGCGTGGACACGCATCACTGGCCCGTAGGCCGTGTCCTGCATCACGGGGTCCATTTTTCTGGACACAGGACACGTCGTGTCCTGAAACTTTGTGTGAACCTTGGGGCAACGTCTGCGACCGTGCTCCCAAAATTTGGGAGTACCTCGTGGAGTGTGTGCGGCACAATCGCCCCCGTACTGGCCGTGCGCTGTCGCGCGAAGGCGGCTGTACACGCGCACATGCGCTGCTGACACGGGGTTCGTATCGTGCCTATGTGTCACATGGACACGTTTCAGGCCGACACAGACCTAGCCCTACCCTAGACGAACCTAGGTGCACAAACACGAGTCGTATCATGTCATGTGTCGCGTGTTATACGCGCGTACACGACGATTATTGTGCGCAGTACGTGTCTGTGTTTGTACAGCTATTTGGACACGATTCGTGTCCAGTTCTTGGACACGAAGACCCTACCTAGTACCCTCACATTTGTAACACTAGTTACCAACCTTTTATTTATAATTTTAATGATTATTTAGGGTCGAATTCTTGTTATCCCAATTTTCCTGATACCCGATTGATACTCATGTTTTCTGAATTTTAAATTTTGCATTTAAACTGATATTTTTATGATGTTAATGTTTAACTAGACTTACCTACATATTTAAGGAATAGTGTATATGATTAATTGTGGTTTAGGTTGGGCAATGGGTTTCGAATTAGATTTTTGGATTGCTAGGGTCGTATTTCACTGTCACTTAGTTTAGGGATTCCTGAGAATGGTGTTAACCCACATACAAAACTGAGACTGTCATTGGTTTTTAAAACCTGAGAACATGCCACCCTCCTTAGTTCCTGTCATCTACACATTCCTCCTATCAAACACACATGACACTATCACTGTTACACATAATGTGACACCCTTGCACATTAGCCTAAAACTGAGACACGCACACCCTATCTAAACCATATTCTGTCACATGATCCTTCATTTTTGATTTCTGAAAACACATACATATACACACATATCCTTACTAAATTCTTCCCTCAACACTCACTGCACAGCCACACTGTAACACAAACACTCACACACACACATGTATGTGACACTATTCTAATTACTCCCTGTCACCTTACATATAGCATTCACACAAACACACACGTATATTATTCCTATCACTGTTACACTCAACACACACACACAACCACACATGGCCTTCACACCCTCATAATTCACATACAGGCACTCATTCACTCACACACACATGCCTATACTTTGACACTACACACAGGGAACATACACACACTCATACTCTCATATGTACACTCACACGCACACACAAAATCTGAGAATTGATAGGTTAACTGACTTGATTTTGTATAAAAACTGATTTGGTTTTCATGGTTGTTGCACTAAATAAGGGTTATAATCTGAGATTACTCTAACATGCCACAGACTCTCTTTCCACTTCATACACTCTTCACAGCCCCTTAACTCACTGTCTTCCTTTCCTTCTTTTCATTCTTTGAATGGATGTTATGTATATAAAACATGTATACAATAATGAATGTAATGTAATATAGGCAAACATGCATGTTTGTATGGAAGGTATGCATATATAAATGAAGTAGATAAATATGATATGTATGTATAGTATGAATGCATGAAATTGTATAATACATATAGGTGTGTGATATTGTAGGCTATATGTATATACTAGCTAGTATAAATAATGTACATATGGTACATATATAGATTATACTTGTATACATAGATATTATTTAGACCTAGAATAGCTTGGTTGACCTAGATTGACTTGTTAAGCCTAGGTTTGACCAACCTAGACTAGTTTGACCAAATTTAATCTTGTTTGACCTAGTTTGACTGTTAGGGTTGACTAGAGTTGACCAAATGTTGACTTTAGCCTAGATTGACCCCAAACTTCATGTTGATGTATTGTAGTAGTCTATTTCCTTATTTTAGACTTGTTGTGACTTGTACTGTTCTATAGGAGATAGACACCACTCCTCGGACAATATATTCTCTTTAGACATTCAGGATACCAGGCGAGTACATTCTCTGATCATTTTATATCCTGTTTAGAATTATTTTCCTGCTTTAAATTACTTTACTTGATACTGTCACGTTGGTCACACGGATTGGTACTATATGGATCTTTTCATGAGATGTTATCCCGCTCGGGAGCATCGAATACTTCATGTTTTGTGCGTTTCACGAATCATCACGTATCTCTATGCTTCCTCTGATTCACGAATCACTTGTGACACATGTACTCTCATGTTCACAGAGCCATCATGAATCACCTTCACGTATCACTTATTTTATGAGCCATGTGAAGTTTCACGAATCTTAACATAACTTGAACAGATCCTTGTGTATTGATTGGGGATGGGGGAGTAGAATAGGCATGTAAATATTATCCAAGTAGCTATAGTCATGAATCACTCTCTTAGCTGTAGTCATGAATCTCTTATGCCATTCACATGTTTATATTTTACTCTGACTCACTAGTCACTGTTAGTTCTCTATGTATAGCAGATATTTCTATTACAGTTCTCTCTCTGTTTATATAATGTATTTCTTCAGTTCATGTATCTTACTTTACTGCATGATTATATTTTCTAACCTGCTATGATCTATTGAGATGTACTGTACTCGCTCCTGTCCTGACTGGACCTGTTGAAAATATTACAAAGGATGAGGAGGAGGCCCTATGTACCACCTATTACGGAGCAGGCTTAGACGACACCTGCGACCTGGTTCCTCTGGAGGACCCAGCTGCAGTACAGGATGCTACTCCCATAGTCTAGGCTAGATAGCTAGGCTTTAGCTTTTCTTTCAGCATTGTAATTTGATTTTCAGTTGTTGTTCTGAGATGTTGTATATATTTAGAGACTTGTATTGAGTTGGATGTTCTTGAGTTGTTATCTTAGACACTTAGATTCTCTCTCTTATTTGTATTATATTGTGCTTTGATCTCTCTATCTACCTTTACTATTCTGTATCAGCCTTAGATGTGATTGAGACTGTTCTGTTATGTCACCTCCATTCGGAGTGTATACTGTTCAGTTACCTTATATTGTTAGATATTGTGACCTAGGACATTGTTCTACCGTCGACACTGCGACGTAGGCTGGGCATTGTTACATTCTCGTACCCTCACAGTGGGTGCGGGTCGTGACAAGAAAGAGCAGTACCACCATTTTTTCAAGTTATTAGATATATTTTGGTATAGACTAAAGTTTGTCAATTATCAAAATGGAGGAGATTGTTGGTCCATTACCAAATGGTCACACCCAATTTTGATAAATCAACAGATGACTTAAGTCAATAACAAAATATATAAACTACTGCTAACATTTCAGGTCAAGTAAATTCAATATTAGAGAGTGTACTACCACATCAGCAAGCATGAAAATCATCATCCCGAAGTATACTTATGCACTAGAATCAGGCTGAGTCATTTTACAGTTTATTATGTACTTTATCCTTTATTGAGTCTAGGATACAAATTGTAAAATCGATGAGTATTACTGGCTTAGGTTATTCACAGTCTACTCGTCTATAAAGCTTACCCATTCATTCAAAGTCCACTTACCAAAAGTTCCATTTATCCCATGCAACAGAATTTGACAAAACATTACTAGATGAACTTAGACAGAACTCAGGCCGAATTCGGCCCGAGTTCGGTTGTTTCATATTCAAATGTTTGTTACCTCCAAATCTGCATGCAATGTTTATTTGCGAAATCTTGGCATTCGAACTCCACCCGAACTCTGCCTGAATTCGGTTCTAAAAAACACCTATAAATAGAAGAAAAATTTTCCTTTTCAAATCACTCATCATTTCTTTCCTTTATCTATTCCGAAAGTATTTTTTAGCCTTCTAAAAGCTTTCATACTCCACCTATACATCTCTTAGCCAAAGTCAGTAATATCGATTCGATTTAGAGTTGTTTGGTTCTCAAAGTTGTAAAGAGGTCGTTCAAGTTCAATCATCTATGTTTTAGGAGCTGTTCGTGCGCTCGTCACCAAACACGGTGTTGTGAAGTTGGTCGTGCACTTGTCACCAAGCACGGTATTGTAAAGTGACTGCAAGCTCTAAATTAGCTTGTGAATAGTGGATTAACATCTGGCAAGAGTACCTGCAACTGGATTAGTCCTCCAAGTAGAAAACCAGTATATATATTACGGTGTTCACTGAGTTTGATTCTCTGATCTCTTGCTACATTTATTTATTGTCTCTTTATTCACTGCCATAGTTATCTGCCTTTAATTTTTTAAGTGGTAATTTATTTCACTGCACTCACACTCACTCTATTCAACCCTCTCTAGAGGTGCTCAATGGTCCTTTATCTTCTGTATGGCTCGGCCGTGTAGAAGTATCGACAGAACTTCGGCTTCGATTAACGGTTGAAGAACTTGCTCTTGAGAATTGATGATTGCAGAAGATGGAAGTGCGATGAGTGCTCAAGCTATACCCCTCCTCTCTGTGTCTGTACGTTGGGGGAGTGGAGCTCTATTTATAGAGCCAAGAGATAACCACCTGACAGTTATCCAAAGTAGGCACCTTTTTTCTGGATAGGCACCTAAGCCACTGGGCGCCATTTTTAAGTAGGGATGCCTTTGACATGTGGCGCCTATGCGGAATAGGTGCATGATCGTCGCCAAGTGATGGGCACATTCTTCAAGGAATTCGGAGTAGTGCACCATGTTCAGTATGCATGGCAGATTAATACATCAGCAGGGAACTGAATACTTTGAGAAAGGCACCCAAGGAAGTAGGCACGTAGAAAAATTGAGCACCTAGTAGTAGTAGGCGCCTAATTGGGTCAGGGCATCTCAGAGAGATGAGCGCCTGAATGCATGAGGAGCCTAGGAGAACATAACTCTTAAGAAACAATGGACGCCTAAGAGAGTTAGGCCCCTAAAAGACATGGGGTGCCTAAGAGTGTTAGGCGGCTAAAAGATAATGGGCACCTAAGAGTGTTAGGCACCTAAAAGATAATGGGCACCTAAGAACGTTAGGCACCTAAGAGAGACAGATATTTTAAGCGACTACAATAATCAAACTTATCATTGTGATTACATTTTTTTTGTCCAACCAAACACTCATATTAGATTGATAACTTAATGCTAATTATATTATATTGTTCAACTGTGCAAACTAAACGGATCCCTAGAGTTATTATCTTTAAAACCCATAAATTAGAATTTATTAATAAATGGGTTTTATGATATTTAAGTAGTCTGCTAGATATTTAAGTTTCATGATAAATAGGTTTTATGATTATTATTATTATTATTATTATTATTATTATTATTATTATTATTATATACGTAGTCGGTTAAATAGGAAAAACAATTTGAGTTATAAAAGATTAAATGATAGTATTGATTATAAATGGTTAATTATTGATACATTGAATTTTAGCTAGGTGTTAGAATTAAATTGCTAATTATATTAAAGAATTATTTTCTACCCAAACCCATTCCCCATCCAAAATAATAAAACAAAAGAGAAACTTTTCCAGAAGCTTTCTTACAATAGCTTCCATTCCCCAAACCTTCACAAAGCCCCATCATTTCCTTCTACCTTTACTCTTTCCCAAATCCGATCGCAGCACGATGCTCCCCACCTCGCTCCGCTCGATCCGACATCCCTCTTGGGGCATTTCTGACGCAGCCCGTGCGACTCCCGTCATGCACCCGCGCCTGACCGACCTCCCGCCGCCTGAGCCAGCCCGTCCGCTGTCCGCTCTAGCCTGCGCGACCCCGCGTGGCCCCGGTGCTGCTGCCGCGTTCGCCCCCTCCCCCCCGTGTGACCGCGTGCTCGCCGTTCGGCGACCTCCGTGCCCTTGTCCTGCACTTTCCTCGGGTTTTCGCCATTCCGAACACCCTTCGTACGCCGATCCGAGTCCGAGGCCTCCCATCGGTTCTCCTTCATTAGCTTTCTGATAGGTTCTGTCAGAAACCCATTCTATTTCCATAATATGAATTAGGCAGAAACCCATAATCATGTCTGACCAAAATTGACAAAATAATTAAAGCTCTATCAACTTTAGGATAATTATTTTCTCATTATTTTGCTTATTATTTATGTTAATGTAATTAATTAATTAGATGGTAATTAACGATTAATTAATTATTAGAAAATTGCTAATAATCATTTGGGCCATCGTATAAATTATTGGATTACATATAATTTTATTAGAATAAATATTTTACGTAAAATGGTTAAATTAGTAATAAATATTACTGTTGTCATATTAGAACAAAATTTTAAAATATTATTTAACTATTGTCCTTAGTAAATACGCTTAAAAATAAAATGATTGCCAAATAAACGATTATCGTAATAATCATGGTGTTTATATTTGAAAGTATTTATTAAATATGTTATGGTTATTTTACGTAAGTAAAACACTATTTAGTTTCAAAAATATATACATTACCTAAAAAGGGTATTTTGAATATAAGTAAATCTAATTAAAATATTAGTTCTATTTATTAAAATAAAAATATGTGTATTTATTTATTTTAAATAAAATATAGTAATTTCTCACGTTATTATAATAAATATATTTTATTACGAAGATCGCTTTATCCACTAGTTGCTAATTATGTGTATTACGTTAGAAGTATTATAAGAGATATAGTTTTATATTTTTTTATAAATTAATAAAATCGAGTATTAGAGCTAATTGTTAGCATTAATAATAAATCAATTAAGACCCTTAGAATGGTTGCTAAATCGGACTGTTAATTAATGTATGTTTCGAGGCCTAAGTCTGATGTCGTATTTCCTATCTCCACCTACATCATCGAAAACGAAGGCAAGTTTCATAATATTCAAAACTCGTATTTTAATTGATGATTAAGTGTACTGCATCATTAGGAATATTGTATTGACATTTGATTCACGGGATCCCTCTCGGGTCTAAATTGATTGCTTGATTGACTCATTGACTTGGGATTGGGGAGTAGTGTTACCACGTGTGGCCAAAGCCCCTTTATTGCCTCATTGTGGATAGCTGAAGCCACACCTCACTCGGGCTGAAGTCGGACCGTATTCTTTAGAATACATATTGCCTCCAACCCCAGCCGGCCATGAGATGCAACACACCCAAAATACTGTTGCTGATTGCATATTGCATCATTATTGCTTCCTTGAGTTTTACTACTTCATTGATTCTTATTTTTATTTAGAAAATATAAATAATATTTGAAAACCACTTCTTGCATCTTTTAATTATTTATTAAAATGCTATAATTGGATATATATTTCTTGCTCCTCTCCTGACTGGAGACCAACAATTTTGGTGACTACGATGACGAGGAGGTGCCCTTTAGTACCTACTATGGACCTGACTTGAGTTCAGAGGAGTTAGCTGAACTCAACTAGGAGGCCCAAGAGCACCAGTAGTGTTGCAGTTTAGTTTTCCTTATTTAAGAAATGTAATAAAGGACTAGTTGTAATAACTAAAAACATTTTCTGGCTTGTATGGTTGATTTTAGTAGATTTCAGTTACAAATGTTTTAATAATTTTTTTTAATTCCCACATTTTAGAATGTTGTGCATTTGTGTTACTACTGATTGATACAACTTATTGCCACTGTCTCACAATAGTGCAGAATGGGCATGATCCGACTGGATACAAAAACTTGGGATCGAATTGTAACATATTTTTAATGGAGGCCCATGCCGGTCAGTTCTGCAAAATTTGGTCTAGTCAACTTAGTCTAGACAAACAAGAAGTCCTGCATTTTGACCTTAGGTTTAAGAATGTGTAAAACCCCTAAATGTTTTAAATTATTATTTAAAAAGACTTAAGAATGAATTTATACAATTTATGATTTTTTTTAGAAATTACCTTAGCCATTGTTGAGTTTTGGAGTACTAGACGACCATGAATTTTAGCACGGAAGACGTAGCAGTGTGCTTTGACCAGTATATTAGCCAGACCGTGGGAGGCCTAGCCATAGTGATGTCCAAACTAGAAAAACTAGGCCAAGTTGTGCATTAACTCATTTAAATTATTTTAATTAAATGTTATTTTATATATTGATTTTCAGATGACCCGGTTTGTCCAAACCAGTCCAAACTGGGCCTGGACCCAACCCAAGCCCAAGTAGACATATGGTGTGACCAATGTGGCCATACAGACATATCTTATGTATGTACAAATATTTTCTAAATTATTTTAGATTTGCATGTACAATTTATAATTATTTGATTATTATTGGTATTTTTATTAAATAATATTTTACAATATTGTACAACTTTTCTGGACCCGAATGCGGGTTTGTGGTATATGTTCACCAAAACCACCATTTGATATTTTATTATTTTGCTTTTATTTAATATTATTTTTGGGGACTAATTCAATAGCTAATTTTATTAGTTATTAATAATGATGTTTATCTTCAACCAAATTGAGAATATATTTGAACATATATTTAAATATCTTATATATATGGAAAAGATAATGTTAAAATTATTTTTAAATTGTGGAGGTTCATTGAATGTATATATATATATATATATATATATATATATATATATATATATATATATATATATATATATATATATATATATATAAACAACCCTTTATTCATTCATCATCTAAAAGAAGTCCAGAGTACAAAGATCAAAAGTTCGGAATCTCCACATGCGAACATCTAGTAGTAGCCTTTTTGAGTTGTCTTTTGACTTCTGCAATCAACTGAGCCGACGAGTAGCAGTAGGATTCATACCGCCATTTGTTGCGGTTTTTCCACAAAACCCAACATATAGCTCCGACGATCAACTGCTTTACGTGCTTCTGCCTTCTTCTCCACCAGGTTTGTAGTCTATGAAGCACATCCAATCTGTTAACCCGAACGCCAAGCTTAGATTGAAAGTAAAGCCCAACATCCATAGCTAGATTTCCAGAGCTGAAAACATGCTGGATAGATTCTGATTGACGTTCAATACAACAATGACAAGCTGAAGCTAACGAGAAGCCCAACTTGGAAACATTATCATCAGTGGGAAGTTTGTTGAAAATAAGTCTCCAAAGAAGAATAGACCACTTGGTCGGCATACATTTGTTCCAAGCATTGGTAAGGAAGACTTGTTGAGGAAACTGAGCACTAATCAGACTCCAGGCCGAAGTAATAGAAAAATTACCAGTAGGGTTTTGAGTCCAGACCAACTATCCCATATCATCTTCAGCTATAAACTCATCCCCAAGGTGTCGACCTCTAATCAATCGCTTCCAGACATGCGACGCTGCAGACGTCAATTCAACATTGCTTGGGAGAGAAGTAGCACAATACTTGGCTTTAAAAAATGTAGCCCAAAGCGTATCAGTCGACCGCAGTTTCCACCAGAGCTTCACAGTCATAGCATCCATGACGTCCCCCAGCCTCCGCACGCCAAGGCCCCCTTCAGGGATAGGTCGAGCCACTCTATCCCATTTCAGCCAAGAACGCTTAGGTAAACCATCTTTGGAGCCCCATAAAAAGCTATCAAACATGCTTTCAAGACGGTTTAGAACAGAGATGGGGGGATTACTAGCTGATAAGCAATGAACAGGAATGGAAGTAAGAATAGACTTGATCACCACAAGTCGACCTCCATATGAAAGTAATTTGTTATTCCAGCCTGAGATACGAGAGCGAATTTTGCATATTAATTCTTCATACATACCAGCATTCCGACGCCCCGTAGCTATAGGACATCCAAGATATATAATAGAGCCTTGCATCACCTGGTAGCCAGTCACTTGTTGAATCTCCGCAGCTCTGTCAGGGGGAATCTTCTCAGATAGGATCATAGATGATTTAGATGCATTGACCAGTTGGCCCGAATTGGATTCATAGGAGTAGATGACCTCCATCAAAAGCTTAATCGATCTCTTGTCCGCTCCAGAAAAAATAAGAAGATCATCAGCATATGCAAGGTGAGAAACTCTGGGGCACCCTCTAGGAGAATAAAATCCACTAAAACCATTTACAGTGTTCAGATGAATGAGATTGCGGCTCAACGCTTCTGCAGCAATAATAAAAAGAGCAAGTGAAATAGGATCACCTTGTCGAATTCCACACTGTCCATGAAAAAACCCGGAGGAACGGCCATTGATTAGAGTAGAAAACCATATGTTATCGACTAAATGAAGGATAAGAGTGCACCATTCATTACTAAAGCCAAACTGTTTCATGATCCGAAGGAAGAAGGCCCAACTCACAAGATCATAAGCCTTACTCATGTCCAATATGATTGCCAAATTGCCTCCCCAGTGTTTATGATCTAACTCAGCAAACATTTCTTGAGCTAACACAATATTATCCACAATTTCTCGCCCCTTAACAAAGCCACTTTGATTAGGAGAAATAATGCGGGGCAAAATCTCAACCAGCCTTCTAGCCAATAGTTTGGATATAATTTTGTTAACAAAATTACATAAACTAATAGGACGGTAATCAGATAGGGAAGTGGGTTGTTTGATTTTAGGAATAGGTAAAGATATATATATATATATATATATATATATATATAATATATATATATATATATATATATATATATATA